>CAHIKZ030002777.1:4012500-4057500 GCA_903632075.3 Acanthosepion pharaonis
AACACGGCCACAATGTGCTAACCGTGCTCGGAAAATAAAACATCTCTATAACACTAAAACACATATACACAATGCACACACTCAATAAAACTGAAAAAATAAAATCATGCTTGACAATGGCTAAAAGTATAGTGGAAAGCGCTCGGAATTATAGAACATTTGGACACTTTCTACACATTCCGTGTCCAAAAAAGAACGCACTTGTTCGAACCCAAGAAAAATTAAACAAAAAGCTTAATCGTAGTACCTTGTCTGTCGTTTTTAATGAAACATGCATAAATGAAGGATTGCTGCCTATATACACAATTATTCATATATGTATATGCGTGTGTGTATACCGAGGTGTAAAAAGCTCAGGCACCAACTCAATATTGTGTAGCTCCAATGTTCATCCCATAAAGATTATTTCGTATTATATGCAGGTATCATTGCATATAAATTACACAGGCGTCCAGACACATAATCTACATTCCTTTGTTGTCCATCAGAGAAGTGCTTGATTGGTGTAGAGTTTGTACACAGTTCTAAAATATGACCTACATATGGTCAATGGTATTTAAAACCTAATGCCAATGGAATACGCATCAGTCAGCCAAGTGATTCGAGAATCATTTTCTAGACATCTGCGCATGACATTACAGTCAATTACGTGCTAATAACTTTGGAAAATGTATGAATCCCATCACTTCTCGCCCCAGCAGGCAAATAGCAGGACAGACTAGGTTTTATAGCCTTGTGTGGCAACCGACCGAGGAGAAGGAAAAATCAGAATTCAAAACTGTATGTAACCGTGGCGATGAACATACTATGCAGCTAAAGAAAAGACCGTTCGCATTAACTCGATAATTTAAACTACGGTCGATAGTTTTATGCAATGTCTTCCACACACGGGATCGACATTCTGCACCAGATTGCTTAAAACATTTAACCAAGTGATACCATATAAATAATACAGAGTGAAATGATAATGGTTGCAGGCGCAGTATAGCGTCAATGGTATAAAAATAAGTAATGAAATGTATTCTGTACAATGGGTTGATTGAGGTGCTAAGCGGCATCAGGTTTGAAATAGAATTTGATTTGATGCAGTGTTCTTCTTCGTTTGGCAATGAATATATTTTCCAGTTATCGGCGTCCCTATTCTCACATCACTTGTGTGGATGACTGACGGTGGTCCAGAATTAGCATATTCCTTATGTACCTTTGTAAAAATTACCTAAGAAAAACACAATTGCTATCTCAGACATCGAGTTCTTCATAATTCTTATTCAACAGATCATTTTGGGATTATCGCAGTTACATGTCATATCCTGTTTGCGTCCCACGAGAGCCACAGCAACACAACCTCTTTTCCTATTACATCAGCATATTTCATCCATGCAGATA
Organism: Acanthosepion pharaonis; assembly: GCA_903632075.3. Taxonomy (NCBI): domain Eukaryota; kingdom Metazoa; phylum Mollusca; class Cephalopoda; order Sepiida; family Sepiidae; genus Acanthosepion; species Acanthosepion pharaonis. Next base: position 4,013,887 of record CAHIKZ030002777.1, read on the forward strand.
TCCGGGTAGTCTAACGGATATCGGTAGGCAGAGTTGAAATTTCGGCTAAGGCTGTTGCATTTACTTTTACACAAACCTCCTTGGGAAAGAAAATTATTAATCTTCCTTCCCCCCACCTGTTATCGATTAAACTACAGTCTAAGAGCAGGGAAACGCTAGAAGCAAAGATAAGCCGCTTCACAATCTTTCCTAACAATTCAGGGTAATCCACCGATAAAAGGAATCTGTGGAGAGTTATGATAGACTATATCCTAAAGGGACATAAGAAAAATACTTCATCTGTGTGAGTCCATTTTACAAGCATTGTGGGACGAAAGTATCCATTGTACTGTTTTTTTTTTCTATTTCTTTTCTTCTTAATTTACATACATACATACATTTTTTTAAAAATATTTCATCCCCAAGGAAAATGATAATACCACGAAGGCTCAAAGGGGTTAATGAGAGTGCAAAAAGGGAAAAAGTTTGGTAGGAGGTTAATAAAAGAACAGAAGATAATAATTGATGTTGCATTCAATTTTTGTAGATTTTAGTTGATAGGAAAGCAAGAAGCAGTACGAGAGTTGCATGGGCGGAAAGCGTGAGAGAAGGACTATTGGTATCGAACTTACGGTTACATTTAGTAGTTTACACGGTAAAATAATGAGACCTAGCTGTCAATCTTGTACTACGCTTATGTTTTTGAAGTCGGGTGACCAAATAAGATACCTAATCAGAACAATTTCCATGAATATATTTATAAAAATGACACAGGGAAGCTAAGTTACGTCAGAGGCAAAGTAACAGGAGCCAAGATGCCAGGTCACGACCGATAACATAGCAGACACTTCTTTGAATTTTTTCAGGAATCGTGGGATACATGGATGAATAGTAAACTTATAAATGTATAAGATATAGTCTGGTGAGAAAGATTGTGTAGCACGACACAATAAACCAACATTCATAGAAGCAGGCCTAGCAGTTGAGTCAGTGTAATTATTTCACTTCATCAGGAGAAAAATGTCTCTTGGACGTTAGCAGCCATCATTTAAAAATACTTCTCTAATATATGTGCGCGCGTGAATGTGTGTGTGTGTGTGTGAGAGAGAGAGAGAGAGAGTGAGAGTGTATGTGTTTGTGAGTGTGTTTGTGAGAGCTTTAAAATATATATTTTACATTTATTTTAAATAAATAATTTCCATTCCTATGAACTTCTCTTAACTAAAATGTGTTTAAATAATTTTATTGCCGTGTAAAAATCCGCAATTATGAACAAAATTAAAGATGTTTGGTATTTTAATCTTACTTAAATATATATTTATAAATATATTGTAAATAAAAATAATTATTTGCAAATATCTATCTCATAAAAAATGAGTATATATACCTTGAATAAAACTAACCACGGTTCCTCTCCTTCCATCCCATGTTTTTCACTCTTTTCTCGGCATTTATATTCGTTTTTTGTAATACCGACACTTGTACGTTTTCATCTGTTCATTGCAATTGTCATTTTTTTTGTTCTTTCTTTTTCTTGCTTTTACATTTCTAACTGGTGTCTCTCCAAGTTGACAACATTTTCAGCGTAACAGTTCATCTTGAGTTGAAGGTGTTATGTTAAGTAGGGTTGCGTTTTGTATTTGTTCGTCAGTGACGAATAAATTTCAGTATTTTTCTTCTCATTTTACCTTCACATCCGTTGATAGCGTCTTTTCATTAACTTATGTATTTTGTCTTTTATTCATCGTGCATTTTCTCATTAGATTGTTCATGTAAACATTTTATACGTATGCAAGTAATATATATATTTTTTAAACAATCGTTCAATGAATATCTTTATAATCTAACAGAAACTCTGTACAACTTATTCTATATAATAGGAGGTAGCCGGTCATGGCTCTCCTCAGTTTCTTCTCTTTTTTAAACTCTAAGTATTGTTAGTACCCTTACTATCTCTCCAGGTTCATGGTCTTTCATCTATTTACACAATCTCGTTAGGTATTTTACTCGCTGGTTCTTCTCACCTTCAAAATATCAGGTCAGTGTCAAATTCTCCATGATTCGTTCCCTTATCGTGTGTTCCTGGAAATTTCGACAGTCTCTAAGCAAGTGTTCTTTTTATTTCCATTTTTCTCGTTCCTTAATTTCTTCCGTAATATTCACAGCATCTTTCTATTGAATCATATCCATGTTGCTTTATGTATCCGCTTCATCTATGAGGATATTGTCATATAAGCTGATTGATATTAGCTAACAGCTGAGCATTCTTTTTTTTCCAATAAAAATTTTCCAGTTTCTTGTTTCATTTTTCGAAGACATCTATCGCCTTTACCAAACCCCTTCGGATTTCTGTGTCACATATTTGTTATGGGGTCCTCCCCTTTTCATATAAGTGGAATCTACCAGTGTACTTGGAGTGCTGCCGTTAAATACCCAGAGTAGACAGTCAGTGAGGGTAGTCGGATAGAGAGGATATACGGCGAGAGTGAGAGAATATACGAACGGAGATAGTGTGAGGTAACCTCTTGTAGAAGTCAGTTACAAGCACGTAGACTCTAAAGAAGTCCTACTTCGAGACTGTATATATCTATCTGTATTTGCTACTAACCGCGTTCCTGGATTTACTAACAGTATTATCCTTTGTATGATTGTGTAAATACATTTTATTTCTTATATTTACTTATTGCGTTTGTCATTCCTTGGAGACCGAATTCATCTCGGAATCCACAACAATATTCTAACGTCTATTATAACACATCATAATTCGTGTACTTGCTTTATTTTGACGTTCCCATTTTTTATATTGTATTAAGTGGTGGCCTGCTTGCTAATAACTACACATTATATCTACTCACAATTCCTGTCCTGTCTTTAAACTTTCTAACACCCATTAAATATAGATGGCACATGTAAAATTTGTTAGGAGGAATATTACTAATGGTGACTGTAAGCCAAACACTGTTTATTTTTGTAAGATTTGACAGTAAGAGAACTCACTTTAAGCTAAAACAGGCTTACGGCCATATCACGTTGAAACAACGGTTCCTGTAGGATCACTAAAGTTAAACAAAGTTAAACCTGGTAGATGGTCGCTTGGAAATACCAGGTGCTATATACGTGGATGTGCCGGTCATGTAGTGGATAATGACTCAAAATAGTTCATCGGAGAGCCGAGTTCCAATTCTTTATATTCATTTATGTGCAAATTCCCTTGGGAAAATTATGAATCCGTCGCTTTTCCTCCAGCTATGGGTTAATTAGTTAGATTTGTTGCAGCAAACCATTATTATCTTCAAAAAATTCCTACAATCTAAAAATATTTTCTGGTTTTAAATAATCTCTATAAACCATAGAAAACAGATCAATCAACCAATTTAAGCAAAAACAAAACAAAAAAAAACCCCAAAAAACAATAATATCGCTTTAATTTAAGGTCAAGTTTAAAATTAAAAGTTAGGACCATCTATCACATCAGTTGGAGATGCAACGGTTAACACAATTTATGGAGAACTGAGACCAATATATCTGAAGCTCAAACAAAAGCGATTACAGTCTACTAGCCATTTCCAATGAACAGAGAGGGAAATCATTTCATCCTTTCTCCTATGGCCTCCTTATGTAAGTGTCTTCTCACGAAAATTGACTTTACCAGACACCATAACTCGGAACTCAGGGTTGGACATTGGTAATCTGGAGACAGCAATGCTGGATCGAATAGTGTGGGAAGGTATTGTCAATGGAGTCCCGACCAACCAGAGGAAGATCGAATGATGATGATGGTGATGATGAAGGCTCAGTTAATCAAGGAAGATTAGTCTATGTTCAAACCCCTGCCAATAGATCATAGGCCAGCGTAACATGGTAACGTACATTAATCTTCATCTGAACACACCGACCTCTGAGAGGAAATAAGCATTTTGATTTAGAGACTAGCCTAGAGTATTATTGAATTATTACCCACCGTCCGAAAATGGTACGGTGATCGATAAAGAAACATAGCTAGAAACCTATAATTAATACCGGATTTTAAAAACTCTACAATTAATACCGGACTTTAGTTAGAAACCTATAATTAATATTGGATATTTTTAGAGAAATATATAAATATCAACGTTTTTGGAAACCTATAATTAATATCGTCTCTTTTTGAAACCTATAATTAATACATATTTTTTAGAAACCTGTAATTAATACCGGATTTTCTATAGCACCTATAATTAATAACATTTCTTCAGAAACTTACATTTGAAAACGTATTTTTAGAAACCTATAATCAATACTGGATTTTCTATAAGGCTCAAAATGAATAACGTTTGTTTAGAAACTTTCATTTGATAACGTATTTCTGTAGAAACTTATAAATAATACTGGATTTTCTATAAAACCTATAACTAATAGTGTCTTTTTTAGAAATATAGGATTAATATTGGATTCTTTTTATAATCTACTAGCAGCATGCCTCGGCGTTGCCCGTGCTTGATTCAAAAACCGTACGACTCTTACAGCAATTGCTATCACTTGACTTAAAATATTTTTGCCCTTCCTTGCCTTTAAAGGAGTGTCCTTTGCCGTGCTGATGGTGCTACATGCCTTACTTCTTACCCATCTCACACTGCGAATTTTTTCTAAGCTTTATACTAAACATTGAATCTGTTACGAAAAAAACAAAATGAACATAAAACGATCAGCTTTAAAAAAGGACTCGTAACTGGAAAAACCGAATGAAAAAAGAATGTTAACAACAAATACTTTTTCACACCCAACCCAGTTCTGTGGAATCAGAATCAACGTTGAGTATAAGCAAGCGAATGAGCCAATTGGAGTAAAGTGCCATGCAGATTTAAATTTTTCCCACTTGTGACGAATGCAGCTATCGATTTTTTTTGCATGCTAGCATGCTAGTTAACTTTCATGTCAGTCAGCTGTTGGCTCTCACGATGGCCAATAGAATCTTCCTGTCTATTCGTTGCAGCCAGCTATAGGCTCTCACTCTGGCCAGTACAAAATGTCTGCAAACTACATGAAAACTGCCGTAGAAGCATGAAAAAATCGATTATTTCCACTATCGATGGGAGTTGGGAAATGCAACGTCAGTCTTGGCCTTTCTGCTAACTTGGAGCATGTGCATGTAAATTTTGGTGCAAATCCGTCGAAAATTGCGGCCGTGCATTCGTTAGACACACACACACACACACACACACACACACACACACACACACACACACACAATCCTGCCTTTTATAGATAGAGATAATTTAAACTGGATTATTACTTCATTTTCATAATTAACGTCCGATAATAAAAGGGTTTATTGGTTTGTAATAGGAATTATATGTGAAAATATTTGATGAATTTTTACTAAGATATTCAAAAAGAAATTACAGGTAGGCATACTTTTCTTTCTTCACTGACTTTTTCAGTTTTTGTGTAATTCGAACATGTTTCAGTTTGATTTTACAATGATTGTTAATACTGATATATTTATATGATATATAAATTACAAAATTTCTCAGTATTCAAATTTCCTAATTAAATGCTAAAAAAAGCGTTAATTTTTTATTTTTTCCTTTTCTTATTTTCATTTTTGAATCACCTCAGATTATGCGTTCTCTTTCGGAATCTGTAACTATGGTCTCCTCAGCAGGGTTGTATTAAAAAAAAATATAGTTTGGTTGAATGGGTGAAGAAACGTAAATGCATACGTTCAGGTGGTCTGCAACAGGGATTATTTAACCACGTTAGTTAACGTGTATATTCGGAAACAATGAGCCAGACATTAATCTGAAAGAGGAAGAACATATTCCAGGATCTGCTGCTAGGTAAGCTGATTTGCATTGGCATACTAGACAATTTTTATACATTTATCGTATACACTTATATGTCTACCATTCGTCCATGATTTGAATATTGTTGTCACATCTAGTCTGGTGCTTCTGCTATGTATTTTTGGATTCATGATAAAATACAAAGAAGAAACTACAATGTTATTAAATACTTAACCCGGAATTTCGACTTATTCAGATATTTTTCCCAACGCCGTAACGTAGATTTTCTATACCTTTACTATATGCATAGACATAGTAATTGCTCTGATGAGCTTTCCTCTATAGTACCAAGACATGAATTTAAACGCACTACAAGTGGCTAGGTCACATTATTTTACAGTTAAAATGGCAAGAGACAACAATAAATTCCATGCTCAAAGTTTCTTCTCCCTTGTGTCATTCTCTTCCGATTTCTTTCTTTCCATTCAACTTTAATCTTTAAAAATTTAAATGCAATATCAATCGTTATCTTCATCCAGTCGTTTTATTGTTATTAATAATTTCTTTTTCTCCTATTCACACTCAATAATGCCTTGCATCATAGTAGCTTTATTGCCTTGTTTGAGTTGAAATGATTAAAAAAAAAGTTACATTCTTAATAATTTAAAAATCCGATTTTCTTTTACATACGACTTTAACGTGAATTACACAGACGAAAACTTAGATTCATGACGTAGAATTGTAAAAAAATACCTCAATAAATTGGCTTTTTTTTTTAAAACTAGACTATACATATAATTTATGGCTAATATTTCATGTTCTTTGGTTTCTTACATTTTCCGCCATTTTAAATACGCCTGTTGAACTTTTTCTCGAGGAATCAATTCATTTCTGGTTTCCAATGCATACGCGTATCAACATTCTGTGTTTGATCTCTGAAGCAACTTAACCTTTTCAGTCTCAAGTGAAAAGAACGCCCTCCAGTGTCTCTGTTTAATCAGCAGAAAGAAAAGCACTGCTACGTTTCTTTGTTGAACAAAAAGGTCGAGAAATATCCGGGATAATTGGAACAAGCTGGAACGTTGGTTGCTCTTAAAGAACTATTAGATTTTAATCTCTTTTGCACTGCACGTTGCCTCCAGTGCCAATCAAGTTCTCAAACAAGGATCTGGATGAATCGCCTCGGCCCACTGGCTGGTCACGTGTTGATACTCAATTAATAGCGGAAAGTAAAAGAAAAGAGAACGAACTGGATAAGGAATAGAGAAAAAGGGAATGACTCAAGCGTTTGTTTTGAAGAAGAAAATTGAGGGTTTCACAGACAGAGTCAAATATGTTTAAAAAAGAAACAAAGAAAAATAAATGAAATAAAATGTGGTTATATTGCGCCCGTATTATTGTATAGGTATTGAGCAAACTTAGCCTGGTAGAAGATCCTAAGTATAAAATACTCAGTGAGAATCAAACTCAAAATACGTAACGGTTGGCTAGACGGTTTCTCTCACTGTTGGTATATAGAGAGACGGCTTACGGCCATATCACGTTGAAATACCGGTTCTCATACGATCAGCGAAATTAAACAAAGTTGAGCATAGTTACTACCTAGATGGGTGACCACTTAGAAATACAGTGTAACCCGGATGTAAGAGAGTTGTCGGGACCGGAGAAGAAGTCTCTTATATCCGGGTTTCTCTTATATCCGGGTTTGGTCTATTTTGTTTAGTATGGGCTCTAATTTGGGACCAGAGAAAATCTCTCTTATATCAGGGTTACACTGTATCAGGTACTGTAAACTTGTATGTGCGTCTAGTGTAATGGATAATAGCTCGGAATTGGAAATCGCAGAGCCGAGTTCCAATCCCAGTCTGGTTCGCTATATTCACTTACGCGCAAATATCCATAATAAGGGTATGAATCCACACCTCCTCCGCCAGCTATTGCAAATTAGTAGGAATTGTCAAAGTAAATCATTAAACATTCTTAAAATGTAAAAATATACAAGTCATCTACGAGGAAGTTGTGTAACATTTATTATTCTATAGGAGGACCGATATTACACAACGGACCAGCATTTTTTTTTATTTGTTTCTAACGATATTTTCCTGTTTCTTAATGCTTTGCTTAACTTTTGGAAAGCATCTTTCTCTATTCCCAATGCACCTTCAAATTTCGCTGTCTCATTTTCCGTCCTCCGTTAAAACACTTCCTAGATGTTTATTTTTTGCTCTATTCTGACGTCTCCAATTCTTACACCATACATTCTGTACACACTGAAAGCGATGACGTAGTAGCGACACACATTTCCCTCCTCTTTTAACTGTTTTCTCGACCCTTTCCTGGTTTAAAATAATAGTTCATATATTGCTATGAGGACTAAATGGCAATTATGATATAGCGTGCGCACACACACACACACGCGCGAGCGCGCGCGCACTTGCACACACACACGCGCACACACACAGACATATATATATATATATATATATATATATATATATATATATATATATATATATGCTGTATTTGTATTTTATTTCCAGTTTCATGTAAATCTCGGACCATTTCGCCCAATGATTTCTGATCTGTACGGCCAGAAGTTACTTTTAAAAGGTTTTCCATAGACGTGACGCATTTCTCGCAGTGATATATAATTTTCCTTTTAGTTTCCACTTTATCTAAAACTTTGTCGTTGCTCACGTTTCCACTCCATGATATTCTCAGGATCCTTCTGTATAACAACTTTTCTGTTGCCTCAAGTCTCTTCTTCGTATTACATTCCCAGTCGATGTAAAGTATTATAGATCTGTTTGTGACCGCTCACCATAGTTATCCAATTACTTAATACTTTCTTTAGCATTTGGAAGGCATCTTTCTCTATTTAAATGAGCATTTGAATAGAGATTTTTGTCTCAATTTTTCCATCTTCTGTTATAACCCTTCCAAAGAATTAAATTTCTACACGTGCTTAATTTCGTTGTCTCCAATTTTTATCTCGCATCTTGGGCTGGTATTCTTATATTCTGCTTCTAAATTATAGAAGGACCCATTTTACGGTAGTGAATTTATATATAACGATCATAGATTAAAATAGGACAATATTTCCATTATATATAGGAAGAGTTTCAAAATCGGAATAGATTTGAGAAATATAAAATGGCAAATTGGAGATTAATTTAGAGACAGGAAATATTAACCACTTACTTTAGGTGCACATACTTTACTGAGAATACCTTTGTCTCTTAAATAAATGAGGTGAGCGTAGGCCTATTAAACATTTGAAAATTAGGAGCTCCTCGCAACTTTATGTGCATCGCACATTTATTAAAATTCGGTGGCAGCAAACAATGCGTGCTGAGTTTTTATTGATCTTGAATGATTATTAGTCGTATATCCTCTACGTTTTTTTTCTTGCTGTACAAGTCTCGGAGGCACTCGAGGTAGAGGGTTACGTTCAGGGTTAGTTTATATGGATAGGGGGGAAGATAGCGGTTAACTCTAGACTTAAACAGGTTAAGATTGTAGTGATCGGGGAGACATTCTTTTTGGAGTCTCTTTCGCGGGAAGAATCTGCTCCAGTGGAACTTACTTCTCGCCGATGAAATACGGAGGTAATGTGGGTGGTTTGCTACTATGTAAGTGGCATGTCGGGAGCTAGACGTAAAGGGTAGACATGGCGGGACCAAGGAATGTAGTTCGTCTGAGCACTTTCCATGGTAGTAGCGATAGATCAAGGAGAGGCTCGCCACATCCCGCCTGTGAGAAAGAGGTTGGAGTGTGTAAAATAATTCTTCTCTAACAAGGACACGGAAACACTTTTGAACTCTATCAACACCGGAAGTGTGCACAGGGTAGCTTTCGCCCAAATATAACAACAGTACTCCATTTTGAGCCTGATCTGGCTCTCATAATGATAGAGGATATCATGAGAAGTCAGATACAGGTAGCCGATCATTTTTACCTGCATAATTAGCAATGGATCGTATATAAGAGGTCGGGTATGAGTTTGAGGCTCAATATCCTCTCAAGACACGGGACCTGCTCGAGGGGTCATCTGTTTACGGAGATTTCCATATATTACTTCTGGCTATATAAGTATTTATGAAACATTTTTTAATTTAGTTATATCTTCACAAAAAGTAACCTCTCTTTTTTTGACCTTCGTCGTGTTTATTAAATTTTTGAAAATTCAAATACTGCGTTATTTTCTTCTAGAAGCAAGTATTGAGATATATAGGACGTCATCGTTTGTACAAACGTTTCGTTGAGAAGCACCTTGCGCTAGTCACTAAGAAAATATGTTCCATAACAACCCAAGGCTTCAAACAAAAAGAATAAAAGCGGGAAAAATATTTACTTACTTGTCTGTTCTACCCTGTCCACCATACTGACCTGACGATCAATCAATTATTACCTTTTTTAAAGAGGAAAGCTTCCTTTAATGAAAACCAGATTAAAGAGTTGATCGAAAACCTTTCTCATCAAAACCTGCGGAACTCTATTCAAAATGTATTGAATAGTGTTAACGAGTCATTGCAAATAATGATGAATATATAATTGAATCAAATGTAATTGTACTTTATCTTATGAAGAATAACTGGATTACAAAAAAGGAAATTATATTTGAATCAACCTAATATTTGCAAAAGAAAAAAAGGAGAAATTCCGATCGATATTTTTAGATTTGAATTTATTTGAATTTAATCCCTTTACCATCTTCCATGTAGCTTTTGTTTTTTGTTTTTTCACATTGAAACGTCAAGTTTGTTACTTGACCTTTCTCTGATGAATGTCTGACCTGTGGGGAGTATATTGTAGGTCAGTTATTGTCAGATATCGCAAAGAGACTGTATAGTTTGTTTTGTTTTTTTTTCTGAATTATATACTTTAGCAATTTGCTTAATATTTTCTTTAGTAATTTTAGTAAGTCAAAATATCAAGTTACCCAATGTGGATCTATAGCACTACATCAGACTACCAAGCTAAATATTACCAATCAATAAGATAGAAAACTATAAATTTGATACATGTACTAAACAGCATAGATTGGCAAAAAAAACCCACAAAGGTGAAGCACCTAGCAATGATCAAACGAACTGTAGTAATAATGGCCTGCGTGTCTACCGTGTTAAACACTACTCTACGGTAAGGCGCTAAAGTCTTATTTACTAAGCTTAGTTTCCTCAGGAAATAATAATAATAAGCATGAGGCATCATGTGAGATTCGAAATCACTACCCACCAAATTTGGTTTGAAAGAAGAGCTTACTAATCATTTCTTCCTAACGATAATTTAAATTTAAGTCTAGCACATTAGAGCGAGAAAATAATGCATATCAATCAATTGATGACACAAAATAACTTCATAACAAAGAAGAGGGGGGTAAGAAAAAAGCATATCCCCATAAAATAGTAATACGGAAAATAACAACGATTAAAATAATAAACTAAACCAATTTGTCGGTCCTCTCCTATTATAGCCAAAATCGAGCAAAATTATGTGCTCAGCGAGTAAAAAATATACAATCCACACATATGTTATATGCAAGAAAATATAACATACTTAAATTTAAGCTTATCAACCATTCCATCTACTTAAAGAGATGGCTGCTAGGACTTAATTTACACCAACTCCAACATCTTGAGGTAATAATTAAAATTAAACCTACTCAGCACTGAGAACTTATCCGAGTTATAAGACCGGGTAAAATGCTTGATGTTAATTAAATGTTCAGCTATCACTGAACCTGTTGTAACATTTGAATATTTTGTATCGTTGCAATATTCGAGTGTGAGTATTTTACGGTAATGTTACTCGCACTTTTGTTAATGAATTGTTTCTTTTTTGTTATAAATCGATTTTTAATATGTCCGCGTTTGTCTCTCTAATACGTTTAGCTTAATACAGTACAAGGCTATGCGAGTAGAGAGCTAATGAGAATAGATCTCACTAAAGGTGTTAAGATCAATAAAGCTAACTTTTTTTCTTTTTTTTTTAATATCTTCACCTCAAGCAAGGCAATAAAGGCACTAAGACGCAAGGGGCTACTTGAAGTGAAAAAAAAAAGGAAAAGTCTTTAGAATGTCCCAAAAACTCAGTGATAGTATAAATTTCAGTGTTCAGGAAGAGATGCTGAAAGAGAAGTATTGAAGTAGAATTTAGAAGGAACCGGAAACCCACTCTTACTGATCAGTTTTGATTATAAGAAATACTTTCTTTTTAGTTCCTGTTCTCCTTAGTTGTTTTTCATTTATCTCCATTCTATTGTCGACATTCACTGGTCGCATCAAAAATGGAAATATCTTGCTTGTCCTCATTTTTTATACTTTTGGATATTGATATACACACGATTATTACCATACAATAATTGTGCTTCTTCCTCTTTTTGTTAGTTCCTTAGTTCGCACGACCATTACGCACTGCCAATACCCCATAAATAATGGACTTCCATTTTTTCGCGTGGAAAGGCAAAAGACCTATCAATGACGCTACTTGGTTTCACTCAAAAAATGAACGAAAGGGTGGAAACTAAAAGTGTTTAACTTCTAGTTCAGTGAGATGGAAAGAAAGTTGTCAATTCCAAATCTTTTCATTTGTACCCGCTTCTTAAAATAACAAACAGCACTCATATGTATGATTTTTATTGTAATATTGTATTAAAGTTGTTAAGCCTAAATACTAGAATATTTGGGCTTAACGACGTAATGGGAATGGGGAATATCTAGGGAGATTTTATTGTCGCAGAACTAGCCATTATTCAATCATTAAGTGAAGAATTGAGATTCATCAGAAATTTCAAATATGAACCCCTTAAAATTTTCATGGGTTAAAAAAACATTATTATTATTATTATTATTATTATTATTATTATTATTATTACGGGAGGCTCCTGTATTATGCGATTATGGGTAGAGCTGAGTGCTTTGAAAATATGATATTTGCTAAATATAACATCGTAAGGAAACACGTCTGTTAAGATTATGTCGCGCCAAACTCACAAATAAAAAAGATTAGCTGAAGATCCTAATTCAAAACTCTGACGTTTTTACCGGTATTCGAACACTCATCACTTGTGGCAATGGGATATAAGCTGGCAATATTATTATTACTATTATTATTATTATTATTATTATTTGATAGCTTGCATTACTTGTGTTCACTGCTTTTTTGCATCTGATAAACTCTCTCTAACAATTTACTAACAATAATTCCAGCAAGATTTATAAGATTTTAAAAGTCTTCAACTGTCTGATTTGTGAAATGCTTCATTGCTTTATATTGTTTCTCATTTTCGAATTACCGTTTTAAACTCACTTAAGATAGAACCCAACGGCCGTTGTACTATTATAGTCGTCTGTACCACTGAACTATACTCGCAAATGCTCTCGTAAACCATTGCTAATATCTTAAATGCTGTGCAACACAGGGGATCAGCATCGACAAACGAAAACAAAAGGGCTTTAGGCAGAAAATTAAATATTTTGTATAAAATTGAATGTAATGCGTCAGTCCTCATATTGGAGTTATTAACATAGAAGCGCAGCCCCAGGGCATAAGTAGAAGATAAAGGGAACAGCGTTTGATTATGGGAATGGATGGGTTATGATTAGGGGTCTGGTGAAAGGTGATTAGGCAAAAATAAGAGAGAAAAGATCAAGCAGCGGTGAATTGGGTGTTGAGATGTATGGAAGAACAAAGGCGAAGTCGTATTTAAGGCCAGAAAAGGAAATAAAAAGTATATGCAATGATGGAGGGGCATTTAATGATTGGCAATATCTGTAGCTTTTTAGAGATGTCTAATCAATTGTGGCAAGAAGGAAAAAAAGAATGAAAAATTACTAAAAAGAAAGGAATAGAATAAGTTCGAACGAAAGAGCATGTAAACGGAGAAAATGAAATTGGTAAATGAGCAGAAAAAGAAAAAGGAGAAAAAGAAAAGGTTAAGAATCTAATACAAAGGAAATGTATAAAAAAAGATGAGGAGATGAGAAAAATGGAAGTGAAGAAAGCTGAAGAAAGAGAGAAAACTTCGATGAAAATGAGAAAGAAAGTGAAAAGAATAAAACCCTTAACAAAAAAAAGAAAGAAAGAAAGAAAAACAATGAATTTTAAAGAATCCATTAAAAAGGCGGATGAGTAAAGAATAATAAAGTTTGCGAAAGAATGAAATAACTTTTTGTAAATCCTTAAAAGGGAGTGAAAAAGAACAAGTAAAGACTATAAAAGGTTGAATAAAGAAAGAAAGAGATTTTGTTTTTTCTTAAGGGGAAGAGAAGAATAAGCAAAGGCTATAAAAGGCTGAGTAAATAAAGAAAGAATAAAGAAAGAAAGAAGGAAGAAAGAAGTAAAAATGAAAAAAAAAAGAATATAAAATGTTAAGAAAAAAAGAAAGAAAAAGAGAGCGAGAGAACTGTTTGTAAATCCTTAAAGGCAAGTGAAAAAGAAAAAGCAAAGAGGCAGGTTGAGTAAAGAAAGAAAGAAAGAAAAAAGAAGAAATTTTTTTTTTAAATCCTTGAATGTAAGTGAAAAAGAACGAGCAACGGCTACAAAAGGTTGCGAAATAAATAAAGAAAGAAAAGATGAAATAAAAATATTTTTTGTAAATCTTTAAAGGGGAAGTGAAAACGAACAAGCAAAACCTATAAAAGGTTGGGAAATGAAAGAAAATAGATAAATAAAGAGGAAAAGAAATGTGCGTATTTCCCTAGAGGGAGTGAAAAAGAACGAGTAAAAACTATAAAGGGTTGAGTAAATAAAGAAAGAAACTTCTTACAAACTTAAAAATTTCAGAAAGGAAGAGAATGAAAAAAATGACAGACCTTCAATGAAATTAAGAATCTAAATAAAAAAGCTTAAGTAAAGAAAGAAAAACTTTTCTTTTCAGTGAAAGCGCGAAAGAAACACAAAGTATACACGGCTTTAAAGAAAAAAGAAAAAAAGAAAGAAAACATTCTTAAAATCTTAAACGGAAGTGAGAAAGAAAGACTAAAGTATATAGAGGCTTAAATGACGACCGAATGAAAGAAAGAAAGACTAGTAAAACATGTTCAAAAAGACTGATCAATAAATAAAAAATAATAAAGAAGTTTAAGGAAAGAAATAATGAATTTGTACACTTCAACGAAAGAGAAAAGTAGCAAAAATATAAAAGTATAAATCAAAAAAAGAAAGAAAATTTTCATGAAATGGAGGAAAAGAACAAAGAATAACATATTTTAAAAGAATGAAAGAAAGAAAAAAGAAAAAGAAAGAAAAAATTTAAAAACTTCAAGAAAAGTTCGAAAAAGGAGCAAAAATAACATATTTAAAGAAAGAAAAATATTTAAAGCAAGTAAAAGAAAGTGAGAAAGAAAACATAAAGAATACAAACGTAAGGGGAGAAAGAAAGAAAATGTACTTCAGTTAAAATGGGAAAATGCTAATAACATCTTCAAAGGACGAAAGAAGAAAAGAAAGAGGAAAACTCATAAAGGAGAGAAATCGCGCAAAGTTTCAAAAGAATAATGAAGTAAAGAAAGAAAATTGTGGAAGATTGGAATGAGAAAGAATGTGTGGCTAAATCGAATGACATTCAATGCAATACGAAGATACTAACAGGAAAAAAAGATGTCATGAAAATAATGGGAGAGCGGGAAGAATAAATCGTGAGATTTTAAGAAAGAAGAGGGAACTGAAAGAAGAGGGAACTGAAAGAAGAATTCAGGAAGAACAGAAAAAAAATAAATGAATGAAAATTAAACAGAATTCGTTACTGAGCGAATCTTCTTATATTAGGTGAGTGCAAAAGCATTTCTTTTCCTTTCTTTTTTCTCAATACGACAAACTGGATACACAGTAGAAAACAGCTTTTTTTATGAGACGCGCTAACTTTTGAACACACCTAATAAAATTGGAAAAGAAAAGGTCTTAGGCGTGGCAAAAAGTAAGCAATAAATAGTATGGATAGAAAAACAATAGAGGAAAGATATATGATGAAACATTTTTTAATTATTTTTATTTTTTGTCTGTAATGTCTATAAAATGTTGTATTAGCGTGCAAGGGAAATAAGGCAGATTAATAAAAGACGTTTGCAAAGCCGGGGAGATGAAAAGACCGACTCCTTGAAAGAGCGAGTACGAGGATCAGTCAAAAAGTATCAGTACTTTCGCCATAATATGTCTTATGAAGGCGAATATTTTTGTACTTTCCTTCGTACAAGATTTACCAAAAAATACGTTTATGTCGTAATTTCTGACGCTATAAATATATTAGGTTGGTGCAAAAATAATGACGTAATAATGTCGTTTTTGACGTAACGTAAAAAAACGACATTATTACGTAATTATTTTTGCACCAACCTAATAATAATATATATTAATATATTTCAAACTAAAATAACACAAAAGTGAGTACAAACGAGAACATTGTTATAAACAGGCTTGTAACAAAAAGACTGACATTCGTGATCAAGATTTTCCAGTGTGCTGATACTCTAAGCAGACAAGACTTAAGCTGAGAAGCCATACATTACTCTTAGTTTGTTTTATTTCAAAATAGGTTTAACGAATATAGAAATGATTAAATGAGACATTTTAAAAAGTCAAAAAAAGAGGAGAGTAGCGAATGTTTTTTGGTGTTTGTTAAGGAAAAACACTTTCTGTAGGTGACATAAAAACCTGTAAACAGACATGCAATCACCACTTAAAAGACTTAATCAAATCTCCCTATCACCAAACGTATGTCATACAATAAAATATCTATAAAGATTTACTAAGCGTAGCTTTGATGTAGTATAAGGTCAAAACTATGGAGCACCCAGTGAGGATCGAACACTGCTCAGTCGTAATTGACACCGCAAGACAAGCTTGCTAAAGATTACACCACATCGAAGTACCCTATTAGCATATCCACATGGTGATTTTCCATATGTAGCTAGATGAAGCACAAGGCTGAAAGTATGGAGAATCCACTCAGGATCGAACTCAATAGTCAGTCGTAATTGACATTAGTAAAACATTCTTGCTAACATTACACCATTAACATATCTATAAGATGATTTTCTAAGCGTAGCTTAGATGTGGTACAAGGCCAAAAGTATGAAGCACCGAGAGAGGCTCAAACACTACTCAGTTGTAATTGACCAAACAAGACATTCTTTCTAAACCATTACACACCTTCAGTGTGCTCCATTAATATATCTATGGTTTTCTAAGCGTAGCATAGATGTGGCACAAGGCCGGAAGTATGGAGCACCCAGTGAGGCTCAAATTCTCTACTCAGTCGTAAATGACCTTAGAAAGCAAGCTTGCTAAGCATTACACTACGTGGAAGGGCCTAATATATCTGTATGGACAAGTTGTACAATGAATAAAGAATTAAAAGGGGTGTTACGTTTTAATGATTACATCAACAAAAACAAGCTAGCGAGTAATATAATGAAAATCTCAAACAGAGAAACAATAGAAAGAAAATAAAAGCTACAGGATTTTTTTTATTATTAAAATTCTCACAATTGGTGGCGCGAGTGTCCCTAAAGGTAGAGGCTAACTGTTAACAGGGTTATGATGAATGAAGCGTATGATATGAATGAAATGAAGATTATGAGGGCAAGGAGATTTAAGGAATAATATAAAATGTATTCTGAATCCGAAAAAGAGAGAGAGATTGAATAAAAGAGACAAAAGAAAAAAGAAAGAATAAAATAATGCGCTGAATTAAATAAAAACGAAAATAAAAGGTATTTTAAATACTTTAAAAATATAGCCGGCTAAAGAAAGAAAGAAAACAATTTACAGTGAATGGGGGGTGGGAATTAACGGCGGATTATAAACGGGATATGAAAATACTTGACTACCAATAACACTTTTTTTAAGTATATATCAACGCCTAAATAAAAAAAATAAAAAAAGATGTGAAAAAAGTAGCAAGAACAAAATTGCCGGAAGATCTTGAGCTGAAGCGAAAAAGCAAATCATGAAAGGGTGGGGGATAGAGAATTCAGCCGTGAAATCCAACAATTGAATCAGTTAACCACCCTTGGGTCATTATTGTGACATCATTGATCAGAGAGGGCGCCACTGAGGAGGAGATTGGAAGATCACAGGTCAACGATGAGAGAAGAGGAAGGGGAAATAATAAAATGTGAGGGATAACAAAATGAGGTCGACAATGAGAGGGCGGGATTAAAATAATAAAGAGGCTTACAGGGTTTACGGTAAAGTTGGTTTGGGATCGTGAAAGCAGTTTAGAAAAGGCATGCAAGACGGAAGAGAAAAATTGGTATATGGACAAAAATAATGAGAACAAAATGGTGGACCTCGCATGTTGCATAAGAAAGGAAAGCTTTGTATGTTTAATGTGTGTTTCTTATTTTTTTTATTAATAATTCGGTGTTTTGTTTGTATTTAAATATATAACTGCAAAATATGTGTTCAAATACAGTATACACGTTGCACACACGTATAGGTACGCATATATATATATATATATATATATATATATATATATATATATATATATATATATGTGTGTGTGTGTGTGTGTGTGTGTGTGTCAGTCTGCAGTGATTTATGAAATCAGATATGCAAATAAAATGTTTTTCGATATCTGTGAATTATTTATTCATTGTTCAATATAAGCTGACACACATATTTATATATTTCTCTCACTTTTGTTTCCATTCTCTCTTCCAATGTGGGCATACACACACATACACACACACACACATACACACACACATATATATATATATATATATATATATATATATATATATATATATATATATATGATCGTGTAACGAAAAAATAGGAAACGTTTATAAGTCTAACATCTTTCGCTTTTATTAAAACTCCATCAGAAAATGAATCCTATCATACTGTCAGGTCCCAATTCATATTTCATTCCAATTTTATATATATATATATATATATATATATATATATATATATATATATATATATGTGTGTGTGTGTGTGTGTGTCTGTGTGTGTCTGTGCTTGTGTGTGTATGTGTATGTGTGTGTATAGATATATAAATATATATATATATATATATATATATATATATATATGTACGCATACTAAATTTACTTTTCTTCCTCCATGCACACGCACACACACACATATATATATATATATATATATATATATATATATATATATATATATATATATATGAGTTGAAATAAAATATGCGTCAAGTATTAATTGAAATCCCACAGAATGACAGAAGAAATGTTTCATACACATATATGAGTCGACGGTCAATTTATTTTAAACAGTATTTTATTTCGTCTACCGTCATGAACATTCGAGAAAATGCGTCCACCGCTAGGATGCGTCTCCTTTGAAAGAGAAACTGTCTTTTGATCCGACATGTTTTGTCCATTCCTCTACAAAGAGCTTCCTAATGAAGCAAAAAAATTAAATGCAAATAGAACATTGCAAGTTTATGAAGCTATTCGTAGCCGAATCGTCAAAACATGTCGGATCGAACGACCCTATTTCTTCCAAAAGGGAGGGACGCGCAGGTTCTAATATTGCCTGAGTGTGCTTTCGTGCAACACTTCTCAAATGTTCAGGCCGGCAGACGAAATAAAATACTGTTGAAAATAAAGATAGCGTCTACTTAAATATAAGCATCTACTAAAAGAACGTTTAATATTATTAGAAGTAGACAGTAGACACCTTAGCCTATCGTCCGGTTCACCTTCCTTCCCTGTCTTTTGAACAGGAGTAGAGATTTATCCCTTCTTTCCTGCTTACGATTGTGTTTCTGGTTCCTTTTAAAATCTTTTTTTATTTAAATTTCACTACCAGGAAGAGTTTGCATCTTCATAGCATTATTTCCCTGATAGGGGTATATTAATCATTCATATATATATATATATATATATATATATATATATATATATATATACAACAGGGGAGAAGCATATATTCGTACGCATACAAATTTTTAATTTATTTCCAATTAATGAATAAACATACTTTTCATATAATTAACTGTACACAGATGCATAATAACTAAATATGTAAAGAAAACAGAAAAAAAATTGATTTAATAGAAATAAATTCCATTTGTCCATTTTAATGGGTGAAAAACGTATTCATACGACGCAAATTTCAGATTTTTAAACTTTTAAATTGCTATAATACTGTAGATTATTCAAGTAGAATACTTTAGAATGTTCCAATAATGGTATCAGTAGTTATTTTTAGCCTAAAAATACAAACAGAACATTCTGTAATTGATATTTGTGCAAGAAGGTTTTCATTATGACAAGAGATAAAGAATTGACAAATTTGCAAAAAGAACTGATTGTTAATGTCTGGAAAGGAAATAAAATTTACAGGAAAATCTCAGAAAATGCGAATGTTCCATTTATTACCATTAGTTCATTCATTGAAACGTATGAAAATCTCAAAACCGTTGAAAACCAAAGAACAGGCGGTACACGGAAGATTTCTTCAAGATCTTCGAGCAAATTAATGAGTCAAATTAAACAACCAAGGATTATTCGTCAAGAGTTGCAGCATGATTTGCTTTCATTATGAATCTGTGTCACTAAACACACAATAAGCAATTAAATTAAAGTCTAAATTGAAGCTCCCATCTGAAAATTCCACTGCTATTGAAAAGACAGATTTCAGTTTGAAATTTGTTTGTGAACGTAAAGATAAGGAAAAATCGTATTGCGAAAGAGTATTATGTGCAGACGAAACCAAAATTAAGTTTTTTAGACATAGTTCCTAAAAGCATGTATGGAGGAAAGATGGCAATGCCTTCAAACCAAAGAACACAGTCCCACTAGTGAAATTTGGCGGTGGCAGCATCATGGTTTAGGATGCTTTTCTGCAAAAGTTACTGTCAACATATCAGTAATAGATGGTAGAATGAATGCTGCATCATATCAAAATATTTCGGAACCAAACGTGATGATTTCGGTTGAAAATCTTGAACTTCCTTCTGAATGGATCTTCCAACAAGATAATGATCCTAAACCCACTACAAAATCTACGAAGAATTGGCTTGCTGAAAATAATGTAAATATTCTGAAATCTCCAGATTTAAACCTAATCGAAAATCAGTGGCACTATTTGAAAATTAAAATCCAATCGAGAGCTCCAACAAAGATCCCGGATCTGATGACCATATCCGAAGAATAATGGAAGAAAATACCAATTAAAATTTGCAAATCATTGAGAACTGCAGGAAGAGGTTGGTTGCGGTTGAAGTGAATAATGGCTATTCTACAAAGTATTAAATGATGTATTCTTTTTGTATACGAATACTTTTTTCACCAGTTAAATGGATAAATGTGATTTACTTCTATTATATCACTTTTTTTTTCTGTTTTCTATGCATATTTATTTATTATGCGTCTGGGTAGAGGCAATTATATGAAAAGTATGTTTATTCAATAGTTAGAAATACAATAAATTACAAATGTCTATGTGTACGGATATTTGTTTTCCCCCACTGTATATACCTAATGGGGGATTTTTAGTGTGTGTGTATGGGTGGGTGTGGGTGGCTGTGTGTGCATCAGAAGGCAGCGTGATGAAATGTTCGTGGTCTGACCAATAAATACCTTTGCCAAGAAATAGGAAGGGCTATTATTACAGTAATATTTTTCATACCCTCGATCTTTCCACTTTTGGTTTTAAAATATATGTATATATTATGTAAGTATATACTTTTGAAACCTAAATAAAATGCTTCCCCGTCGGATTTATTTCATACATCATTCTGTTGATGCTACATGAAAATTAGCTAGCTAGATAGATAGATATGAACAGTTAGATATGAACAGATATATATATATATATATATATATATATATATATATATATATATATATATATATATATAAAAAAGGCTTAAACACTAATATTCCATGGTCATAATTTATTTCATTGGAAACGTAAATACGATCCAATTCATCAGACCTACAAATTCAAAAAAAGAAAACAGAAAAAATATACATGTATGGGTATTTATATATTTTGCATATGTATGTATATTTACCACTAATATTATCTCTATATATAGATAGATAGATAGATAGATAGATAGATAGATAGATAGATAGATAGATAGATAGATAGATAGGTAGATATGAACAGTTAGATATGAACAGATATATATATACATATATATATATATATATATATATGTATATATATATATAGATAGATAGATAGATAGATATGAACAGACATATATATATATATATATATAGAGAGAGAGAGAGAGAGAGAGATAAATAGATATGGATAGACTCAGATACATATAAATAGACTCAAATAGATATGAATAGACTTAGATAGATAGATAGATAGATAGATAGATATGAACAGACATATATATATATATATATATATAGAGAGAGAGAGAGAGAGATAGATAAATAGATATGAATAGACTCAGATACATATAAATAGACTCAAATAGATATGAATAGACTTAGATAGATAGATAGATATGAACAGACATATATATATATATATATATATATATATATAGAGAGAGAGAGAGAGAGAGAGATAAATAGATATGAATAGACTCAGATACATATAAATAGACTCAAATAGATATGAATAGACTTAGATAGATAGATAGATAGATAGATAGATAGATAGATAGATTGCAACAATCAATATTTATATCCTCTGTCTTCAGTCTGTTGTCTTAAAAGACTCAGAGATACATTTCATATTTTAGATCTGATGCTCTGTTTCTGTTTAACTAACCATGAAAAACACGCTTCTTCCATATAAATCCGTATTTATCATACGAGCCACGCCCCTCCCCCACTGACCATTGCAATATACAACGCTTAAAAATCTCTTTTATTAGCTTACACATCACATTGTGACACAGGCGGTTATCTTGCTTCTACTACAGAATAGCCAATTGTCTACGAGTCAAAACAGCCGATTATTCAACACAGTCCGGGTCAAGCTCTTTGTTATTACATATGGTAATAAACCCACGCTAATCTGCACACAGCAGTCAGTCTATTAACCATGTTCCTATTACCTTCTCCCCAAGTCCCTGCGGGTAAACCGAGGTTCTGTTGGCCGGATCATTTAATGTCATGTCATTATATATAGGATTAATAATTACTGCTTATGCCAGTACGCGTCTCTGGAATGGTCCAGGGCCTGTCCTTTGCATCGTGCCATCAAAGACCGTGTGGCCAGTGAAGACACTCTGGCTGCAGGGCATACGACCGGACGGACGGACGGTAGGCTGGCCGCAAGACGGACGGCCAACTGAGCACGCTAACTTGAGCCGCTGTCGCACGTTAACTTAGTCGGTGGGGGTAGAGTTGACACGGCGGACAAAAAGAGTAGGAAAAAGAAACGCGAAGGAAAGTTTGGAAGTAGATGATTACTGCTGACTTGTATGGATGACCAGAAGGGACACATTTAATTGGAAAATAAAAGTGCCTCAAACAATTTTTCTTCTTTATATATTGTGTGCATACATAAAATCTATCTTGTGGCCACAACTGTATTTTAGCATATGACTGACGGCACGGATATTAATTACAGGAACCGGGTTGGTGAGGCTTATTAATACAACATCAAAGCAAGGAAAATAACTTTCAGACAACATTTATTGGGAGCAGCGTGTCGTCCGACCCTAAAAATTAGTACTTATATGCGTAAGTGTTTAAAAACTTGTGTTTGTGCTACATATTCAAAACTGTTTTACAGAGACACGCGCACACGCACACGTACACACACATATGTGTGCACATATATGCCCTGTGTGACATCAAAATTGTCCAAATCGTGTAACACCATGGGATAATTGTCCATCCCACAAAATGTTTAATATCTGAAAAACCTCTGAATTAATTTTTCCAGGTTTTCAGATAAAACATTTGGCCATCTTGACACTATTTGTTTTAAGAATTACTGAAAAACACTTTGTGTTATTCAGCCAGAAAGAGAACGATTTAAATCATTTTTGTCAGCCCCACTATGTCTTTCCAACTGAGTAATAGTGAGAGGAAAAGATCATTCAGTCCTTCAGTAATGGTAGAATATTGATTCTGGCTTCCATCTTCAAAGTCCATCAAAATAACGGTGAATAAGTTTACAAAAGAAGGAAGAGTAGAGAGGAAAAATGTGTCAGGAGGTCGCAGCAGCAAAGGGATTATCATTGCAACTTAGAGCTCAATACATTTTTATTGTTCAAAGTAGAGATCAATAGTGTTATAAGAACCTCGGAAAATTCCAATGAGATGTTTTTAATTATTTCTAAGATACAACGGTTCAAATCTTAATCTAACAACTGGAGAATTTTGCTGTAACATCCGGTATATATATAGAGAGAGATCGATCGATAGTTAGATAGATACATATCTAAATACTTAGGA
Source organism: Acanthosepion pharaonis (assembly GCA_903632075.3). Taxonomy (NCBI): domain Eukaryota; kingdom Metazoa; phylum Mollusca; class Cephalopoda; order Sepiida; family Sepiidae; genus Acanthosepion; species Acanthosepion pharaonis. Next base: position 4,038,005 of record CAHIKZ030002777.1, read on the forward strand.
TATGTCAGGATAAGGGAAAAATAGGAAACTTTTATAAATCTAAAATCTTTTGCATTTTTTCAACTTCATAAGATAAAGGCGAAACATGCTATATTTATAGTCATTTCCTATTTATTTCTTATCCTATCATTTTGTCGGATTCCGATCCATATTTGATGCATATTTAAGTCCAAATTACAAACACACACGCACACAGATATATATATATATATATATATATATATATATGTGTGTGTGTGTGTGTGTGTGTGTGTGTGTGTGTGTGTGTGTGTGAACATTTTAATAGTTTGTGACTGGAACAGATAATTTCGAGGAGGATATAAATTCAGGGAGAGCTCAATGTAGACAACAGAGCATTATAATGATAATAAGAAGACTTTAATTAACCATTTCGATTATAATTTTATTTTGGGAACACTTAGGTATTCAACACATCGGATCGAAATCTCCTCCCTAACTGGATAAAATACACCAGACGGACACATTAGATTAGTTGTAGGGAGGGAATGTGAGAGAAAAGGGATGAGTAAAGAAAGGACTAAGGGATTAGTGGTTGGTAGTAGTCGGTTCAGCCAACCGGGAATTTATTCTATACATTTGAGATTTTTATATTTGGTTGTATTTTACATTAACCGATACTGTTTCTTGTTTTTAGGCAGGACAAACCAGGTCCATTCAAATCAATTTAATGAAAGAGATCTTTATCCAAATAAAGGTCGGTATTAATACAGTAATAATTAAGCATTTGTTTTTTTTTAGGCCGAATTTTAATAGCGGAGATATTAATTTGAAGGGAACGCAAGAGGGTGATATAGAAAGAGTGGAAGGATCTGTGGAGGGTAGGATGGGCAGGGCTTTTGGAGAAGAAGTGGGTGAGAAGGAAAAGACGGTGTAGTAATAGCATTAACAGATTGACTGGACCAGATTTTTCTTAATTTTTGGAAGTATGTAAAGTGGTTTATGCTGTGGGTTGACTGGTGGCTGGTTTCATGAAATAGTCCCTAGTACAAATTATAATTACACATCACAGTAATATTGTCAGATAAAATTGGAGGGATTTTAAATAGATGAATAAAACAAATAAATTTAGAATATATATATATATATATATATATATATATATATATATATATATATATGAATTTTTTCTCCCATTCCTACATATCATTTCCGTTAAGTTAACCATCTCCTACCCCAATATAAAGCATGCTTAAGAGAGATATGAAATTAACCCCTCCCTATACTCTACCTTGTCTCTTTACCTACCACTCACACCCCTCTGTTAAATTACAAAAATTACACTACCCATCAATTTCTAATCCCATTTTTCTTTTCATTTTGTTGTTGGAATTGTTACCTGATGATCCGGAGTCCTTTAAAAAGGATTTTAGTGAAATAAATTATTGTAATGGTACCTTAAAGTGATCTGTTTTTTTCATTAATTATATATATATATATATATATATATATATATATATATATATATATATATATATATATATATATATATATGGGGGACGAAACGCGTCACGCGAAAACCTTTTACAGTTTCTCATAGATATATAGTGAGAAAAAGTGATAAATTGAAAGAGATATAAAGTGAGAGGAAATAGATAATAATAAACAACCTTTGACCTCTTCGTTTTTTTTTATTTAATAACGTTCCACGTAAAACTGTTATATAATTTACGAACGTCTCTGAAAAGATATCCTTAAAAAAGGAAATATACAGATATTACATAGTTTCTAATGGGCTGGTACTATGTATGGTTTGTTCTTTACGCAAGATTGCACCGCTATGATATCGGATTTAGTCTTAAGGAGTTATTGTCTCTACGCACAAAATGCCACCATAATAATAATTTTTTTAACTGGGGAATGTGATATTTGTAACGATATGTTGCTGTGCTAAAACATTTAAACGCTCAATAGAATATGCTATTTACGCAACAATAAATCTGAAATATGTTTTTAATCGTTTCACTCCAAGCAAAGCGGCAATGCCTCTAGGATAAACGAAGGGAGTGAAAGAGAATAAGAAGACTTTAGTGAGAGGTATTGACGAAAGGCCAATAAAAGAACAGGATTCAGTTAAACAGAAAATGTTAATTGAAGTTGCATTTAAATTTTTGAAGATTGTAGGAGTTAAGGAAGCAAGAAATTGCAAGGGAGTTCCACAAGTGATAAGTGCGAGAAAAGAAACTATTAGAATAGACGTAGCGTTTGCATACATTTTTCAAAGATATGTTTGCATCAATGTATTTAAATATTCTCATCTGTTTACATATTCGAATTTTAGATTCGAACCGATGCTTAAGGCTGAAATTTGTTTTCATACTCACAGCTAACTTTGACAGTTTTTCAGATGACAATCAATGTTTCAAATTGTCAGCACATTATTATTTTATTGAATTTTCATTATCGCCGTCGGAAAATTAATTCTGGTTCAATTGCTTAGAATTGCCCTGATTCATTTTCAAGATATGAACAATGCTTCATAATAAACATCAAATACACTTATAGAATATGAAATTGCAACACCTTGAATATGTCAATATGCATTAATTTATTCAAACTATTGTTCTCATCTTGAGTATTATAGATGTTATTATAAGAAGAACGTTTCAATCAAGTACACACTAGTCATCCAAAAGAGGATGATCCTGTGATTTAATAGTTAGCGCTGCCATGGAGAAATCGGAGAGGTGAGTTGAATTTCCGTCGGGTCCGTTACATTTACCTTCGCCTTTTGGGGGGAAAGGAGAAAATGGGATTAAATACTAGGATTTGTATCTGGAAATATCATTCTCATTCTCCAAAACGTTGGGCAATACTTGCAAAAAATAATGCATTATATTTAAAACAAGAAATATACGTTTTAACTTTTATCAATCAATCAATCAAATAATCATCTTCAAGTGTCTGTTGTTGCCCCGCAGGTTTATGAAACCGTCACTTTTATGAAGCCAGAAAATCTCTTGATAGTCTTGTTCAACAAAACATGTCTTCAAGAGGGATTGCTGCTCAAAATTATCTTACAGCTTTTTTCAAGCTGTGAAATAGATGTTCACCGGTCTAGATATATAACGTTTTGATTTTATTTAGAGAAAATATACTTCTCAGCAGGGACGGGACACGTTTTCTCTTATCCTTGGAAATCCGGAAACTATCAAGTGTGCGTTACCGTTCAATCATGGATGTATGTACGGAGTGGCAGAATATTCCCGACTCAAGGATAATTTCCCAGGATAAGTTATAACAAGTTCCATCCCTGTTGAGAGGTATTCTTTCCTCAATAATTCTTCCCCTCTCTAATCGGGTTGACATTAATTTCACCGTTTGAATAATAAATATTAACGTACAGCGTGTGAATGATGTAATTGAAATTTTAAAAAATCATGGGAATTCTGGAATTATTCTTTGTAATAACGTTAGTAAGTGAAGGATTAAACAGAGATTTGGGTTTACTCAGAGAGTATAACATCCACAGAGAGACCTCGAACCAACAACATTCCTCGAAAGAGTAAGTCCCACTTCTTTGTTCCTCGCATCGTTGAAAAAGAGCACAGACGTGTTCGAAAATTCCGACTTTAAAATTTATCTATTAGAGCTTCGTGTCTGTCAAAATGTTTATATGAAATAAGTATCAATTTTATTAACTATATTGGTATCATTTTGTTGTCTTTTCCTTTTTTTCTTTAGAATGCGAGAGCAAAGATTATGAATGTTGGCAATCTGTAATTTGATCAGATGAAAGTAAATTCTGCCAATTCGAGAGAGGTTTATGTTTGAAGAAATCAGAATGAGACTTGGAACACTGGATGTCTGCAGGCGACCATGAAACATGGAGGGATAAGAGTAATGGTGTTGGGCGCTGTCTGGTTTGGAGGGAAATCTGAGCTGATTCTTGTTGACAATCAGTTGAATGGTCCAAAATACTGTCAAATACTAGGGAAAGGATTACTCCCACTATTTGAAAACAATCAGATTGACAAGAATGTCGACCTTTTTCAAGAAAATGGAGCGCCATGTCATACGAGCAAAGTAGCAAAGGCCTGGAAGGAATCGCAAGGAATCAAGTTATTGTGATGGGTAGCCCCGAATCCTGACATGAATCCAATAGAGAACGTTTGGGATCACCTTCACCGAAAACTTTCAGAGCGTGCAACCAAAATCAGCAACCCTTAAAGAAACATTGCTAAAGCAGTGGCCAAAACATTGATCAGATGATAGTTGATAACTTGATCAAATCCATGTAAAATCGAATACAAGCACTGAAACTAGCAAATGGAGGACCTATTCTATAGTAGTTCCAAATACTGTTTGTTTATGTTGACTAGGGATTACGTAATTAAATTTTTAATTTGGATGTAGTTTATTTCTCCTGGCTAAATATTTTCTTAGGCCACTATATATATATATATATATATATATATATATATATATATATATATATATATATATATATATATATATTCTTCTTGTTTGGAATTCGTAACAAGTTCCTAATTACTCTCTGATCTGAAGAAGAAACAAATAATGGCTGTACAATCAGGACATTAGCACATCTTTATTTATTTTTTTATTTTTAAATCATTCCATTATAATTTTTGAAGAGATGGCTTGCCAAATTTAGTGCATACAGAGTCTTTTCTTTTAATCATTTCAACTCGAGCAAGCCGATAATGTTACTAAGAAGAGGTTACTGAGAGTGTAAGAAAATTAGAAAACCTTAGTGAGGAGAAAGGACGACCAAAGAACCAGAAGATTACGAGTGATGCTACATTTAAATTCTTGAAGATTGTAGTTGACAGAATAAAGCCAGAAGTGATAAGCACAGGCGAGAAGTACGAAAGAAGAAACAAGTTGAATAGAACTTGCGATTCGATCTTTGCTCTTTCAGTAGTAGTCTGAAGCCTATTTGCGAATCTAATACTATGATTAAATTAATGAGGTCCAGATAACAATGAAGAAAGATCGTTAACCTTAACAAAAATTAAGATATATAAATAATAACAATTATTTTGATATATTTATTTACAGTTTTTCCAACGTGACGCATGCAGATGTTAATGTACTTGGAAAATTTTATTTATATCAATGTTCTCAGCAAATGCTCTGCTGAAATAAAAAGTTTCTGACACTAAATATTTAAATGTGTTCGTGATAGGAAAATCGATGTTTCTTATATGAATTTTTCATGCATTGATCGGACCTTTTGATGTCTGCTTGTAAGCGAAGTGTCTTCGGCTCAAGACATGGCGCAAAGCTCAACAGAACCTAACCAATTTAGTCGTTAATGGAGTTATTGATCACTGATCGATTCGAGTGAATTTAGATTTGTGTGAGTCTCTATTCTTTTTCTCTTTTTCTATTTTTTTTACTGTAATTTTTAATGTTTTTAAACTTGATTTTTGATCATTATTGAAAGCTTTTAACAAAAATCTTTCCTTTAACTGGAAAGATTTTAGAATCAAATTAGGAATTATTTTATTTTTCATGTTATATTTTTCAAATTTCATGCCAACTAATTTGTATGATGCACAGTCGAGAAGATTTGGTTTGCTAAATTAAAAAAAAAATGACTTGTTGCGAAAGACAATGACGCGGTGAAAAATTACATTATTATTTTAGTCTTCAAAAGCAAATATCGTCTCGATACTATAATTACTTGACATTTTATCCTTTTTCTTTGAACGCAAGTCTTGAGTTATGGTTAACCTTTCTCAATATGAGATAACACCTTTTATTTTTGAAAAGAAGAATCATTTAGCAAAACACATTTTGTGGTGAGAGTTTATTTCTTGGATTTAGTCTATTATTAACCGTTGGATATGAACTCTTAATTCCTATTAAAATTTATTCGCTTTCTGGCAGTCTTGGCGTCTTCGGATCATAAAGTTTATTACAGTTCTATTAAGACAATAATCGCTAAGCTTCAAATGAACCCGTTCTTAATTCGGTCATTATTACATACTGTAAAGTAGAAATAGAAAAACTATTTGTGAGGATGACGTTTCTACAATAATCTGGAAGAATTTAAATATAAGATCGAAACGCGTTCAAATGAGGATAATGTTGATGGTGAAATTATCTGCTTCTATGCAGTAAACATTTGACATTCATTGACCGAGCTTTTCATGTAACCTTCGGTTGAAATTTATAAATATTTGTTCTTAAAATGTTTTTTTAAAAATATTATTAGACTTTTCAATGCCAGTGTGAAAGTAAATGGATAAATAATGGGGACTTAATAACAGACAGAAGCAGAGACATCTATGCATACAGTGAAAACAAAGATGGAAGCGTAGTAGGACTATTACTAGACCAAAACATAAAAAAAACTGTCTTCTGCGGCTCACAGAATTCTTCTAGTTAAGCTGAAAGGAGAACAATTCAGTATATTGATTATATTATTATAGTTACCAACTTCACGAAAGAGGAATTTGGTGAGATCTATAGCTAACCGTATAACGCCAAGATTCAATGTAAATCGTAAGAAATGATCATCCTCATGGGAGACCTAAATGCTAAGGTGGGAAAAGAACAAAACGGTGAAATACATGGCAAGTTTAAACTGGGCTCCAGTAGCGGGCACGAAGAAAAATTGATTTAATGTTGCACAGCAAAAGACCAAATAAGAAACACCTGGTTCCAAGAGCACCCAAGGGACTTGTAGATAAGTAGAAGTTCAGGAGGAGACAATAAGAAACAGACCAACTATATTTAAGGGATTCAGGAATGCAGTTCTTTACAGTAAAAACTATACTGACAGTTCTGAAATTGGACGAACTTCCGGGATTTCTTCGTGGTGGCACAAATTCAACAACATATAGCTAAATGACACAGTGTTGATGGCAGATACATAGGGTAAACTGGGGGATCAATTTTACATATTTATAAGTCTACAATTCATCTATGCTTTGAATATTGTTACCACATCTGATCCGGTGATTCTGTTATGTATTTAGAAATTCTTTATAAATACAAAGATTAATCTGCAATGTTATTGGTCCTGACCTTTCATCTCGTTTTCTGTACTTTCCCACCGCCATAACGTATCTTCCCTGTATCTTTCCTATAAATGTTTTCATGGTAATTGCTCTGATTAACTTTCCTCTATGGTAACTAGACTTTTAACTTAAGCGCATTACTAGATTAACGTCAAGCTATCACCAATTCACCGTAAGTTCTATGCTAACAGTTCACTTTCTCGCACTTTTCACTTTTGAAACTCTCGTCTGTCACAATACTCTCTAGCCAACTTTGATCTTCAAAAATTTAAATTCAGTGTCAATCGTTATCTTCTGTTTTCTTAATTTTTTTTGTTGTTCTCGCTTCTTAATGTTGTTTCATTCTTGCATTCTTTCACACTTATTAACCCTTTCCATCGTAGTAGCTTTATTGTCTTGCTTACGACGAAATTATAAGGTAATTTATACAATGTATTAAAGCAAAGCGAGAAGGAAGAAATAGAAGTCAATTGTAAGGAGACAGAATATGTTGCCATGAGACAGTGGGACAGCTCAAAATATGAGTTACAAATTGGTGATATCAAAAACAAAACAGGTAGATAAATTACCTATCTAGTATGTGTTACAGTTGACGATGGAAAATAACGCACAGAAATCCGAAGACGCATTGAAATGGCGAAAGATGCCTTCTAGAAATTAAACAAAATAATCAAAAATGGGAAACATTCGTTGCAAACACAGAAAAGATTGCTTAGTTGTGATGTAATATAATTTCTCTTATATGGCAGGGAATGCTGGATAATTTCCTTGCAGATGAAGAGTAAACTTGAGGCAACAGTGACGTGGCTCTACAGAAGGGTCTTGAGAATACCATGAATAGAATATGTGAGCAAAGAGGTCAGTTTCAAAGTATAAAAAAAGAAACAGATGAAACTTCTGGAACTCATAGAGAGGAAAGGGAGCTTGATAAATTTGACACTTACATAAAATTTTCAAGACAAGACTTACAGAGGGAAATATTGAGTTATATACTTAACAGGCTTTTGTAAATAGATAACAGAACAAGGTGTGAAAATGATAGCAAGGAGGCAAAGTGTTATACTGGAACACACCTATTCTATAGTTAATAAACTCTCCCACCTATAATAAGTAGGAGTAGTAGTAGCAGTCGCTCAGAGAGTTGGTCAGTCAGTCGGTGTCGGACGACCGTTAGTCGGATATTAAAGTATCAGCTACCACAACTAGATTACTGCGTCATTACCTATTATATCAAGTTCCTAACGTTTTGTATATCGAACCTATTTAGGACCGACTTAGTACAAATACAAGTCTCCAATGTGAATCCACTACATAACACAAAGATTGCTTAGTTCTACAAGGGATAAGATATTCCGGTGATCCATGATCTCCCACTTCCTGAAGGGTCAGTACATAGATTAGGAAGAAGAACTATTTTCACTCTTTCTGGTGTTCATGGGAGTTTCCTTCCAATCCTTTTGTTTTAGGTACTGTAGAAAATTAACATCTTGATTGTCATTTCCCCACTTTTACTAGCATGTGCTACACATTTTTATTTTGATTGCTGTTGGAAGTATTCAGGGAGGTGGAATTTGTTATTTCATAATGTTCTTATTTTTTTGGCGCTAGTCTATAGAATTTGATGAACGAGTGTCTTCTATAAGACTTACAGGATTCGTTCCCTTGAAATCGTTTTTAACCATTCATCAGAGAAAAACATATTAACTAATAAAGAAATGTCAGTGTGGTTTAGAAATCGAAGTCTTAACTTACACGTTATATTCACATTGTTTTCAAACTTACACGCATGATAAATCTCATGCCAACTCATTTAATATGATGCGTCAAATCCAGAATATCGATGAGAAAATATCATTATCCATCGTACAAGTTACATGAATATCTTTATTTCCAATATATTTTTTATTGCTACATTTTGCATGATTCACTCTCCAGTCTTCCAAAGTGCTATTTCCGAAGAATTTGGGGCCTGATTTGAGAAATTATGCTGTATAATTAGGATCGGAGGCATGGTGAAGTAATGGATTGCTGTTCGGTTCGAGGCATTCGAATTCAAGTCGAGTTCTTTATGTTCATTTACTTACTAATATATCCCTTTTGGAAACGTATGAATCCATTTCTTCTCTCCCAACTTTGGGTAAATTAGCAGAAGAGGCCAATTTCTATATCCTTGTGTGGCAAACGGTCTAGGTGAAGGAAAACACTGAATTCAAACCAGCCTGGAGTAGGTTGGGATACCTCAGGCTATCTTTCCCAAGACACACCACAACTATTACGGCTGCAGTACATATGGCACCATTGCTAGTTCAGTAAAACTAAAGAAAAACAAACGCCAAGATTTTCTACGCAAGAAAAAAAATTAGATCATCAGTGTTTCCTATTAACAGTTGTAATACTAGTTTTGACCAAAACATATTCATGGATTTATTAGTTTCGCCTGGAATCTAGACTATTTACGTTTTAATGATATTGACTTACGATACTGATGCTTTCCAATCATCTATAAACACCTTCCCAGACCAACACAAATTATTAAATAAACGATCAGAACTTATCTCAAAATGTAGACACGAAAACAAATTTTTCCTACGTTAATTAAACATCTGAAACTAAAAAGGTTAAAACAAAAACGTATAACCTCTCTTTCTCTACCTCTCTTTCTCTACCTCTCTTTCTCTCCCTCCTCTCTCTCAAAATATATATATATATATATATATATATATATATATATATATTTGGGCAGCAATCTCGTATTTATAAAGATTTCAAGAAGATGATTGATAAGGTATTGCGAGTAAGTTTTTTATTATATTTTTCTTGCATGTTTACAGGAGATTTCATTTTTTGAACTAGAGTGTGTAAGAACTATCCAAATGATATTTGGGCCCGAGCCCTTTCAGATAATCTATTAGCCATCATGAAGGATATTTCCTTAATATATTGACTGGGATGGTAGTTTTTAACCGCCACAACCTACATATTACGATAAACAAAAGACCATTGATAGATCGATTAAGATAAATTATTAGCCAAATGTGTTCTGGCACAAAAGATTCGTTTTGGTAGTTCTTACACACTCTAGTTCCTAAAAATATATATATATATATATATATATATATATATATATATATATATATATATATACACCCTTATGCAAATTGATTTAAAAAACGCTTTAGTTTCCTTTCTTTCACCATACGGTCAGTTTTAAATTAACTGGAGTGACAGGGTGTAATCGATTTCTATTTTTCCTCAGATTAGGTCATTTATACTAGAGTGCTGTAATATGAATCCATTTTCCTGGCGTATGATGAAATTTGTTAGGCCCTGAATAATATTGCGTCATCTCTGATTGCATCACATTTTCATAACGCCTAGACACTACTGTATCGACTGTCGATTTGTTGTCCTACGGCCATTGTCTACTATGGAAGTTACTTAAAGGTAGCGTACGAAATTTATAACGCTGCACGAACCCACTGGCAAGCCTTACCAGTGAGCAAATTAAAGTAGTAGATTGGCCTGGAAACTCTCCTGATTTAAATCCAATCGAGAATCTGTGGTCAACCTGCAAGAAACGTCTTAGTGGAATGGCCATACGACATACTTACATGTGCCCTGGTTATGTTTCAATGGAAAAATACGAAAAAAGTAAATAATAACGGAATTATTCGTTTTGTTTCATTTAATTTGCACAAAGGCGTATATATATATATATATATATATATATATATATATATATATATATATACACGCCTTTGTTAGTTAGTTGTTTACTCGTATCGGGCTTTTTACTTTGGGCTTCAGACCTGCATCTGTGCGATTTTTTGTCGACAGAAGTTCATGTTTGTAGCTCTTTTTAAAAATCTTTTTTCCCTCGAGATTGATTTGATTAGCAAATCAAAATTCGAGGGTTTTTCGAAACGAGTCTAGTTATCTATCTATCTATCTATCTATCTATATATATATATATATATATATATATATATATATATATATATATATATAGGGTGTCCCAGAAGTCACATCGGGATTTAAAACTCTAGCAATTTCAACACTATGTTATTCAAAAAATAGTTTTAGACAGAATGAAAATTCAAATACTGGAAATGTATTCGCATTTAATCATGAAGCAACGTACGATGTCAATACCTTCCGTATTCTATGTCACAGAGAAACATTCTTTTTCCATAACAATGTTCAACAAGCTTTAGAAATTCTGTACAGATGTTTTCCTTGAGTTGCTGAATTGTCTGCTGTTTATTGATGCATATACTTACCTTAAGATATCTCCAAAGGGAATAATCGAGTTGCGTCAGATCAAGTGAATATAATGGGCATAAAATCTCTAACCTTCACGACATCATCTGGTAAACAAAATTTGATTAACTCAGAAAAAGACATCCAAGATTTTGGTTCTTTATTCAGTTGTCATTTTTACTGGGATAATTTTCCTACGTAATCTATGTTTTTAAAAAAAGAAATAAAAATTATGAAAAATATGACATGATTATATATATATATATATATATATATATATATATATATACTAAAGGTTACAGATCAGTTAGTATGCAATCCATGTGGATCCTAGTAATATAAAATATTAAAACTGGTCCACAAAAAGAGCCCAATGTATTTATTATCACAGACCAAATTATCAATAAACAATAAAAGTCAAAATAACCTCACACGAGGAATAGCCTATTTCGGCAGACGAATATATCGGTCTTCTGTTTTATCAACCTCAACATGGACTGAGTTCGTGTCAGGAATAGGAATTTAATTATGAAAGCTAAAAAAACAACAGTCGAAAAACGAATACAATTTATTCATTTCACTGTGTCAGTCAGACGAAAGGCACGAGACAGGGGTCAGGGGAGTGTGGGAGGTAGCACATCGGAGTTTATAAGATAGACGACCTATATCTTCGTCTGCCGAAATAGGCTATTCCCCGTATGAGATGCTTTGGGATTTTAGTGTTTATTAATTATATATATATATATATATATATATATAAATCATATATATATATATATGTGTGTGTGTGTGTAACAAATCAGTTGGTATGTAATCCAAGTGGATCCTAGTAATATAAAATATTAAAACTTATCAACAAAAAGAGCCCAATGTATTTATTATTACAGAGCAAATTATCAATAAACAATAAAAGTCAAAATAACCTCATATAAGGAATAGCCAATTCCGGCAGACGAAATAGACTATTCCCCGTATGAGATGCTTTGGGATTTTAGTGTTTATTAATTATATATATATATATATATATATATATATATATATGCGTGCGTGTGTGTGTATGTAACATTTTTCAGATTGAATATATTTGTAAAACATACTATCAGAACCAAAAATACTCACAACAATAATAATTCTGATTGTAAAATAAATGTCACAACTGCTCCTTGTAGAAAAAAAATGTATCTATAAACACGAAAGATATCTTATACACAACACTTCCTTTACACGTTATACATAGAATAAACAACTTTGGTCTAAAGAATACCGCACTTATAAAAGAGAAAATAACTTACACAGAAAATTATTGATGGTACCGTTACGAAATCCTATCAAAATATAAATCTGCTCCCTGAATTTCTTCAAATATCTCTATTCCGGAAGAGTTAGTACTTTCTTAAGTCAACATTCATGAGTATAAAAAAATGTTAAAAAAACTAAAAGAAAACCTTTAATCTAGTAACCTTATTTTATTTAAAATATATAACACATTAATTAATCTTAAACTTTAGATATAAATTTGCATGAAACCTTTTCAGGAATATCTTTTACTCTCTTTCGTTTATTAGACATTAAATTATGTCACTTACCGTCCTCCATAACCTCCCTATACTTTTCAGCTAATATCATGAATATTCATGAGCGTTTCTTGCATTTGAAAAATTTTGAAATCTAACATTTTTTCTCCTGCCTATAAATACTTGTTCCAAAATAAAATCCTTGCATTTGTCTTGATAATGTCCCTTACAGGACGAAACGCGTTGGCTAAGATAAGTTTCCCTTTCGATTTTATTCGTATTTATATATATTTGCACGTATAATTTTATTTCAATGAAATATCAAAATTCGTACTGATCTGCATTTAAACTGAGGTATAACTTTAGAATATACAATGTTGATTTCCTTCCCCTTTAAAACGATTGTTACAAAACAATATTGCTTATTCCGTATCCCTCTATTTTTCTTTGTGTTAGAATTAACTGAAAGATCTTTTATATAAACATTCGCGTAGTGACATCACTAGAAATGGAACTATATATCCTAATGGTGTTATAAAAGAAAGTGAATAGGATAGGAGTATATTTATTCTATTGGCTAAAACAAACAAAGGCACCATTTTATTTGTTCGTGTAGAGTTGTATTTACTTCTAATTTTAATCAATATACACACGAGATGAATTGACAACAAGAGAACAATGTCAGATGTAAGAGGAAACAAGACGAATTGTTCTTAACACATATCAACAAGGGAGAAACGCCTGCCGATTCATTGAAAGAATGATTTAATAGCAGTAAATTGGATTAGACAGGAACCCCGGAGAGGAGAACACTGATGACAACGGCAACACGCATGCGCGGCTTGATAAACTGATCAAGTATGTTTGCTCATTGGAAGGAACTTTGATTAAACATGTCGGCGTTTTATTAGTCGTGTCTGTCAAATAAAAAACGTCAAAGAAATGATCGAATAAGTTTTACCAACAACATTAGTTTTCTGCTGTTAATGATAAAAACAAGTGGTACAAAAGATTGTGTGCATATATTCGTTTCATATAATGTGAGAATTTATGAAAAATTTTAAAGAACTTTATAAATTAAGGGAGAATATATACGTGATTATGCATGCTTCATGAGTATTTTTTTATTATTTTCATGTGTGCTACAGTGCCTGTGAAAATCGTTCGTATATATATGAACGTGTATACACTGAAGTGCCAAAAGTAATGGTATAATGAAAAGGTAATGTGGAGTAGCGCCTCCTTAGCTTAAGCGCATAGACATGCTCAGAAAATAACAGTTATGATATGACATCTGCTGAGTCAATTTGAATACCGCCTAAGCTGTATAGGACAAGGCGGTGTGAATCACCCGAGTTCTTGTTGGGTATTATATTGAGTGACAGACAGATAGTTCATTTCACTGCTGAAATAGAGAGATATTTCTTATCCCTCTAACTGTAGCTATTATGTGTGTATGGGAAATAGATGAAGGATGGACAGAGTAGTTGCTACTTATTGATCCAGACTTCATAGGCATTTGACAAGAGCTGTCTGTGAAAAGTGATACCGGTTCAGAACATATCCATATTCGATTTGAGTCTGGATATGAATTAACAAACCCAGCAGGTCAGTTCTGCATTCTTTACCTTCCTGTTAAAACATTTCACTGACCACAGAGTCTAACCTTGGGCTCATGATATAATAGATTGAACCCTGCAGGACTGGTAACGAGTGGTATATATCAGTTGTGTTCTGAAATCTGGCAATAGGGGTAGTATATCATTTGTGTCCTGACATCTGGCAACGGGGGTCGTATATCAGTTGTGTGCTGACATCTGGCAACGGGGTTGTATATCAATTGTGAGCTGACATCTGGCAACATGGGTAGTATATAATTTGTGAACTGACATCTGTCAACATGGGTAGTATATAATTTGTGTTCTGACATCCGGCAACATGGGTAGTATATAATTTGTGTTCTGACATCTGGCAACATGGGTAGTATATAATTTGTGTTCTGACATCTGATAACGGGTGGCATATATCAGTTGTGTTCTACTATCTGGTAAAAGGTGTCGTGTACCAGTTGAGTCAGTGTGAACACAGGACAGGCTGCGCATGGGCAAAGCAACGGGAATTGACTGTTCTAAATCTTGGAATAATCCTAACTAACGTGGAATGTATTTGCATTGTTGCAAACTTGTGTTTCTATTTGGAGAGGGTATATGACATTTTACTGGCATTACGCATTAGTTTCATACAAATATTTCTATTGTAGCTAACAAAATGACGTTGTTACAAAGTTATTTTATCATTACATATAGATTAGAAAAATTCTGTTAGCTCCCCACATTCTTCCTGCAATGTTACCGTGTAACGTTACACTAACCTCCATTTTTTTATGCCTTTCTGACTCATTTTTTAATATTGCATGCATTGTAAAAATACCAGCTTGTAGTCCCTTCATAGCATAGCTGCAACTTTGTTCACCTCAAACTAACAGCTCATACCTAACGTTGTCACAATATTATGGTAACTTTAAGGAGTGCAGTCGCTGAAATTTCGGCACTTGTCAAATGACTTCACTTAATGATATGCATAGAAGTTATAAAAAATTAAATTCATATTTTTAAATTGAGGATCACTAATTTACATGAATTCACGTTCTACTATCTTCCTAGAATTTATTATTGTTGTGGTAGGATCCACCTAATTTGCATAGTGGAGTACCGACCATATAAATATGGTTGGTACCGGGAAGAGAGGGAGGAATCAAGAGATTCACTCTCAGTCGAACTCTCTGCATTTTGCAGTGAGGGACCCGGACGAGGCTTTGCCGAGAGGCAGGGTTTCGTCCGGGGTGGTAGACAGGCCTTGAACCCGTCTAGGCGGGTTCAGAAAGGCCATATTTTTGGCTGAGCCTACGGGCTCGGAGATACCCACTTTAAACCGGCCTTGTGCCACATTTTATCCTCGTGGGTGGATAGATAAATACAGGAATCAAGAGATTCAATCAGAGACTCTGCCCGACTGCGACTCAGTCAACACATTCTCCAGGAACGGTCTTACCAGGAATATACAAAAGACTATATGTAAATATTGTGTACATTTTCTTGTTGCAATACATTTTGTTCTAAGTACATTTTGTGTTGCATTATTATTCCATGCATTAGTCAAGCTTCAACAATTATCCATTTTCTTTGACCATTCTTAAATTCCACTTCCAACAAAACGGTCATTCACCTTAGTTCTATGTGGAAAATAAAGTTTCACAAAGCTTGATTTTGGCTGTAAAATGTAAGTTTTAAACCATTTATCATTCTTGAATTTGGTGGCATAGAAAGAGCGAGTTCAATTTCGAGACCAGGTAGTATATACTCAAACTCATTCTTGTGGAGTGTATATAAGCATCCTCAGTTGATATTTGAACCCGGTTCGCAGATTCCTTTTTCGACGCCTGGAATCATTACCCTCCCCCCACCTCATTATCGGTATGCGAATAGAGCTACGCAAAAAATAATGAGGAATACTCTCTACTTGTGACCTTTTGAATAATTAATACTTCAGCAAGGAAAACCTATTTCCAGGAATATTCTTCTCGTCACTGTCAGAATTGTAGATAAAAAACGACAGACACTTTCTCTCGAGGGATTATTTCTCTACTTTCAGAGGTAAATAAAGACCAGAGGTGAATTGTTTTTATATCTGTTTTTGTCTGTAAGCAAGGTCGTTACAAATCGTTTTCTATTGCGACAATTAGTTGTGACATCGAGCGAGTCCACTTCTGACCGTTTCAATGTTCTTGAGTTGTTCGAAAAACAGAAACTTGTCACTTCTCAGGCAAGTTCGTTCAGTGGAAAGAAAGGAAAGTTCATAAAAATTAATTGTCAGAAAAATGTGGCATTGATGTTGCTCTTTACTAAGTTTAACTTTGTCTGGAACAAGTCAGATAAATGGGTTATAAATGAGGATGACACACACACAATCCAACAGTAACGGTCAACCAGACGTGTCCACTACATATTAAAACACTGAGATAATCACCGTCAAAAAATGTGGTTTTGATTAATCAGTTAGCTTCTTATTTGCAAACGTTTTGTTACTAAAAGCAAGAAGTCTTTTGAAATTGTTATTAAACTAAATAAATTCCGGATCTTTTCAGTCGATTCACCTGCAAAGTAATAAAAGAAGGATCTTATAGTTACCAAATTCACAAAAAAAAAACAAAAAAAAAAAACTCTCTTAGAACGAATTCCCTTTCATTGCAATCCAGCTGGGTGACCTTTGCAGTCGCCCCAAACATGGTCGACTCTGGTGCGCTATTTCTAAATGTGGGGTCTACATACGCGCACACCCTGATAAACAAGCCAAAAAGAGATTTTTTTGTTTTTGTTTTTTTTAATTGAAAGTAAATTTCTATGAAGTACATCGAACATTATCCGCAATTACGAAATGTTCATAACTCGCTGATTTTTGTTATTTTTTCATCCTGAGGTTTGGAGTTGTTGCGAGACAAGCTGAATAAATTTTGATTTGAAATTTTAAATTCCAAAAGATTACCAAGCATTTAATAAAAAACAAAATAACTTGATTAAAGAATAATAATTTCTTGGGGTGAATTAATATTTGCTATAAATATCTTTACATTATTTGAGGTGAAGTAACAGAAAAAGATCCAAAATTCCCAGTAATGATTCGATATTATAATGGGGATAATAGAGAATTTATTGTATTGACATAAATGGCTAGTGCGTTAGATTTGAGCAACATCCAGCCGACACACTGGGGTTAAAATAGGAAACTAAAATGATACATATGACACACTCATATCCTCTCTCCCACCTCACTTCCTCACTTCGTTAACTTTGCGTATTCTTGATGAGGTCCGTAAAAAACGTGTGAATTTCTTTTCATTTTTCATTTCAGCTTTTGGAAATAAAGTCTGATGATCCAGAACCCTGTTAAAGGGGTTATGGTGAAATAGCTTATTACATGGAATCTTAACATGGTCTGTCTTTTATTCAAACATATCTGCTCTGAATTTTACATTGAGCTCTCTGATATCATCCTCCTCGGGTCTACCCATACGGATTACCTAAGTTGGCATAAACTAAATATATATATATATATATATATATATATATATATATATATATATATCGTCTTTGATGGCTGGATCATCGACTAGATAATAGCCGTATACCAAAAGACGTCATATACGGTGAGTTAGCCACGGGACACTGGGCCGCCTTGAATTAGGTTTCAAGGATTTTTGCTAGAGGGGACTGAAACTTGCAGGCATCGATTCTGGCAACTAGAAACTGCTAGCAGACGATAGCAGCGACTAGCGCCATGCTGTTCATGAAGTGTGGGGAAAGCGAAACCAACTGTTAGAGATCGGGAAACAATGAAGGAAGCAGAGAGTGCAATCTCAGACGTTACTTCCCCCTTCTTCGTCTGTCACACCTGTAAAAGATCTTGTGATGTAGAATTTGGACTGTTAAGGCACTCTGGACGGTGTTCACAAATGGACTGAATTTTGATCAAACAGGGCACCACGATTATCTCAAGAAATAAATGGATGCTTACTATATACAGTCCCACTCCAAAAGTATTGGATCGGCAAGTTCAGTTCCTTTTTGTTTTTCATTGAAGACATTTGGATTTAAGATCAAAAGATGAATATGAGACAGGAGTTCACAATTTCAGTTTTTATTTCCTGGTATTTACATTTAGATGTGTTAAACAACTTAGGACATACCATCTTTTTTTTCAACCCACTCATTTTTCAAGTGAGCAAAACTACTGGAACACGTGTCTGACAAGTGTTTCTTGTTGCCCAGGTGTTACGTTTTAGATTGATTGCTTAAACATTAAATAGCTCTGAATGACTAATCTTGATTTTAGCCTTGGGTTTAAGCTGTAAAGACTGAATTTCTTGTTGTAAAGAATAAATCAACATGAAGGTGATAGAGCTTTTTACGAGAGAAAAATCTAGTTATTTTGATACTGAGAATAGAAGGAAAATTTATCGGAGCCATTGGATAAACGTTGAGCATAACCAACACAACAATTTGAAATGTCCTAAAAAAGAAACTGCTGGTTTATGGAACAACAGACATAACATAGGTGGATGAAAGGAAACAAAAGGAGTTGATGACAAAAATATTGTGAGAGTTGTAAGGAAAACCCCAAAAGAACAATCACTACACTGTAGAAGTAAAGGTTTCACAATTCACCGTTCGAAGAAGACTTTGAGATCCCAAATATAGGGGACATATAAACATTCATCAGCACTAAGAATCGGAAGGCCAGATTGGAATTTGCAAGGAAGTATAGAGATGAGCGAAAACAGTTCTGGAAGAAAGTCTTATAAACTGACTAGCAGTGGAGCCTGGCGTTGCCCGGGGATGTAACAGTAAGAGATAGATCAAGTATCGATCATCATAAAGACTGAAAAATAAAATTGACAAAGATTATTGTTTAAGGTTGACGGACACGCATATTTTAAATAATTTTTTTTTTTTTTTTTTTACGAATTGGTCAAACCCAAACTCAAAAACATTGTTTTCAATTGTTATGAGTCTACCGATTGAATAGAATTTTATTATAAACCATTGTTTTGTAAATGGAATTTTTAAAGCATTCGGAATGTAAAAATAAAGAAAAAAGTGTGCAAGACAATAAGAAACACTACCTGCCAAAAAAAAAGTGAGGTTTTGTTGAA
>CAHIKZ030002777.1:4062500-4075000 GCA_903632075.3 Acanthosepion pharaonis
TGTTTATAACTCTAACATGTTTCCCTTTTATTAAAGTTTCCACATAGAATGAATGATGGAGGAATAAAAGAAAATTCTGGCATTTTCAATTTTCATGTTGTCTGTTTTTCATTGGTTAAAGCGAAACATGTTAGAATTATAAACGTTTTCTCTTTGTCCCTTATCATATAATTCTGTCGAATTTTAATCCATATTTAATCTATACTTGATAGCAATACATACATACGCACACACACACACACTCACACACACGCAAACACATACACATATGTCTATATATAAGACAATCTTGAAAAAGTTTACGTGTGACGAATTTCTTCCATCAGGGTTTCATAGAACTAGTCAAATGAAGTCCTAAGAGATGAAACGTTTTCCACTTTTTGATACATCTTTCTTCCAGAACTCTTCTTGATATATAAAAATGTATATATCGTTATGATCCCGTGTATATATATATATATATATATGTGTGTGTGTGTGTGTGTGTGTGTGTGTGTGTGTGTGTGTGTGTGTGTGTGTGTGTGTGTGTGTGTTTTAATGGTTATGGTATTTCTGGACGAATTTTTGAGCACATTCATTCTTTCCTATCAAATCGGAAAATGAAAGTTGTCCTGAACGGCCACTTTTCTAGGTCTTTTTGTACTATTATTGGTGTCCCCCGACGGCTCTATACTTGAAGCTTCTGTGTCCTTAATTATATATATATATATATATATATATATATATATATATATATTTATGTGTGTGAGACTGTGTTTTGATTAGTATGTGTTCGTTCATGAAAATGAGATGTAATAAAAATTTATTGCATGAATACTTATCGTTTTGTAATAGAGTGTCCTTTAAATTCTATATTTATTCACTGGTGTGAATGCACTTCTAAATTCCCCCAAGATATGTTAAGACACTAGTAATCTCAAAATCGCTGTAGCAGGGCCAAAATTTGTTTTCCAATCGAGTAAGATACCTAGATTTTGAATGCTGATTATCAATGTATGCTTTTTGGCCAACAACTCGTGACATTAATAAATCCTGTATTGCTTCAGGATCTCACATCGCAGACAAGCAATATGGTTTCCGCTTTGCTGAAAGAGAATATCACACTTTAAATTAAAATAGCGAAGCTCGGTCTGTCGATTCCAAAAGCGTTCCACGGGGTTTTTGACATATGCCGGTCTTCACAAGGTTAAGGATTTTTGGATGAATCTTTGAACTGATTCAGTTTTTCTTATCAAATCAGGAAATGAAAGGTGTCCTGAACGGCCATTCGTCTAGATCTTTTTGTACTAATGCAGGTGTACTCTTATTTGTTCTTCATTTTCATCAATGATCCTCCTGATGGTGTCAGTTCTTAACATAGAATCTATGCTGATGATACAACTATTTACTCCCGTTTCGATAGTAAGCGTAAAGGGTTCGAAATGCCAAATTGCCAGTTGATCGAGAAAATGATCTGCTGTTAACTGGGGCAAGAAATTGCTTGTTAATTTTAACGCCACCAAAACGAAATTTCTCTCTATTAATCATCTTAGAGAACCCTTTCTACATTTCTGGCTGAAGCTAACCTGCAGGAGAGTCACTCGTTGTGACTTCTTGGGCTTACATTCTCGGCTGGCATGAAGTGGAATGATTATATGGAATCCATTGCTAAGTCTGCTCCTGCTATATATTTAGAGAGTCTTGATGAAATCCAAAGAAGAATCGGTAATATTAATGGTCCTGTCCTGGCATCTCGGCTTCAGTCACTTTCAAGCCACCGCAAAGTAGCTTTCTTGTGCCACTTCGATAAATATTTTCAGGTAATTCTCCGGATTAATTCTCCGCTATGGTACCTAGAATTCCTGAATTCAAGCGCATTAAGGCACTAATTTACAATTGAATTCGCTAGATGTACCGTAGGTTCTATGCTAACAGTTTCCTTTTCTCGCTCATCTCTTTTCCGCCTTTATGCTTTCTAGCCAACTTTGATTTAACTTTTAAAAGTTTAATGCAATGTCAATCGTTATCTTCTATTGTCTGGTTTCCTCTTTTTTTATTGTTCTCTTTCCTTAATAATATTTTGCCTTTTTCTTTTTCTTTCACAGTCAGTAACGCCTTGTGTCTACGTGGCTTTACTGCCTTGCATGATAAAGAACGGCAATCCCTCCACATATATAAGAATCATCCCATTTAGATTTTGCTCCCATGTAACCTTGTGATTTATTAAGAAAAGCTTAGTAATTATCGGCGCTTAAACAAATCTAGATATCGATAGACTGACTGTTAGATTAAAAGATGAATAAATAGTCATATAATGGATCTATACAGAGCCGTGTTTTTTTTTTCTACTTGAAACAGTACAATGTTGAACTAAGTATCTCGACCAATTAATCCTAAGTGTTTATGGAAGGCAATATCCCGTGACATGGAAAAGGTAAATTGGCGACCTTCGGCTTCCATATTTGTTCCAGGATGATAATCTTAGAATTATCAGGGAATAAGTCGACTTCCGTAAATCCCTACAATCCACTTGTCAAAATTCTGCTGATATTTTAAGCTTTCCTGATCCTGTCCATTCGGGTGACGTAGGACATCCGTATGGTTATAGGTCTGTTGGGCCACAGACAGACAGACACGGCACGCACAACCTCTCGACACTGGTCGGTATATTTACAAGCCGAAGGAAGACATATAAACACCCATCCACACTCTTACCCACTAATATGTATGCATAACATGGTGCACTCACTCAACTACGCCTTCCACTAAACAACAATACATATTTACATGACCTGCATATATGTGTGTGTATGTGTGAATGTGTATATGTGAGCGTGTCTGTGTTGGAAAATGTGATAAAATGTTTAGATACATCAATGAACCATACCTGAATAAATAAAATTGGCTAGTGATTAACAAAATAAAAAAAAAATAAAAAAATTCTCGATTCGTTTTAAAATTGAAATCTTTCAAATTAGCAATGTTTGAACCGATGGAATCAGATTTGTACATAAGAATGGAAAACAAGTAATGGGTAGAAATGTAACTGACGCCGGTTGTAGTCAACATCGAAACGTTAAATATGCATTGACGCTCAGACATTAAATTATCCTGAAGAAAATCTTTCTCGAGTTGAAACATGACACCATGAACATTTTGTCATTTACTTACAATTCATTTGACTAATTTATATTATATATATATATATATATATATATATATATATATATATATGCGTGTGTGTGTTTGTGTGTGTGCGTGCGTGCGTGTGTGTGTGAGAGAGAAAGAGAGAGAGTATGTTATATATCAAATATTAATCAAATCTTATATATCTGTGTGTGTGTGTGCGTGCGTGTATATGTGTGTGTGCTTGCATTCGTGTGGGTGTGAATTACAATCAATGAAACCTAAACAAATTACCCTGTACAGATGGTCGTTTCGTTTGTCAAAGCAAATTCATTTGTTAATTTTTTTTTCTCCAAGGACGAAATGGACATCTGTCTGGAATAATTTTGTGGGGTTTCATTGATTCTAATTTACTTATATGGTCTATAATAAAAATTATATTTAGCTCTCTTTTCTGGATCAGTTTTAAATAGTTTATTTTAATAGGATCTACTTGGATTTCTTACCCACTGATTTTTTACCTATATATATATATATATATATATATATATATATATATATATATATATATATATATATATATATATATATATATATATAGTGGAACCCGGATATAAGAGACTCGGATATAAGAGAAACCCGGATATAAAAGAGATTTTCTCTGGTCCCAAATAAGAGCCTGTTTTAATGTATATAAAATAGACCAAACCCGGATATAAGAGAAACCCGGATATAAGAGACTTCTTCTCCGGTCCCGACAACTCTCTTATATCCGGGTGACACTGTATATATATATATATATATACGCAAGCATGTATGTATATATGTATGTATATATGTATGTGCGTATTTGATAACACATACAAATTCATATATTATTTAAAATTATATTTAGTGGCTTCATCTGTTCGAGTAGATATCCCTGTTTAATTAAACAATATTCTACCAACATTACGACACTTGAATGCCCATATCGGTAGACAGATGTACAATGATTAAAGATGTGATATCCAATTAAACATGTATATTCAGTAAATATAAATTCAAATAGAATATGAAAGAATGTCGGATTATAAATAAAAAAAAAAATACATTCTTTCATATGCACATTTCAGCAGAAGGACTGCTGCCTAAACACACACACACACACACACACACACACACATATATATATATATATAGAGAGAGATAGATAGATAGATAGATAGATAGATCAAATATGGATCAGAATTCGACGGAATGGTAAGATAAAGGACAAAGAAGAAAACGTTTATCAATATAACATGTTTCACTTTTGTTAAAGCTCCATCAGAGAATGAGATATGGAGAGAAAAACAAGAAATTCTGTTATTTTTACTTTTGTGCTGTTTAACTATCATTTGTCCATCATGTTTCATATGCATTCGACTATTTAAACACATTTTATTATTATTTGTGGCGTTTAGAATTCAAAGTCTCAAGAAATTAAGGGGTTTCAAGCCTACTTAAAAACGATAAATATTGGCATATGTCTGTAAGTCTATAAAGGTTTTTAGTTTGTCTATGCTTGAATCAGATGATAATGTATATTCGTAAGTGTATCTGTGCGTGTGAATAGTAGAGTTTATTTTTTGCTCTTTCGCAAATTGGTGTTTAAACATTTTTACGTACAAACCGTTTGTTTTAGATAAAAAAAAAATACGTTAGATTCTTTGAGAATAGATTCAATAAAGGTCGGCTATGTAATATGAAATTTTTCACGTTTGTTTATACATGGTAATCTATCTTATCATATATATAACGTCATCCACAGACAGACTGTTTCGCTGTTTACAGCTCATCAGTGTGGCTAGACATCCGGTTGCCTCTAGCTAGGATCGAAACCCGACTGAATTGGCGTCAGCCGGAGCTTCTAATCACTAAGCCGTCGGCGCACGGTAGGGATGAAGGTGGATTTTTAGCATATTTATTTTTAGAAACATGCCCAGTGACTGACAGTGACTCAATTCGCTTTCGTGACACACACACATTTTGATTCTGTGTAGATTTAAAAAACATATTCATAATAAAAATCTTAGACGGATTTATGAGGCAGGCATAATATCTATCTCACGTACGGTGAATACTAGACCCGTCTTCTTTAACATTTCCCCCTTTCTAGCAAGATTAATGCTCAACAAACGTACATATAAGTTTTAGATTAAAATAAAATTCTTTTCATTTTTCATTCAAAATACTATATCTTAGGAATACGTTTTCACAACATTGCCCACGTGACGCCGACGTGATCATATTGGAACGGAACGCTGATCTTGAAAAATTTCAGTTGTCTGTTTTGATTAGTCTTGTCCATCGTCTTTTCATGCTGAATTAAATATAGTCGAAAGTTAATTATGTTTTATGAATATGTCCTGAAGATGGTCTACTAGACCGAAACGTCCGACGTTGACATTATATTAATATTAAAACAGCATATTAAAATTAGGATTTTTTCTTTTTTTTTTCCGTATATTTTTTTCTTCATATATATATATATATATATATATATATATATATATATATATATATATATATATATATATATATAAAGAACAATAAGATATATAATCCGGTGTTCTTATAGATATTTTTATTTTTACAAAATAGCGCTCAATGTAAATTTACAGAGCATTAATATTATAAATTAAATGATTTAAAATATGGTTTTTCCGCTACACAGTTCTAACATTGGCTCCTTGTCAAAGTCGAACACTCTAAATCTCTATTTTTAACATTGAAACATGGTTAGAACTGTGTAGCGGAAAAAACATATTTTAAATTAATTAATTTATAATATATATATATATATATATATATATATATATATATATATATATATATATATATATTACTATAAAGTCCCTGGCGAATGGTTACGAAGAAAATTAGTCTCGAGAAAGGTAAGCTAAACATTTAATGTAAGAAAAATAGACTTTTTTTTTACAAAAATGTCTATAGATAAGGCAAGATGAAATAGTTCCTTTGTAAACTGTCGTGCGTTATACGAATCTTTCCAGCCATCTCATAAATCCTGTTTTTTGTTTCCTTTCATTGAGAGTGCTCAGAAAAGAACAAATATCCATCCCTCTAAATGATATGTAGATCAGCGAGATGCGTTGAACCTAAAGTGATTTGTTAATCAACACGAAATGTTCAGATCAACAAAACAACAAAAAAAAAACGCTAGTGGTCAACGACAAATGCCCAGAGCAATGGATACGTCGATGAAAAAACAGACATGCAAATTAACAAAAACTTAATAGCAAATACGCAGGTCAAGAAAAGTTAATTGGATATACAAAATGTTTACATATCAACACAGCTGATGGGAAGATCCACACATATTATGTAGATCAACCTTTATTACTCACATACACAAGAGATAGATCATTTTCAGAAAAAAAAAGATCAACAACAAATCAATAAGAATTACGCAAACCGTACATATTCCAAAATAAACAAATTCTATGTAGATCAACAATATGCCGATTTACAAACGATACGCTCACAAAAAACAAATTCCCAGTTGGAAAAAAAGTAATAACACGTATGTACAACACATTCTCATATCTACAACAGTTATAGGCTTACAAAAAACAAATATGCCAAACAACATATAGAGAGATCAACTAATCTACGCAGATCAAATCAAATACGGCCATTATTCAGATCAAAAACACATAGACCAACAACAGGTATCAGATTATCCACAGTCACCCTGATCAACATACAGAGATCAGCAAAAAATACAAATACACTCTTTTGCAAATTAATTGAAAGAAAACAAATAATTCCGTTATTGTTTACCTTTTTCGTATTTTTCCATTGAACCATGACCCAGTGCACATGTTAGTATTTCGTATGTCCATTCCACAAAGTCGTTCTTTCACAGATTGACTACAGATACACGATTGGAATTAAATCAGGAGAGTTTCCGCGCCAGTCTATAGTACTTTGATAAGCTCACTGGTAATACTTGCCAGTGTGTTCGTGCATCATTACAATTTTCGTACACTTCCTTGGGGTAACATCCGTCGCAGATAATGGCTGTAGGACAACTAATCGACAGTCGAGACAATAGTGTCTGGGAGTAAGAAAAATTTGATGCAATTACGGATGACGCAATATTTTTAAGGCCAAACAAATTTCATTATATACCTCGAAAATAGATTCATATAACTGCACACCACTGAAAATGACCTAATCTGAGGAAAGAATAGAATTTGATTACACACTGTCAATCCATTGGGTTTTAAACTGATGGTGTGGCGAAAGAAAGGAAACTAAAGCGTTTGTTTCAATTAATTTGCACATGAGTATACAAGTAATTAAGATATATCAATTACATATGCCCAAATTAATAAAGCATATGAAGGTCTATATTAAATATGAAGCTTAACAATGAACAAGTCAGTCAGCAACAACTATTCAGAAAGGAAACAGATAGGCTGATAAAAAAATAAATACACACATCAAATGATATACACATCAATAACAAAACGTTAATCAAAACAGATACATGATCAACACCAAATACAAATATCAACAAATACGCAGATCAATAAAAAAAAAAGTTGATCAAAGCAGATAAGGGCGCAGAGCGTCGACAGAGACGCTGATAAACAACAAAATAAAAAGATCAGCAAAATCCAATGTTAGGCCAGCTACTAAGAAAGTTGGTTCACTGTGTCGTTCTTGACATTTTTTCTCTTCAGAATCTATCTTACATATCTATAAGTCTACCATTCGTCTACGCTTAAGATATTGCTGCCACATACTCCCGCAGTATATCTAGATCCTTGATAAACTCCAAAGAAGAATCAGCCGTATTACTGGTCTTGATCTGGCATCTCGACTTCAGTCAAATTCCCAACGCTCTAGATTTGCCTCCCTCTGATTTTTTGATAAATATTTCCATGGCAACTGTTCAGATGAGATCTTCGCTATGGTCTCGAGACTTTATGAATTTAAGCGCACTACTAGTCTTGTGACGAAGTTTAACCAATTCACAGATGATTTGCTTATTGTAACCATAAGTTCTATGTTAACAGTTTCTTTTCTCACACTTCTCGCTTGTGGAACTCCACCGGGCTACAGGTTTCCAGCCAACTTTAACCTTCACAATTTTAAATGCAATTTCAATCGCTATCTACTGTCCTCTTGAATACATTACTT
This sequence comes from Acanthosepion pharaonis, assembly GCA_903632075.3. NCBI lineage: Eukaryota > Metazoa > Mollusca > Cephalopoda > Sepiida > Sepiidae > Acanthosepion > Acanthosepion pharaonis. The sequence goes on from CAHIKZ030002777.1 coordinate 4,070,799, forward strand.
TTATTCTAGCAATATTCTTCTTAGCAATATTTCTGTTTTCTAATTCTTCTAGTAATACTGTTGATTTCCAATCTTGGAGGGAATGAATGCAAATGTCTTTCCCACTTCTCTTAGAATTTGAAACCGAACCCCATAGATTAAATAAAGCGTTCGATTCGAAATTCCAACGTATATTACCTGAAAAAGGTCGAAGCATACAAGAGCCGAAATATCGTGAATATATGGCAATAAAGACGGGGAAAACGGTACGAATAATGTAAATAGTGTAAATAATATATTTTGTCTTATCCAGACCACGTTCACAACTTTGTTTATTATAGATATTTTGAAATGTCAACGAACACTCGTCGCCACTTTTGCGATGCCAAAGAATACTCCTTGTCACTTTTGTAATGCTCGTTGTAGTAGAGACTTTACAATAATACGCCATTGAACAATACTGATGTCAGACGCCTTCGAATAGCATTCGCACTAATATTAAACTTGCCCGTTAATACTCACTCAATTAGTAACCACCGAATATAGAAATAGTATAGTGAATAGAGTAGAGAATAGCGCTCCGTAGAGTGATAGAGGCGAGAAGAGAAATAGCGATCCGAATAATAATAGAGGATAGAGTAGATATGAAAATCAATTAGACGCCATGCTACTTAATTCAATAATGGGATCGCCTGTGCTTGTTCGCTAGCAATCTATGTTCAAACTCAAGTGTTGGCAGCCACACTTTATTTCTATATAACAAGATATTATTATAAACACAATCACGTATGCATTTGCCATGTTCAGTGTTCAGTGTTCATTTTGATTATAGAATATCTCATTATATGAGTCTAGCGATGAAAAATCAGCAAATCAACTAGATATGTTGACTGATTATTTAACTGGTCACTGGGAATTTGATTGAAGATAAGATGTTACATATTATTCACGATCAGGGTATTATTCTCTCCGAATCTAATTTTTCTCAAGGTTGCTTGATGCAGGCTTTGGCTTCATGGGGAGATTTGTCAACTAAGCTGGTCTGATCCTGTCAAAGTTAGCCGAAAGGTGTATCTGATACCAAAGTGGTAATGGAAAGAGGTTAGTGGTTGTAAAGAACCTGACAGATTACGTTCGTACTTTTCATGATATTTCATTGGTTTCTGGTCGTGACCAAAGATTTACAGAGTTGAATAATAAAGTTTGATTCTGTCCGATCACTTACTTTATACGGATCGCCATTTTAGTCAACCGGTGTTTGATTTCATCAAAGTATTGAGCGGATTAATGAAAGGTGAAATAGTGGCATGAAGGTATCGAATTCAAATCGAGATCGGTTTGATTAGAAGAAACTTTTTATTTCGTTTGTAACTAGTTCGCTTTTTGTTTTGATTAAGTAGTACTTATTGGAGATTTCACATAAGTCCGAAACTGATGCTTTTTAATCAAGATAATTCCTTCTACGCTTACAAAAAATATTTCGAAACAATGAAGCAAAACAAAACGTGACTTGAAATATATATATAAAAAAAAGCGTATGAGGATAAGTTATCACTGTCCACCCAGAAATCAGAGCGGATTAAATGTTATTCAATAGCCAAAAATCGTAATGTTTCAAACACCTGATGTTAAGGCATATATAATTTTATCCAAACAAAAGGAAATAAATAGCAATTGTTGCACATTTAGTAAAATTAAGCATTATAATATCTGGATTATTTATAAAGATGATTTCTATTCAAAATTATAAAATTTCGGATTACTTAGCTATAACGAAACTTTCTTGCAATCTTACAAATCCATTTTTTTTGTTTTGATTTTTTCTTGGGAGATATATGCCGACATTATTGTAAGGTTGCAATCAGCTATTTCCCACTCAAACTAACCACTCATCTACAACGTTGTTACAACGTTATCTAAAATTCACGAAATTTTGTAGCTGAAAAATTATCTCTCTCTCTCTCTGTATGTATATATATATATTACGAAATGGATAAAGTCCGACAATTGTTTGAATATATTTTATTGTTATACGTTATTTATATAGAAACAAATATTTAAGTAAATTCTCTGTTTTTAATAAATAGTATTAGCAACATTTACCGGCCTGAACGTCTGAGAAATTTTCATAGAAAATATGTGTCCTCTGACAGGAATCGAACCAGTATCCTAAACGGAACCGTCATATAGTCTGACATGCTATTCCAGTTTAGCTACAGATAACGTGTGTGCGTATATATATATATATGCTATAAGAGCTTGGATATAGATAATATATATATATTATCTATAGCCAAGCTCTTATAGCATGTATCTCTCTCTCTGTATATATATATATATGTCTATATATATATGTCTATATATATATATATATATATATATATATATATATATATATATATATATGTATGTATGTATGGCGATCAAAGTCAGCAGTAAATTAATCAGTGTAATTTAGCGAAAATTTATTTATTGATCTATGCCAACAAGCCAATAACAATTCAACGGCTAAAGGATGAGATAATAAGGGATTTGGTGAGATGGAGGAGCAACTATACAGAGACGTCATCAAAAATTTTGACCATCGAGTGTAGGTGAGCCGCCGAAGCCTTGGCAAACATTTGGGCGATATTATTTTGCACACATAATTGACATGACTTAAATAACATAATACAATAGAGAAATAAATTTCTGATTTCTTTACTGCTGATTTTGATCCGTCTTAATGAAACACCCTTTACATATTTCCATTAAAATGACCAATATAGATTTAAGGCAAATGACCAGCAATGGATTTTATAGCAGAATTACGAACAATACATTTTATAGCAAAATGACCAACAGTAGATTTATCCGTTTTTGAAGGCATACAATTGTGTTCAAAATATATTAAGTTCAGGGTATAAAATTATGTTCAATTAGATTTCGGATTTAAAGAACGCATATGCCGCGTAAACAAAATCAGCCAACAAAACAATCTTCTTGGAATGTATTATCAGTTTTCCTTTAATGTAACTTTAGAAAGCATCGTTAGAAGGCGACATATTTGCAGCGTCATAAAATAATGTTGCGGTCATGTTGTGGGCAGTCTACGAAAAACGTTTTTTTCTATGTAACGTTGCAGAAATATTGTAATGACGTTATTTTTTAGTTGTGGACGTCCAGCTGGCAATCAGAAGCGATGTTTTTTCAACAAATTGGTTTATATTTTTATTCTTATTTTTAGATAAATCATATTTATGATTCTTAATTTAATGCTAGTCTAATTCCATCCCGTTATTAAGTGCAGGAGAGACTGGGTTCTATAGCCTTGTATGGTAACCGGCCTAGGAGAAGGAAAAACTTTGAATTTAAAACCTTCAACTATGAGTAAATAGTATGGCAGTCTGGGATCTATAGCTATGGTTGGCAGGCAGACAATGAGAAGGATGACTTTGAATTCAGATCCAGAGCTGGAATCCCTACAACAGTCCATTATCATGTTCATTTCGTTCTGGCAACTCCTGCGACGACGCCAGTGCCAGCCTATATTGTCCTCTGGCTTTCCCTTGGATAATATTGGTGGCGTGGAGATAGGAGACGTACGGCATGAGCATCAGCTGATCTCTCATAAAAAATACTTGCCCAGGCATTCACCCTAGAGAGAACGTAATTCTTCCGGCCGATTGTTAAGTAAGTCGAGCCTAGCCAGTACCTAGTCATGTGCTCGTTTTGGAATAACAAGTGCTGTAAGCTTGGATGTGCGGATGGTGAAATAGATAATGACTCAGAATTTTAATTTTTCTATTCCTGTTGGTTTTGTTATAGTTACTTTCAAGCAAATACCCTTGGGAATATTATGAATACACTCCTTTCCCCAGCTATGGGTTAATTACTAAGACTTGTATCAGTAAACCATTATTATCTCCAAAATCATTCTTCGAATCTAAAATCTTCATGCGCATGTGTAGTTACATCATCCAAACCATCACTTTAATCCGATGAAGTCTAGAAACCTGCCGTTTTTTCACTAAAGAATTCTTCAGAGAGCGGAACAAATGGCAGCTTGAAAATTGAATATCTGGAAAAAGCGACGGAAGAGTGAAAACTTCCCATCCAAGTTGTAACAATATTTCGATATTATTATGTAAGCATTTTGGATGTACACATAATTTAATGGTTATCGGCATGAAAACTGATATCAACGACCCGAGGGAAAATCCTTTTTAGGAAGTTACTTTCAC
>CAHIKZ030002777.1:4082500-4130000 GCA_903632075.3 Acanthosepion pharaonis
GTAGCGTTGATATTGGCGATTGCCTATACTATCTGCCTCAAGTATCCAGTGTACTAATGTAGGAACATTCATTTGGCAAAAAATTGAAACACCACCGACGTGTCAGATTCATCCTACAGAGAAATTCAACGAAATGACCCTCTAGCCAATGTAGCGATTTTCCAAGCGTAGTTTAGATGTGGCATGAGGCCGAAAGTATGGGACACCCAGTGAGGATCGAACTCACTACTCATTCGTAATTGTGCTAGCGAGACAAGATTTCTAACCATTACACCGCCTCGGTGTAATGGTTAGCAAGCCCCCCCCTCTAGCCAATGTAGAACACACAGTTGGATTCCTCGTATAAAAACAGCATTTTGCGTCTTGCTGAAATGATAAATGACTGCACTGCTCTCTCTCCTTAAAGTGAACTTCAGAGCATGTAATTGCTTTAATCTCAGAAAGCGACAATTGACTGAAATCATTGAAGACAGTTTAAGAATATTTTCATTCTCAAGCATACACACACGCTATATCCGGCTGTCAGGGTATATAGTAATTTTATTTTCCGTCTTTGAATATACTATGTTGGAAAGTCTGTCGTATTTAAATATATTAAGCTAGAAAGAAAATCCTGCTGCACTTAAATATATTTTTGTTGGAAAATTTTATGTAGCGTATGGCATATTCTGACTTTCTTGCAAAACAGGACCTCAACGAGTTTAATTAAACACACGAGGGTAGTCTAAAAATTTCTAAACCTCATCCAAAAGAAGTTGCAGAAAAAAAAGCAGTTTTTCACTATTTCTCGATATCGTCCCCCTTCACTCCTTCACAGCACATATGATCTATTCATATATTTGCAAAATGGCGATCACGTACGTGGGATTTGAGTTTAGGAAACAGGAAGAAGTCAGATGGGACTAAGTTTGGTGAGTAAGAGGCATAGTTGGTGCGGGAAGTTGATGCGTTTCCCAACTTGTTGCAGGCGTTAGAAACGTACGTGTTTGAAATTGGGAATAACATGCTGTTTCCTGAAATACCCACAACAAATTGGCGGATTCGGTATATGAGTCCACGTAAATAAATGAGAGAAACAAGAAGAACCAATATAGATATACAAACAAATGATAATGTATTAACAATTAAGGTATACAAGTGACAATGATGTGTGTAACAAAATTATGTGAAAAGCGTTTTTGGTCGAAAGTACGTGTAGTGAATGAATGTGCGTACGTACGCGCATGTGTGTGTGTGTGTGTGTGTGGTTTGTTCATGCGTTTCTCAAAGGGAAGCGCGTTCTTCGCGAGAGATTTACAAGTGGATAATGTAAGAAACACAGAGGAAACAGAGTATTTATAGTCCAGAGAGCGTCCCCTAGGAACATTTTCGAAAATTGGGAGGTGTTAAACCGACATGTTGTAACAATTGAAACCACGTTCGACTGCTTCAGCTACTGCAACCTGACCAGAGGAAACTGGCGCATTATTCTAGAGCAGGAGTACACTTGTTGCCAGTCTTTCCCTGTGTTTCGACCTGATTACTTCTTTATGTTGTCTTAATTCTAATGCATAGTACTGTCTATTAATAGTTTTCCGCCTTTCCAGATAGTCTGTCATGATTATGCCTTCAAAATCCCCCCAAAAAGAAGCCATCAACTTGCCAACAGACGCTGCCTGAATGAATTTCTTCGGAGTGAAGAACCAGTGTTTTCACTGCTTTGAATTCAGGTTCGATGTAATGAACCCAGGTTTCATCTTGAGTTACTAGACTGCGGTGGAAATGCTAAGGGTCATCCTGGAAGTGAGAAATGTCCAGAATATGTCAACCCTTTTCAAGGACTGCGGCTCATCTTCTGATCTGTTTCTGACGTTCTTGAATTACCCAGCCAAGTTCTTCACAGTTACAGAGGAAGGAGATTCCGCAGCAAGTGCCTGTACCATATTCACATGGATTAGATTGGTGTCATACATTTCCTTTGCAGATTTTATGACTGCTCGTGCCATTGTTTTGTCTTTTTTATATTTATCGTACACCTCCAACCTTTGTATGAACCTCACCTGTATAGAAATCGATAGAATAGTTCATACATACCTTTTCATCCCTTCGGAATAATACATTCTACCAAAAAATCACCTATTAACGAATCAACACCCTAGTTCCAGTAAACTAGACTTTTCATTGGTTCAAACCTCTAAAACTGTATCTTTTCGCGCCTAACGCTTGTGAGCCGATTTCTGCATCCAGACTAAATAAATAGAAGCGTCCACATCGATTCAAGACAGTCAGAATTTAATCCTGGAGAAATGCCAAACTAATCCACGCCAGTTAAAATTCTTAAGCAGCTACACTTTTCCCGTGCAACCTTCTCTGACTCAACACACCATTTCGCTCTACCAGGAACAATTTCTTACAATACTAAAAAGTGGTAATAACTCACTACTAATAAGTATTCGTAAAAATTCAATCAAACATCAAAACAACTAAAAGGTACACAACTCATACCAGTTTTGGACAATAATTTAAACAAGCACACGCATACACAGTATTAACTGAACTGCCACAAAAGAGATTTTTGTACATGAACAAATACTTAATTTCACACACAAGTCTTAATAACTGTTTCACATACACTGAAACTTGGCATAAATACACTACATAATTCAACTCAACCATTCACACCTGTTCAACAACATTTAATTCAATTGTATATATTTTTATTCTATATAAATCCATGTTATTGTTATATCTTTAACTACGTTGTTTTCGCTTTGATTTATTTTGAATGATTTGTCTTCAATATTCATGTTTCTAAATTTGTTGTGGATGTATGTTTAAGAATACCAACATCATTAATTCTATCGATAAAATAACCTTCTGATACTTAGGATACATTCGCCAGTCTGCAACGAAATCAAGACAGAAATATGAATGAGTTTTTGTATTTTTATAAGAAACTGTAGTGTTCACTCTCATTGAGGATGCTGCACCTTTACCACAACAAAAATGTTCAGCTATGGCTCTTCTTTCTGCGTAAGGCTTACAACTTTTTGTACGATCCTGGTAAGACATTTAACGGCCATTTTAAGAATATTTCAGTTGTATATCTATCATCATTGCTTGAATGTATTTTCCATTCACCATAAAAAGAATAAATCTATAAACATGCTACAAAGAGTTTTCGCTGTATCATAGCAGTTTGAAAAGAAAGTTCTGTCGCATTTGAAGATGAGAAAGAAACAAATTCTTCTTTGGTTTTAATTGAGATGTTTAATCAAGATAATATTTCTACTCGTTATTGATAACATAATCCCATATGTTTCGTATCAAAGCGACATCGTTTCACCATAAAAAGAATGGTGGAACTATGTTGATTCTGAAATAAAATTCTTTCGCTTTCCATACAAAGGAATATTAAATATCCGTTTTAAACCTTCCCCAGTTAATAAACAGCTTCACCTCTAAAATGATGATATTCAGATGGAGCATGTACGTTGAGGCCAAGAGTCCATATTTAGTGGCATAATCTTTCCATGAGTGACTCCAACAATTTCTGACCTTGCATTATCGCACAAATGCAATACTCCTTTTCGTTTAATACATAATGGGCACTTTTCCTGCAATTTATTCTGCATTATTTCCAATTGAACACAATACTTCTCTGCATTAACCCTCACGATTGACCACACCCTTCATATAAATCTTTTACTATAGTAATGGTTTGGGGATCGATTCTCCTTTTTCACTTGTTGCTGAAGATCGCAGTTTCCGTTAGATGTTATAAAGATGCAGCCATTCATCAGTAGTGATTGTTCTACCCAGGAACCGACCAGTAGAAAGTTTACACTTCTATGACGAGGAGACAGTAACGTTTTATAATTAAAGTGTTACTGTTTGCTCGTCATAAAAGCTGAGAAGCAGTCACATGGTGAGAAACACATTCATCATATGCAGACATCTTTTCCAAATTCATCATTTTATTATTGAACTGTGAATTCCGTGAATCAGTTTTGCTATCGTTGAAACTGCTTAGGCGTTTTCTTCGACCACTGTCGGCAAGGCTTAATATTTACAGAAAATGGCCCTCCATTATGATGGATATCTTTGAGAGATACTTAAAACCTCATTACTATAGATAGGAGATTTTCTAACTGTAGTTTAGATGTGGCACAAGGCGGAAATAATGGAACACCCAGTGAGTATCAAACTCACTACTCAGTCATTATCGACATAGCGAGACATACTTCTAAACATTACTACATGTCGAAGTGCCTAAATGATTTTCTTAGTGTAGCTTAGCTGTGGCACAAGGCAGAAATAGTAGAGCACCCATTAAGAATGGAACTCATTTGTCAGTCATAATCGACATATCGAGACATGCTTCTAAACATTACACCATGCCGAAGTGCCCAAATGATTTTCTAAGTGTAGTTTATATGTGGCACAAGGCGGAAATTAGGGAGCACCCAGTGAGTATCGAACTCACATCTCAGTGATAATCGGCACAGCAAGACATATCTAAGTGGAAAAGTGCATTACACCATGTCTAAGTGCCAAAATGGTTTTCTAAACGTAACTTTGATGTGGCACAAGGCAGAAAGAGTGGAGCACCCAGTGAGAATGGAACTCAATAAACAATTTTAATTTTTCTAGCGAGAAGTTTCTTAAATAGTACACCCCGTGAAAATGTCCCTTCATTACCATAGATAAAATGGATAGTTTTTTCCGTTCACCAGGAACCATTTATGAATACATGCAACTAACAAAATCTTATATGAGTCTAATCTACAGTAATATGCACTGAGAAAAACAAAGGTTGTAAATATTACTATTTTACCGTAAGTAATGAATAATTACCCTCAAAGTGATAATGTCAAAAATGAAACAGGACTTTCTTTCCAACCAGTCCAGAATCTTTCTTTGCAAGCTGATGTCTCTACATTTCATTTCTTTAATCCGGGTGATTCAAAAAAACAGAGCAGATCATATGTTGGGGATGACATGACTGAAATCTACCCGTTAACCACACGTGGGTCATGTAGGAGGAACGCATATCTACTTGAACAACTCTTTTCATCCAAGTTTGATCACAGCGTTCAGTATTTCGTTGTAGGTGGTGACATTGATCCAAAGGCAGGAAAAGTTGAGGTGTATGACATTTTTATCCTTGGCCATAACATGCGATAACTGTATATCCCACAAAATGTTTAATATCTAAAAAAACACTAAACTGAGTTTCTTTTTTTCCAAGTTTTCAGATAAAACGTTTAGACATCTTGACACCATTTTTCGTAAAAATCACTGAAAAACCCTTTGTGTTATTCAGCTAGAAATAGAACAGGTTAAACTCGTTTTGTGCCAGTCCCACTATGTCTTCCGAAATGAGCAATGTTGGGAGGACAATGATCATTCAGGGCTTCAGTAATGATACCCATATTTAAACTCTGGCTTCCATCTTCAAAGTCCATTCAAGAACCATAAAGAGAACGGTAAATAAGTTTAAAAAAGAGGGAACAGTATAGAGGAAAACTGGATCATGAGGTCACAACAGCAACAGGGATCCTCGGTTCAACTTCAATTTCAGCTAAATACATTCTTATTGTTCAAAGTAGAATCCAGTAGTGTTATAAAAACCTCGGAGAATTCCAGTAAGATATATTTAATCATTTCTAAGATACAACGATGCAACACATTAATCCAACGATTGGACAATTTTGCTGTTACACCCGATATTTGGATGAGAAATGAGAATTTTAAAAATTATTAAACGTCGCGTAACATTCAGTAGTGTTATAAAAACCTCGGAGAATTCCAGTAAGATATATTTAATCATTTCTAAGATACAACGATTCAATACATTAATCCAACAATTGGACAATTTTGCTGTTACACCCGATATTTGGATGAGAAATGAGAATTTTAAAAATTATTAAACGTCGTGTAACATTCAGTAGTGTTATAAAAACCTCGGAGAATTCCAGTAAGATATATTTAATCATTTCTAAGATACAACGATTCAATACATTAATCCAACGATTGGACAATTTTGCTGTTACACCCGATATTTGGATGAGAAATGAGAATTTAAAAAATTATTAAACGTCGCGTAACATTCAGTAGTGTTATAAAAACCTCGGAGAATTCCAGTAAGATATATTTAATCATTTCTAAGATACAACGATTCAATACATTAATCCAACAATTGGACAATTTTGCTGTTACACCCGATATTTGGATGAGAAATGAGAATTTAAAAAATTATTAAACGTCGTGTAACATTCAGTAGTGTTATAAAAACCTCGGAGAATTCCAGTAAGATATATTTAATCATTTCTAAGATACAACGATTCAATACATTAATCCAACAATTGGACAATTTTGCTGTTACACCCGATATTTGGATGAGATATGAGAATTTTAAAAACTATTAAACGTCGTGTAACAATCAATAGTGATATAAAAACCTCGGAGAATTCCAGTAAGATATATTTAATCATTTCTAAGATACAACGATTCAATACATTAATCCAACAATTGGACAATTTTGCTGTTACACCCGATATTTGGATGAGAAATGAGAATTTTAAAAATTATTAAACGTCGCGTAACATTCAGTAGTGTTATAAAAACCTCGGAGAATTCCAGTAAGATATATTTAATCATTTCTAAGATACAACGATTCAATACATTAATCCAACAATTGGACAATTTTGCTGTTACATCCGGTATTTGGATGAGAAATGAGAATTTAAAAACATATTAAACGTCGTGTAACATTGCGTGTTTGCTAAAAATGTATTCTGAAATACCAGGCGCACCCGCTATGTGTATTCTTTCCGCTAATGATTAAGGTATCTTGATAGATTTTTTAAAGAGTTTATGAATTTCATGTGATGACCTCATGTCTATAGTTAGTTTTAAAATATTCAAGTGCACTGTCATTGAGGACGCTGCACTTTATATGAACACTAAATATGAAATATATTTCTCATTAAAAAATTACACTATTTCTATTCATAAAAAGTATTTTAAAAACGTAATTTTTTATGCAAACAATCAGGTTTTCATCATCGCCTTCCCTTAATCAGATATAACCATAAGGCTGCTGTACAGGTCAGCATCTGACCAGTTCACTCCACATACATAATAAAGTTATTCATTCAAGCGTAACGCCTTAGGTAAATAGACCTGGAGGATCCCATCCCTCTCTAAGTTAAACCAGAGCCTATATGCTCCAATATGAGGACGAGTTTCGAACGAGAAGACGTGACTGCTACCAAGCGGTGATCTGTCCTTGCTGCACTGGCAGCATACAGAACTATAGCGCCAGTGCTACCGTAATATACTAGAAAACCCTATAAGAATATTCATTCTCAAATTTGACGAGTCTTGTTTTTAATTCTGTCGGGTGTCTTGATATTCCCCTCACCAAAAAATCCTGAAGTGTTAACTGATTTAGTTGCACATGGCCTGACAATAAGACAACGTCGACTAAACTGATTCCATCGCCAGGTTTTTACTTTATGATAAAATATAATAAAACTATAAAATTGTCGTTAAACATCAATAAATATACAATAGTCACTAGTAAACAATAATAAATTCTACCCAGGTTATAACGTGGCTAAATGTAATGTTATAAGTAATAATAATAATGACAGTACCATTTTGCAAATAAAATGAAATCGTCCCTACATAAGGAGTTAAAAAAAAAAGCAGACAGAATACTCAGAGACGGCCAAGTAAAAAGAAAAACGGCATTTCTTGTATGGCGTCCAAACCGGAAAAAAATACTGAACATCTTGTATGAAAGCAAAAGATAACAAAAACACATTTATTTAGACATTCTTTGACAATGAATTGTAAGCAATTTATGCCAGCCATTCACCAATAACATATTCGATCTTTTAAAAAAGAGTAGAATCCATTGTTACTTAAATACATACTTATGTATGCAAGAAAGTCGTTTTATTTTATTTCGTAATGACGCCGTTAACATGTACTCGATTTGAAATGAGCCCACTACGAATAGATATTCATGCTCTATTACTTCGTATACCGCATATTACTAATAACACATTTGCGATGATCGGGATTCATGTATATGAACCCAATCTGATGTTGACCGTAGAGAATTGTTAGTTCAGTGCACTTTCAATATATTTTTCTCTTAGTGAATTCTTTTCTTATAAGACTGATAGTTTTTGGGTCGAAATTGTATTTGTTATATGGTGTATGGGATTTACACTGAAATAATTGTTCGTTTAAAGTGTTATCAGGCAATAGATTCCTGTGATGCACATATAGTCATAAAAAGACTATGTTTGAATCTATTACTTTTGCCAAATCCATATAAAGTTTGTCTGTTGAATTTTTATTCTATCTTTCCAATTTATATTGGCCACACTTGTTTCATCGACTCTCGTACGCTGATTTGTCACTTGTAGAAACTTAGTGCATTTCGGGTACATATCGATCACCATTTTGCCAACAAGGCCTACGGTCACATTATGTTGAAACGCCGGTTTCTCTACAATTACCCAAGTTAAGCAAAGTCGAGTCTGGCCAGTAGCTAGATGGGTGATCGCTCGGGAATAGTAAGTGTTGGAAAACTTGGATGTGCAGTTGGTGTAATGGATAGTGGCTCAGAATTGTTAATCAGAGAGCCGAGTTCCCATTCCAGTTATATTCACTTATGTATTAGGTTGGTGCAAAAAAAATGACGTAATAATGTCATTTTTTAACGTCAAAAAACGACATTATTACGTCATTATTTTTGCACCAACCTAATAAAATTAACCTTGGGAAAGATACGAATCTACCTCTTCTCTCTCTCAGTTAGGAGTTAATTAGTCGGACTTGCATCAGTAAACCATTATTATCGCCATAAAAATTCTTACATTCTAAAAATATTTTCTGCAAATGATTGGTAAGCTGTAAAAAACGAGTTATTACTAAATACTAAAATATTATACACTACCGACTACAAGAAAAGACTGAAAATTTTAGAATCTATTATTATAGAAAAGAAACAACACACATAACATGAAATATATTTTGATTCAGCTGACTGTAGCTTATAATGTGTATTACAATTTTAATATATGTACAAAGTAATCATAATAATAAGTATAAATATTTCATGTATCCTTTTTCATTGTGGTCTAGCTCCTTGTAACTGTTTGAGGTATGACGTCATTTTGGATTAATTTGAATTCCAATATTCTCAGAACTGCTAGGATATAGACAACAAAATTTGTGTCTATCATATTGGCAACATATAGTGTTTGATTTTTGATACTGTCTGTTTGATAAAGACGGCCGAGAATATTTTTCTATATATTATTGTCCAACGAATACAAGGCCCAATTGCCACTGATGGTAAAGTCTCTGTACATGATGTTATTGTTAGACTGTAGAAGGGGGAAGTAAGAGGTGAATGATATGAAGAATTGAATAAGATATGGAGAATAAGTAACCGTTACTCTAGATTTGAAGAGGTTAAATTTGTAGTGATCGGAGAAACACATTTTCCGGAGTCTTTTCCATAATGCATAATTAATATTTTTTAGATTGTAAGACTCTTTTTGGAGATAAGAATGGTGACTGAGCGGACTTCCTCCAAGACAATTGAACACAAAGGGGATGAAGATGATTCGAATCAGTGTACGGGGAATGGCGCGTCAGACATGTAAATGTCGGAACTAAAGAATGTAACCGGACGGAACATATAGTGATAGTGTAGTGAGAAAACAAAAACTTGAACGAAAGAGACCACAACAACAACAATGGACGATTTAGGCAAAATTTTGATCCCGATTTACAGTATATTCGAAAATTGGAAAAATACTATAAAAACAATAAAGACAAATATACTTTTTAAATATACATATATTAAAATTGTAAGAAAGAACAGTAAGATTTATAAGCCGGTCTTCTTAGCAATTATTTTAAATTAAAATAAACAGTGCTCGATACAAACAGTAGAGCATATTATTGTAATTATTTTCTTCTTTATAAAAAAATATGATTCTATCGCGACACAGAAATTTCTATGTTTCAAAACTGAAAATAAATTGTAAATTTAATTATAAAAACCAGACCACACGCTGAAAACGGATGTCTATGTTTGTGAGCAGGCACCCCCACCCCATCTAAACTTTACGTGACTTTGTAAGTAACATATATTTGATACATAAGTTGTTTAGGGAAATTAAAACCCAACCAACCCTAATCAAAATAGATTGAATTTTCCTTAACCTTAACAACTCAAAATATTAAGATTCTCTGCGCTTGTAAATTAAGTAAATTTCTTAGAAAGTTATTCCTAGTATCGCTTGACAATGGAACGAAACCCTGGATTTTAAGTTTAATTTTTATAATTAAATTTACAATTTTAGTTTCAGCTTTGAAACAAAGAAATTTCTGTGTCGCGGTGGAATGATATTTTTAAAAAAAGAAAATAATGATGTTATATTTTTTACATATACATATGTAGGTATGTGTGTGTCTTGAACCAATTACATCATCATTTGATCCATATAAATCAATCACGTAGTGCAGTTATATAGTTAATCAATCTCTGTCTGATCTGTCTGATATAAGCTTATCGGAACTAAATCGAGTAATTGATGCAGTATCCATTACATAGCCAATGATTTACCAGGTTAACTTATTAAATATAACCCAAAGAAAGCGGCCAATATATATGTATTTACGTATGTAAACAATGCAGACCTGACAAAAAGTTAACTCGATTATGAATTTGCATGCGTTTGTGTAGCTGCAAGAGACGATTTTTAACTCCATGTAGAATATGCCATCTATTGCTATATCAGTATATTTCAACAAACCGTTCTGTTTGCATATAAGTACGCATGCGTCAGTTCGTGTTGCTGCGTGCGCATGCTTGACTGTTTGTTAGAGACGGTGCCCATGTCTCTGTTTAAAGGTTTGTCAGAAGGAAAGTGCGGAAAATGAAGTTGGCATTTTCTCTATTTTTTAAAGAAATTTCACGAAAGTAAAAGCATTGTCACCAACAATGGGTACGATAAAAGAGTTAAAGAGAAAATAGTTTTAAAAAAAGATCAATTCGGTAAAAAAAAAGACATTCGTCTCATAAAAAAAAGTTAATCTAATGTTATGAGAAATGTTAAAAAAGCTTAATAAAATAAAAACTAGATAAATGATTACACTGTATATCTAACAAAGAAAACGTTCGTGTATTTAAAATAGACGTATATTCATATATGTTGGAGTGTGTTCTTTACCCTACTGCTATCAATTTAATATTATAAATTTATATACACAAATACGCAGGACGTTTTGTGAATAGCTTTTTTTATGAAGACATGCTTTTTGATCGATCTTTCTCTCTCTAAAACTATCGTTTTCTCTTTCTTTCATTATATTTCTCTCTCTAACGCACACCACAGTCGACTAATATTCCTATTTGGATGGCTTTATATGTATAAAGATATATAGAAAATGATATATGTATAAAGAGAAAATATCTCCAGTATTAGATATTTACACACACAAGATCACGTCAAATGAGCTGGAATATCGCATAGGGACATTGGATTATGCTATTAAAGTTAATATTAAGGTTCTGCGTGTCTTGAATATCCGTATTTGGTTATCAGTTTTATTACCAAGGTACGAATACAAACCCCTTTGGGAAGTAGAAAAGAACACAACTCGACTTCAATCAGCCTCGCAAGGCTCATTTATTGTATAAAAGTGATGTGAACTTTACTTGATTGTCTGAGCAATATAAAAGTACTAGGGTAGTTCCCTTACAATAAGGACGCAGGTTTGATCGCTGTCCAAAGATATATTTCCTTTAGTGAGTCTTTCGAATGTATAGAAGAAAGGATATCTGCTCAAACACGTGTATACACTAAATACAAGTTTAAAGTAAGTATATATATATATATATATGTGTGTGTGTGTGTGTGTGTGTGTGTGCATGTGCGTGTATATATATATATATATATATATGTATATATATGTGCGTATGTATACATACATGTATGAATGTGATATATATGTATGCATTCATTTATGTATATATATATATATATATATGTGTGTGTGTGTGTGAAGGGGTGTGTGTATGTATATATATATATATATATATGTATGTATGTATACATACGTATATGAATGTGATATATATATATATATATATATATATATATATATATATATATATATATATATATTATAAATTAATTGATTTAAAATATGTTTTTTTTCGCTACACAGTTCCAACCATGTTTCAAAAAAACACTGGATTTTATATCTTACTGTTCTTTCTTTTATTTTTATACATATATATATATATATATATATATATATATATATATATATATATATATATATAAGACACGGTGGAGTAATGGATAGCGGCTCATTAAAAAATAAAATCGGAGAGCTGACTTCGAATTCCAGTTGAATCCATTACATTCACTTACTTGCTAATACCCTTGGGGAAGGTGTGAATCCTCTTCTTCTCCCTCCAGCAGAACAGACTGGGTTCTATAGCCTTGGATGACAACTGGTCTAGGAGAAGGACAACTCTGAATTCAAAACCTGCGGAGGGTTGTTTGTGGACCTTGTGGCACTTAGTGCACCAGGTCTCTGTATTCGGCCCTTCAAAAAGATATATATATATATATATGTGTGTGTGTGTGTTTTACATTTGCGTATGTATCACTTATATATATATATATATATATATATATATATATATATATATATATATATATATATATATATATTATGAAACGCACATTTATAAATATATAATTAAATATACATGAATTAGGAAAATCTATATTTTTTCAATATTCACAGACATATACAAAAGAAATATATAATCACAAAATATTGAATGTTAATAAGATTACTAGATATATATATTTATATATGTATGCATATATATATATATATATATATATATATATATATATATATATATATATATTTGTAATATGAGAAAAACTGAAGCCATCAGTTATCTTTATATAAGGAACACATAATGGTAATATCGTTAGTTGAAGAATTCATTCAATAAATGGGTGGTAAGGTATGGAAAGCAGAGAAAGAGAGAGAGAGAGAGAGAAAGATAATATGATCTGACATACAATGGCTCTCTTTTCTTTTCTCTCTTTGGTACAGGCCCTCGCTCGTAATTGCAGATTTCGCGAGTATTTACCAAATATAAAAGCCAATCTTTCTGCATTTGTCAATGCTGCCGCCCGGCATATATAAACCTAGCATCATTCTACTTATTACCGCGAAGCGACCACGACGATCAACAATCAAGGCGGCATTATATTGGTAAATACACACAAGCCGAAGAAACGACAACATTTAAAGAAATTTAGTCAGAAAGCGGTGGGTAGAGAGGCGAACAGAGTCTGTCGATATACAAAAGAAAAAAGATACGCCTTCACAGTCAATAGAAAAAACGTTAAAATAGCATAAAGAACGAATCAGAAAGATGATGATAATAATAATAATAATAATAGAAGTAGTAGTAGTATGAAATTATCAAAAATGGAAATGAAAATAAAAAAAAAACGATAAAAAATGAGAATATCAGAAAAGAGATAAGTTCTTTACCTAGATTGTAAGCTTTTGTATAACTTATCCTGGGATGAGAAGCGTATATTATAAAATGTCAAATGTATATCTTCTATAGATAAGTTGCTTTTGGTAAGATATTAGAAAAGGAAAAAGAAAGAGAGAACTTTGTGGTGAGGTTGAACTGAATATAATAAAATCAAAATGCACTGAATGTTTTGTAAGAAAATATTACCGGTTAGGACACTGGAAAACTAGAAATTACACATCGTAAATTTGTATAGACTACCTTCTTATACATCAGGAACATCGAAACACGTCCTCTAATTTTCTTCATGGTTGACACAGAGTGAATGAATATTTCAAATCATGAAATCTAATTTAGGAAAAGGACATTAAAAAAAAACTTAAACAGAAGCGGCTACAAATCTGCAAATATTCAATAATAAAAAAAAGCAACATTTGACTTTATACACTCATCGGTCACGCAGCCTGGTCTCCTCTACTTAATAATGAAAGGTTCCGTTGTTAAGAGGGGGCATCTTCTACATATATACGATGAAAAGCAAAATATAAATAAAATGATCCGCTCCCTGTACCACTTCAGGAAGTACCTGACATTTCATGCTATCCCCTACTTTTATAAGAGCCAGATCTGGCCCTAAATGGAAAAGTGTTGCCATATTTAGGCAGGATCTGTCCCGGCCTCATTTTCTCCGAGTCCTTGTTAGAGACTTATTTTCAACCCTCCATCCTCTCTCTCTCTCACACAGCAGTCTCTCGCTAATTCCATGGGAAGTACTCAGACGAATTACATTCGTTGGTGCAGCCAGGTCCAAAAACTTTCGTCTAGGATCCGCCATGCCACTTACATAGTAGCAAACCACCAACGTGTTCGATTATGCTCTACACAAAAATCTTCTTCCTGAAAACTACTGACTGTGGAACGGACTTCCAGGTGGATATATCTCCGATCACTACAATCTTTACCTGTTCACGCCTAGAATTAACCCTTATTTTACCTTCCTATCCATATAAAGTACCCCTCAACCCACGATCTCGTGTTCCCCGGTCCTTGTACAAGGTGAACCTACTGTAAAGAAATGAAAAATAAATGGATTTTGATCTTTTAAAAATACACTATCATCATCATCTAAAAAAATCAACTAATAAAAAAACAGTATTTCTGTACTTCTCGAGATGCCAGATCGCTGATAAGTGAGGGCGGCTTCATCGATGACATAGGCATTCATAATTAGAATATGAATGATCATGAGCAAAAAATCAACATTCTTTACCAAGTATTTCAAGACGTCGGATTCAAGATGAACCTTTCCAAACAATTATCTCAAATCACAATGAAAGCAGAGATAGAGCACAATGGATCCTTCATAAAAATTAATGATTTGTAATTTCATAAATACTAAACCCTACATATATCTCGGATCAATTATAACAAACTTAGCGTTGGAGATGAGGGCATTGAACATAGAATAGGTTTTTCTAGTGGTCGTTTTACTCAGCAAATTGCACTGCTACAAAACCAAAACATAAAAACCCGAGTAACTAATCAGATCGAGACTTTCATATGGACTCCAAGCATGGCGCCAAACCCGTTCAGAAATATCTGTCAGGTCGTATGCAACCGATTTTCAGATTAAAAATGGCGTCGTGCGAGATACACGTGAATGTCTTAGTCAGGATCACCCTTCTTTGAATGGCCTTACAGCATTACAAAGAAACGTACCAGATAACACGAGATCGCATCCATTGATGACTTTCAAGAGAATCTACAACTTAAATGTGTAGCACATGTAACTCAAAGAGAAATAATGGGTTAAATAGTTTCATCATACTAACTGATAAGGAGTAAATGAACCCAAATAAATTCTGAAACCTACTAATTATTAAACCGAGAGTGTTCCATAACTTTTGGCTCATAGTGTATACTAGCAGTAGAGCCCGGCGTTGCGCGGGGATGTAACAGTAAGAGATAGATCAAGTATCGACCATCATAAAGACTGAAAAATAAAATTGACAAAGATTATTGTTTAAGGTTGACGGACACGCATGTCTTAATTTTTTTTTTTTTTTTTACGAATTGGTCAAACCCAAACTCAAACAAAAACATTGTTTACAATCGTTATGAGTCTACCGATTGAATAGAATTTTATTATAAACAATTGTCTTGTAAATGGAATTTTTAAAGCATTCTGAATGTAAAAATAAAGAAAAAAGTGTGCAAGGCAATAAGAAACACTACCTGTCAAAAAAATGTGAAGTTTTGTTGAAATCGGTTGAAAAATGTAGGAAATCCGATCCCATATATAAACGAACACACACACACACACACACACACACACACACAACCAACCAACCTGGGTTTTATTATAGGTATAACTCGGTATGAGTTGTCCCCCTTTCATTCTTGACAGTGATGCCTCTTAATCGTGTTTTCAAATTGATTTCGTGCAAAAACAATTGTGTTTTTTCCAATTTTTGGCGCTGTCAGAACCACCGCAAGGTAATTTTACGTAGTCCTGTGAAGTTTTATTGAAATCGGTTGAATAATGTAGGAAATCCAATCCAATATATAAACGTACACACACACACACACACACACACACACACACACACACACACAAACACACACACAAACAAACAAACAAACAAACTGGGTTTTATAATAAGTATGATAACGTTGCTGTTGCTATTATTATAATTTAAAAATTATTTGCATTTGTTTTATAACTTCACGCCGGTGACCTACAGCAAGCAAAGAATATGATTTTTTTGTTGTTCAACTTAATTAAACAAAGAGTAGCTTTTGAAGAAATATTTAAATGAACAAAGCTCTTCGCCGAATATTGACTGCGCCTTGTTATAATTATATTTTTGATTACCTGGAGAGACGGTGCACCAGAGATTTTGTTGAGTTGAGTACATTATATTACCTTTATCAGACCTAAAAGTCCAATCACAATAGGAACAGTTTTAGTTTTAAGCGCCACATTTTTCTGTTCCCATCTCCAGGTCTTTGTATTTCCTTAGATTTACATAGACATTTGCAGAGAAGTTTTTGTCAATTGGTTCTCTCATTTCAATCAACGTTCAAACGTTTTCTTTTCTGTCTTTGACAATCATGTCTGAGTAATAGAAAAATCCCAGAGGATGGTAACAGCTGTTCCCTCAACTTCAGATTCAAGATTTTGTTCATAGCAATTTGTAATTGTTTTTAGCCCATAGGGATGACAGGTCGTACAAATACTCTGCCATGACGACTTTTGTACTCACTGGTTGTGAGCTTTGACCATCCTGATATAAGGTGATCAATAGTTTCAATACTTTGGTCACAGAACCTACATTTTAGGTTCGTACTTTTAGGCAAGAAGCTTAGTATTTGTATGTGAGCAGGCTGTGGTTCTGTGAAGGATGAATAAATCCTTTAGACCCACCTTAAATTCCTGAACTCTTTAGCCACTGGTAGGATGTGAATTGATTTAAATCAAGAAATTTTCTTCGGAGAAAGAACTGGTTATGTATAAGCTTTCGAGTCCAGTTGTCTTCTATTTGCTTTGACTAAGATTTAACCCGAATTTTCTTACATATTTATGGGCTTCTTTTGATAGAGAATAAAGTTTTTTTTATATCTTTCATGCTTCATTTCGAGTTTATTATTATTATTATTATTATTATTATTATTATTATTATTTTCTTTGATTTCTGGCGTTTACACATTTCTTTCCGGGTCCCGCCAAGGGACCTAAGGTTAGAAATGGCATCATGACACTGACAAAAAAAAAATATTACATAGATAAAGCCCTTCGTAAAGTGTGGGCTGTACTTGTCAGAACAATTTTTTATATCTCATTGAGGCATGGACTTCCAGGAATCCCTTCAATTAGTCTACTGTAATCTTTTCCAACCAGTCCTGGGGCTCCAACTACAACAGGGATTGTTGATGTTCCCATATGCCACATTTTCGAGATTTCTATTTCAAGGTCGTTGTATTTTGACAGCTTTTTGAATATCTTCAAAGATACATTGCAGTCAGCAGGGACTGCCATATCAACAAGGAGGCACCGTTTTTGTTTGTGGTCTTTAATAACAATATCCTGGCGGTTGGCTTTAATTGTTCTGTCAGTGTGTATTGTGTAGTCCCATAGAATTGTAACAGGTCCTATCTCCGTAACCGGGTCTGGGTGGTGTTCATACCAGTTTCTTTCAGTTTTCTTCCCGTAGAAGATGCAGATTTTCCAGTGCAGATATTGGCCCACTCTGTCATGCTGGGTTTTATATTCACTGGGTGCCAATATCGGGCAACCTGATACAAGATGATCAATCGTTTCTGGATATTTATCACAGAATCTGCATTTTGGGCTGACACAAAATTTTAGTATATGTGCTTGATAATTCCTAGTTAACAAGCATTGGTCCTGTTCAGCAAGGATAAAACCTTCAGTTTCAGCTTTCAACCCTGCACTACGTAGCCACTGATGGGTACGGGTTTTGTCTACGTCAGCTTGTTTGGTACGGGCAGGGTATTGGCCATGAAGCGGTTTATCTTGCCATCGCTTCTGTATCTGGTCGGTTGCATTCGTCTTTGCTGCCTTTTTAAAAGTATTTTGCAGTTTCAGCCGGTGTATTGTGCTGCACTTGCATCTGTACGCCTATTTGAAACTCCATTTTGAATTTGTTGGCTTCTTTTATTACGGAGTAAAGACGCTTACTACTTTCATGTTCCTTGACGCATACCATCATCCAGTCTTCTGTAGTTTGCAGTTGTTGTAGTTTTGTAGGACACTTCTAATTGAACTAGTCCTCTGCCTCCTTCGGATCTGGGCACATACAGACGATCAACATCAGCTTTGGGACGATGCATGCGATACCAAGTGAGAAGCTTTCTCGTTTTGGCGTCCATTCGCTTAATTTCAGCTATGGTCCAGTTAAGGACATTAAAGCTATATTGCACCACAGGGACAGCCAATGTGTTTATGGCCGATATTCTGTTTTTTGAGTTTAGCTCAGTATTTAGTACCAGACGTACACGCCTGTAGTACTCTTTTCTTATTTTTCCTTCATTTGGGGGTGTTGTATGCCATCTCCTTCGCTAATTCCTAGGTACTTATAAGCTTCATCATGCTCCAGTTCCCTGATCTTTGTGACAAAATCTAAATCTATTAATGGTGTTTCTGTAATTCTACCTTTCTTGAATGTTACTTTTACACATTTATCTAATCCGAAGTCCATACCTAAGTCGTCACTGAAGTATTTTACAATATTGAGGAGGCCTTTCAACTCATTGTCGTCTTTGGCAAAGAGTTTGAGATCATCCATGTAGAGGAGGTGATTGAATATTTCCTTATTTATTTTGTAACCATAGCTACTGTTGTTCAGTTCATGTGTAAGAGGGATTAAGGATAAACAAAACAGAAGGGGTGACAGAGAATCTCCTTGAAAGATTCCACGTCGGATATTCAGACGATTGGATATGGCAGTGCCGCCGGTGTGACTAAGGTATAGTTTGGTGTTCCACATTCCCATGCTGTGCTTAAGGAAATTTAATACCACAGGGGAGACTTTGTATATTTCCAAAGTCTTAAGGATCCAAGAATGTGGAACACTATCAAAGGTTTTACAATAATCAATATTTTTATTTTTATTATTATTTTTATTATTATTATTATTATTATTATTATTATTATTCCTTTGATTTCTGGTTTATACTCATTTCTTTTCGGGTCCCGGCCAGAGACCTTACGTCAGAAATGGGATCATGACATTTTCCCCTGAAAAGTTTTGAAAAAAACTCCCACATATTTTACAGAGATAATGACCTTCGTAAGACGTGTGTTGTACTTGTGAGTACAATTTTTTTTGTATTTATTTAAGGCAACGACTATCAGGAATCCCTTAAATTACATCTTTAAGGCATCTTTAAGGAATCCCTTCAATTTTATCTTTAAGGCATCGGTTACCAGGAATTCCGTCTATTGAAAACTTTTCCAATTAATCTGAGGGCTCCAACAACAACTGAAATTTTTGACGTCCTCTTGTACCATAAAAGTGTTACATGTCCCATAAAATTGTTACAGGTCCTATCTCCGAAACCGTGTCTGAGTGGTGTTCATACTAATTTCTTGCGGTTTCCTTTCCGTAAAAGCTGAAGATTTTCCACTGCAGATATTGGACCATTCTACCATGTCGAGTTTTATAGTCAGTGGATCCTAACACCATACAACATGATACAATATGCTCAATTGCTTCCGAATATATAAATATTCATTGCTTCCGAATATATAAATATTCATTCAGAATATGCATTTGTGGCTATACAATTTTTAAGTATGTATGCTTGGTAATTTCTAGTTAGCAAGCATTGGTCCTGTGCAAAATAGAACCTTCATTTTCAGATTTTAACCCTGCACTACTTAGCCACTGATAGGTACGGGGTTTCTCTACATCAGCTTGTTTTGTTCGGGCATGGTGAAACGTTTTATCTTGCCATCGTTTCTGTATCTGATCGGTTGCATTTGCTTGTGCTTTCTTTTTTTAAGTATTTTGCTGCTTCAATCGGTGTATCGTCCGTTACTTGCATTTCTTCACCCATCTGAAACTCCATTTTAAAGTTGCTGGCTTCCTTTATTACTGAATAAAGTTTCTTCTTTCAAGTTCTTTGACACAGATCATCACCCAGTCTTCTGTAGTTTTCAGGTATTGTTGTAGTTTTGTAAGACAGTTCTAGTTGAACTAATCCTCTACCTACATCGGATGATCAACATTAACCTTCGGATGATGCGTGCGGTGGCAAGTGAGAAGCTTTCTCGTCTTGGCGTCCATTCGTTTAACGTCAGTTATGGTCCAGTTAATAGAGTTAAGAAACGCTATTACGCCACACATTACGAGTTTTAATTCAACTTGGTATTCAGTACTAGACGCACACGCTTGTAATACTCCTTTTTTTACCTTCTTCATTTGTGTATGCTGTATTCCATCTCCTACGCTAATTCTTAGTTACCTATATATTTCTTCTTGTTCCAGTTTCATAGCTTTGTGACAAAATCTAAATTGAGTATTTTTCTGTAATTCTCCCTTCCTTGAATGTTATTTTTGCACATTTATCTAATCCGAATCCATACATATGCCGTCACTGAAACATTTTACAGTATTGAGGAAACCCTTCAACTCATTGTCGACTTTGGCAAAGAGTTTGAGATTATCCATATAGAGTAGGTGATTGAATACTTTCTTCTTTAGTTTGTATCCATTGCACGTGGAAATAGAATAATCTACCCCGATAGACGAAATGGTTTCGGTTCGAAATTCCAATAACCTGAAGAAGGCCAGAGCGTACAACGACCAAAACGCCGTGAATATGGCAACAAAGATGAGGACAAGAGTTCTAAAAATGTAAATAGCGTAAATAATTACAATACCTCATGTGGCACCATGCATAATTAGAAAACTGAAAAGAGATATTCATAAATATATGATTTGTTTTTTTCGGTTTGTTAACCATTTGATAATTACTTAGAGCTGAAAAATATTTCGGGGTTGAGAATAATTCTTTAATTGCGTTCAGGCGATCTGGGAGAAAGAAAGAAAAGAAGAGGAAGAGGAAAGAAAGGAGAAAAATAAATAATACGAAACCAGGTCGAAAGCGAAAACATACACGCTCGACTGGCACATATCAGATGTCAAAAATATCAGGTCAAGCACCCGACCTACTTCCGTGTCCGCGGAGGATGGAAGTTTGTTATCAATTTGGTTGAAGAAATAAAGTTTAGAGACAATGGAAAAAATATGATAGGTAACAGGTGGGAAGTTTATCTAAGGATATACAGGCAATCCATTAATACGAGAACCCAGACGATTCCAGAATTGAGGGTAGGGCCACACAAGATGATGATCAGAAAATGCTTTTTTTGAGATAATTAAGATTTTTGTTGTCAAGCTCCGAGCGAAGGGAAAAAGTGAAATATTTTTATTAGTTCACGTTAACGCCACCCAGTCTAAGAAATCCCATTCTTAGATCGTATCCAATTAGCGATAAAATGTTTGACAAATACCGCGTGTAAAAGAAACCGGGATCGTCATTTCGGTCACATACGAAAAGGACAAATTAAATTTTTGTTTCTTTAAGCAAGGTGTTTCTTCCCCCAGAACAAAGCCACGGGTTGTCCACGCCCGATTAAAGACGTCACGAAGGAAGGAGGAAAGATACCGACCAGAGTCTCATTGGCCGAAGGCGGTCACATGATACATGAGGGAGGAGGAGAGACACCCGACCAGGACCCCATTGGCCGAGAGCGGTCACATGATGTGCGAGGGAGGAGGAAAGATGCCCGACCAGGACCCCAAGGTCGAGAGCGGTCACCTGACATACGAAGGACCAGGGGAAGCGGGCATACGCCCCAGAGGCACAGTAAGGGAGTGGGAGTGAAAGTAAGTTACCGAAAATGGAAAATCCCTAATCAGAAATAATTATTTAGAATTATCAAGAAAACCCTGGCGCCGACAGACCCACACCAGTTTTTGACTGCCTCAATAAAAGCGGGACCCCAACCGACAGAAATGAGTTGCAGTTGCGCCGCGGACGGCGAGGGAGTTTGAGCGCGGGCGGCGGGCCCGGTTCATTCGCCCCCTTGCGGGCAAGAGAAGCCGAAGTGAAGCGGTCCGTTTGGCCTAAGAAGAGAAATTCGTCCAACCCAAGCCGAAGTGAATAAGCCGCCCAACCGAAGCCGAAGAGAAGAAGTTAATTCGCGCACTGACGGTGGAGATGAGTGAACAATAATTCAGACTCTGAAGAGAGAGTTAGTTGCAGCCACGGACGGCGAGAGAGATCAGCCGTGAACGACAGGTAGAGATCAGCGCTCAGTGTTGAAACCAAACCACACCCCGAAATGCAAATTTCTAGAGAGCAGGCAACTCGAAGCCTTAAAGTTGTATGGTAGAAGCTTGGTGCCACGGTCCACAGAACGGGTCGGGAGGTAGGAATAATCTTGTGTAACGAGCAAATAGATATAAAAAGTTGTTACCTTTTTCTTCAATATTTTTGAACTTGTGAGTTTTTATTTTTCTTGTGTGTTATCATCCCCGTTGGACTCAGCTTGCATACGGCCCAATCCCTGTTTGATCCCGTCTGTCTAAGATCTAATCACAACGTGGGTAGGCAGACCGGAGATCAGTGCAGTTACCCTGGTAACCAGGCGTTGGAAGCGGGTTGGGAACGACGAGGCTGGTATTCATCTAACCAAAGGGTTAGAACGTCACACTTGGAGCAGCGAGGAGCGAACAGCTGACGCCGCGGCAAAGACGTCACAACTGGTGTCGTGATCATAGGATCAGAACCCCGGACCACGTCACGTCACAATTGGCGCCGCGAACGAGATCGAACGACACAGTCGACGCTGCGACCAGGGGGGGGACGACGTCACACTCATCTCAGAAATATGGAGAGATCCTGAAGAAGGCCAGATTGTACAACGACCGGAACGTCGTGAATATGGCAACAATGATGACGACAACAGTTTGAACAATGTAGTGTAAATAATTACAATACCTCATCTCAGAAATATAGACAAAAATCATCTATTTTATTATGTTTGTTAGCGTTAATATATATTTGTTGTTCTTCTTTCTTTCATTCAAATAATTAGAACAAAAATAAAGATAATTAACTTAAAAAAAATACGAAATCTATCGTTTTTCTTTCTGCTTTTCTTTCTAATACTGTCTTTTTGCATTTTTGCTTCTTTCTTTCTTTAAAGGTATTGACAGAAACTAAAATATTTTTTCCTTTTGCTTTACTTACAACTTGCGCTTCTTCGTCCATTTAGTCTTCGCACATTCAGCCAATACACGAAAACATACACACACACACACACACACACACAGCATTCTTTCCATCATTTTCTTCCTAGAGAATTTATCAACTGTTTTGTTACCAGTTGACGACAGTGTTCTCTTGGAATGTCGAGATGCGCTTTCAACCGGATTTCTGATCAGGATAATATGTCGAATTAAGTTAAGTCTTAACAGAGATGAAGGCCACGTCAACGCCTCTATAGTCACCTTTCACTTTTGCAACACAACGATGAGCCCGCCTTGCATACCATTCTACCTTTGCTCCGATAATGATGGTCATCTTTATATCCATTTTTCGGCTGGAAAGAAAAAGGAACACATCCAGCTTGGGTCGTATAGACGTTGTAAATACGCCTAAATGGCCGCGACATTAATGATAGCTTCAGATTGTCCGTGTCCGGAAAAGGCTGGTCACCCGTT
This sequence comes from Acanthosepion pharaonis, assembly GCA_903632075.3. Classification (NCBI taxonomy): domain Eukaryota; kingdom Metazoa; phylum Mollusca; class Cephalopoda; order Sepiida; family Sepiidae; genus Acanthosepion; species Acanthosepion pharaonis. The sequence continues at coordinate 4,106,360 of CAHIKZ030002777.1, forward strand.
CACAGCGTGGTATTTGCTCTGAACCCGGCCACTTTTGTTATAGGTACTGGACTTCTGCCTACCTAGTCATCTGCACACATTTTCAAGAAATGGAAAAATAATGAATGTACAACGGGTTCGCCACTAAATATCTTCGTCTGCAATGCCGAAGTGATGGTCTTACTTCAATTTCTACACCATTCTTTCAATATTTTATTTTCTTTATCTTTCGTTACCTTATTTTTTTTTTCATTTCTTTGTCTTTTTTCTTTAACTTCATTTTCTTTCATTTTCTTTGCCTTCTTTTTCTACCTTTATTCTTTTTTGTTTTCTTTCATTTTCTTTGCCATTTTTTTACCTTAATTTTCATCAGTTTTTTCTCGTCTTTCCTCACTTTAATTTTCTTCATTTTCTTTCATTTTCTACGTTGTTTCTTTACCTTCATTCTTTTCATTTTCTTTTATTTTCTTTCCTTAATTTCCTCTGTCCTCTTTCCTTAGCTTAATTTATTCATTTTCTTTCATTTTCTTTTTCTTCTTTCTGTACCTCCATTTAATCTTTTCATATTTGTCGTCTAGGTTTTTCTCCTTTTACCATTCTCTGGTTTGAAATCTTTCATATACACTCTTTTTCTCTTTCTTCGTCGTTTTTGTTAATTCGTTGCCTTGTGCCTTACTTGGGGGTTTTCCTACTTTTCGCGACACTTTGTAAATTCTTTCCTTTATTCTTGTCTCTTTAGCCTTTTCTCCGTCTTCTTATTTCCATCTTTCTTTCCCGCAATTTTCTTAACTCCTTTTCTGTCTAGCGCCGAAGTACATCACGTTTATCTCTGTGGAATGTTATTTATTTTAACGAGCAATCCGGAACAAGCGAAACAGCGCGACAAATACACTTTGGAAACAATCAAGCCAACACCGGCAATTGTTTCTTTTTCTCAAATATGAAAAGTTTTCAGTCATCATTTTCATAAGGGACACGGAGTTTATGTCTTTTTCGTTGGAAACAAAGAAAAGAGTATTGAAATGTTACTTGATATCTGTCCTCCTGTATGGAAGAGAATGCTGGAAAATCTCGTCAAAGATTAAGAAGAGACTCGATGCAACCGAAATATGGTTCTACAGAAAGATACTGAGGATACCATGGACCGAACATGGGAGCAACAACGAGGTTTTGGAAAGAATGGAAACAAAAATGAAACTTATAGTTAACATCAGGAAGAGGCAGTTAAAATTTCTGGGACATGTAATGAGGAAGGAGGGCTTGGAAAATCTGATACTCACAAGACGGATAGAGGAATAGGGAAAGCAACGCGTGACATACTTAATGGACTTGAGTAAATGGATGGCAGAAGATGGTTTGTGAGAAATAACAAAAAGACAAAAATTTGAAGAGCTACAACGGACAGGAGGATGTGGAGGGCCATAATCGCCTACGTCCTGAAGGAACATGATATATAAAAGAAGACTGTTTAGCAGTTTCCTTACTGATCATTGACCATACAAGTGATGACGAAATCTTCCAAGCAAACTATTCTTTACAGGTTACACTATCAAGACATGGCATTTTATCAAATTATAGATTCAGAATAAAATAGATTTTTTTCATGATGAGGCTACTGAAGTTGAAACTGGAATTGGTGAAACGGAATCACATTCAAACAAAATAAATTATTTTTGATTTTGCGCTAATGCCTTGGTATAAGAAATTAATCAATCTCGTTTCCCGCTACTTATGGTTTAACACTATGATGGCCGAGGTGTCGTTTTCGACATCTTCAAATTTTCAACAAATTACTATGGAATAACTAGTTTTGGTTCGATGCTGAGGCTTATGGACAATTATTGAATTTTAGCAAATATGCTTAACAGACTTAATTCATTAAAAAATATTCAGTGGAATAGCTGATATTTGAGGTTTTACCTTGAATGGCCGACGTGTCGTTTTTGACACCCACGCTATTTATAGGGTACATGCATTGAAAAATTTCTCACAAGCAATAATACTTGTGTTTATGTCCCCTATCTATATATATATATATATATATATATATATATATATATTTGGTTGGATAGATGTGAGTTTGTGACCCTGGGTTTCACGCTTTAGCGATCGTCAGACAAACTAAATATGTTAGCTCTATCTCTGATATTGAGCGCTTTCTAATAAGTACCGCGCATATAATATATAAATAATTATACATATATATATTTATTTATATTTATATACACTTTTCATATATATATATATATATATATATATATATATATATAATCACTTTCTTTCAGTATGAGGTATACTAATATTTGTGAATTTCTTTTTCAGACTTGTTATTCTTGACTTGAATATTGAATATATTAGAGATGACTGCTTCACGGCGTAATGTAAATAAAGATGTCAAAGGAGCTGGCCATTCTAGTGTTAAATAACAGATATATAATCGGGTCTATAACCCTGACTAGTAGCAAGAATAGGAGAAGGAATTGTCGGAATTCCAAACCGTGGGGAAGTCAACTGGAAACCCTTCGATTACGACTATTAAAATGTCAGGAAAAGAGATAATACAGAAAAGGAATTTGTGGAGAGCCTTAACCGTGCATATATTAAAAGATGGAAAATTTATAAATGTATATATGATTCAATATTTAGTCTTAACGTTACTTGATCAGTCAATATGACGAATTATTAAGTTCTAGATTAAATTCGAAAATTTGAAGAAACGTCTTAAAATTTTCTATAATAGACGCAATTTTGGTTCCTTCTTTCCGTTTTAGCCAACAGGCTTCACTGTGTCGATACGCTTTACCTATTTTTGTTGTAAAGTCTCACCAGTAAAAAGAAAAGCGAGAAAAGTCAATTCAATTCTTGTTACTTTTACCAACGATTCAAACACCAAAATATAGGATCAACTTTAGCTTTCGATATATTGCTGCTATTCATGCTTATTTTTTTTTCATATGACTATAAGCCTCTTTCTTTTGAATTGTCATAGGCAGAAGATTTCCTCCGGCGCACGGAATGCTAACATTAACTTGCCTTCAAGAAAGGATGCTCTGATGAGGAAAGAGAAAAATCGCACCGTGATGATAGAGTAGTAGTTGTTTAGTATAATTTCTAGAGTTTTGGTTTGTTGTGCCTACTGTTGTTGTGGTTATTTTTAATTATTTATTTTTAAAAGAAATTTATTTATCAGATGTAGACAAAGCGTGGGAAAAATCTTGCTGACGAACAACGAACGCGAATTCAATGCTGTAACAATGGGGAACCGGAAACAAACCTTTGGTTTGCATTTTAACTTTCCGAAGAAAAGGAAAAAAATAGTAATAAATAAAATCAAATAAAACGCAGAGGAGGTGAAAATAAATAGACAAAAGTTTACGTGAAACGGAAAATTATAAAAACAAGAACTCATATTAAACAAGAATTAAAACTAAAAAAAAATATTTTTGTAGTTGTGTGCTTTGTATGTTTGTGTTTAAATTCTCCGTTTGTAGTCATATTTGTTTCTGCAAATGTGGGTGCGTGTACACAGTTTTCAATTTGTTTTGTCTTCATTTCAATTTTCTTTTTCGAGCGTTAGACGTTGCTTTTGGCTTCGATTGTGACGGAAACGTGGCATTTGGACTCATGCCATGTACCGGAAGTCGAATAAAAAAAATATTATTGCACCCAAGAGGAAGAAGTATGCACTTTGCTATAAAATATTTGGAAAGTTTAGAAAATGTGATAATGAAAACATCAAAGTTACATTAAAAGTCGCTTGCTCAATATTTATATGACGCTGAAAGACTAAAAGAGTTCGTGTTTATGCAGTTAAACGCGCAGCTCATGTTGATAACAATGAAATACACATCGAAGAAATAAAAGAAAGGAGTTAGATGACGACTCTATAACTTAAATGGATACCATTTTGGTTAATTAATACACTGCGTTGCTTTATGCTATGAGGGTAAGCATGATCAAACAAACAATCACTTACACTTTTGTGATGTGCCCCTTCGTGACTATTCTCCGGATTCTTATCGTTTGTAATTCTAAGAAACATTTAACATTTTGCCATCCTTCCTTGTCTCCGCACAAAACTCATTAGATGTGTTAGTTTCATTCTACTAGCTTGTCCACCCATAACGTCCTTTGATTATTGATTTTTCCAAATCGTCCTTCCTCATAATTTGCCCCACAAATGTTTCGAACGTTAAGTTTAATTGTCATTTTCATTTCCATTTTTTTAAAACGTCTTTGCTGCTGGCATTCTCAACATTCGTTTTTTTATAATCACACTTGTCTATTCTCCATCGGCATTGAAATTGTCTAGTATTCAAAAACATATAGGGGGATACATATAGAATATATATATATATATATATATTCTATGTCAGCATAAGATTGCTATGCGAAGATAACGGTCGCGAAATATCAAAAGCAAATCGTAAATTCATAATACAGTTCTATGAAGACGTACCACGCGAAAGAAGGAAATATTAACAAGAGAACTATATGCAATATATATAAACAAATATATATATATATTGGGCACCTCGAGGTGGTGTAATGGATAGCAAGTTTGTCTCGTTATAACAATTACGACCGAGTTCAATCCTCACTGGGTGCCCCATACTTTCGGCCTTGTGCCGCATCTGAGCTACGCTTGGAAAATCAAATATATATATATATATATATATATATATATATATTGCATATAGTTCTCTTGATGATTCATACCTTTCCCAAGGGTATTATCACGTAAGTAAATGTAATGGATTCGACCGAAATTCGAACTCGGCTCTCCAATTCCTCAATATGAGCTGCTATCCATTTCTTCACCGTGACTCCTAAGTAGTGGAACATTTACCAGTAAATCATCATTATATCCCCAAAATTCATACAAACTAGAAATATTTTATCGCTTTTAATAACTATCAGAAGTTTGATAGGCCATAAAAAACAAACCGATCAATAAAACCTGGACTACAAGACAACAAACACAGCACACGTGGTGTTTCTGTTGAGGTTTTTCTAACAAGTATATTTTACGTAATGTTGCTAACAAACCGTTTCTTTTTAATTCAGAGTTGTTTTTCTCCAGGTCTGGTAGGCAAACAAAGCTAAAGAATCTGATTGCTTTTAATCCTTATCTGGAAGTAGAAAAGATGGATTTATACCTTTCCAACGATATTTGTGTGAAAACTAACGTAACGGCCTCGTCTAGAATTTAAACTTGACAGGTAAATTCCAGTTTACGCGCCAATAACTGCTATCCTAAGTTAACCCAAATGTCAGTCAGTTTATTGCCACATGTGATACAGGCTTTGTCGATCATGTCTCTTTCGAGTTACCACAGACTATACAGAGAACTTCCAGCAAAAGACTGCAGTTTCTATCTGAAGTAGATTGGCTGCCAACCAAGGCTGTAGGACCAAGTCTATCCTCCTATTCAATCCATAGCTGGGCGGGGGTCGGTGTAGAAGTGATGGTTTCGTAACTTTCATAATAGTATATGCAAATTGGTGAACCTGCCTGGAATTTGAACTCGGCTCTACCGATTTCTTATTTCGAGCCTTTATCTATAACACCAAACCGCACGATCTTAAATGCATTGTGGTTAAAATGAAATGGCGGTTTTGAGTGAACAAAATAATGTCTTTTATCTTGGCCTAGTCAGTTGCCTGATCTACAAGCTATAGGAAAATGCGGAAAGGGTTTAAAATTTGAGTTCATCAGCAGAAGTTGAAAAGCTTAGGTGGTCTTAAGGTAATTTAGCAGTAGAGGTAATAAAAGACTGACACTGATTTTCTGCAAGTAGCCTATTCCAAAGGTACGTGACTTTATATTGGCCAGCGTTTATTGATATGTGCCAAAAACCGTCACCTATTATGTCTGTTGCATTTGTCAATTAATTTATGTGTAAGCTAACATTTCTTTATTTTCCATAGTTTCGATTAATCATTAATATGTATTTACTACAGCAATAATAAAGACTTACTGCTCAATATTTTTCTGTGTTACTCTGTGTTTCTTTCTTTTTCCCTCCTCTTTCGCTATATATATATATATATTTATTTATTAAAGACATATTTTTATGTTTTAACGTTGTTGTTTTTATAGATACAAGTATTTAAGAAAATGCTCTGTTTTATGATAAACAGGATTTAAATAAAATTTACCGGCCTGAATGTCGGAGAAATTTTATTAGAAAATTTTCGTTCTTAAACAGGAGAATGAAAATTTTGCTTAAATATTTGTATCTGTTTAAAATAACAACGTTAAAACATAAAAATATGTAAAAAATATGTCTTTAATAAATAAATTGTCGGACCTTGTCCATTTCTTTATATATATATATATATATATATATATATATATATATATATTTACAAAATCAAAAAAAAAATATTCGTGCGACCAAACAGACTTCTTACTAAAAGACATTTAAAAAACTAGAAAAAAAACTTAGACAAGAAAAAAATTATCCACACGAGGCAAGGAAAAAATACCCAGAGGCAAACACCTTTCTAAGCAGTAAATTAAAGTGTTCAACCCCCAGGCTAACCAGACAGATCAAGGAAAAAACGTTTCACAGCGTCAAACCTGAACAAGGCACATCTCCTGTCGTTACTTAAATTTCACGCTCTCACGATCTTTAGGCGATTATATATGTGTGTATTTTAATTTTTTATTATACCAAAATTATGTATAAATCATCCAAAGTTCCTGTTTGGTTCTGCAAATGTTCTAGTACTTTCCAAATTTTCTGTCCTTATCTCCAATTAAACGTTCTAAGTACTGTATCCAAGAGTTGTTACCCAGAGCCTGGAATCTTTTGGAACGTTACATTTCAAATTTAAAAATACATCTATCGCATAAATTAAATCATATGTAAACATGTATATAAATATTTTACAAGCGGGTTAAAAATTCTTACACATTTTAAAATCTCATCTGCAAAAATTCTTCCCTTCTTAATTCCGAAAGTGAATGTTTTCGCAGGTATAAAAATAGCAGGTATGTAAACATGATTAAACAAGCAAAAATAATTTCTTCTTAGGACACATTATTTTATAAAGTATTGAACAACATAAAACAAACATTTATAAACAATAATTTTCACAACCGTGTTCTCTATGAGCCAATGATATTAGCTTTAAATAATTTTAAAAAATTGACGCAAATAAACTAAACTAAAAACATCTTTTATTTTTTTTTTACCTTAACCAGGTACACCCTGATTATAAACAAGTTGAAAAAAGTTATTAAAGATCTATATCACGAGTAACTTTCACAAAAAGCACGGTACAACTAACATTTACTCAGAAAAGTTTTGAAAATGTAAATTAATCATTAGCAATGATACGGAATCTTAACCTTTTGCTATAAAGAATGTCATTTTTTAAATGAATTTGGGAGATTGTATCTTCAGTATCAACATTCAAAAAAACAATTCTTACATTGGCCAGACAAGCGTCTGTCAGTCAGTTATGTCCTATGTGTGATACACGCTTAGGCGATCATGTATCTTTCGATATATGACTGATGAGGCAGATATTTCCCGCAGTACGTTGTAATTTCTTTCTGCAGTAGAACAGTTGCCATCGAAGACTATACAACCCGGCCTGTCCTGCTATTTATCTGTTGCTAGGGGGAGAAGTAGAGGATTCATGCCTTTCCCAAGGGTATTAGCACGTAAGTGAATGTAATGGATTCGACTAGAATTCGAACTCGGCTCTCCGATTCCACAATCCGAGCTGCTATCCATTATTCCATCATGCCACTGTGCCGTTTATCTTTGTGCAGTTCGTTTGCATATCAATCATCACATTGAAAACAATCGATCCCATCAACATAAAAATGTTATTATATGAGACCAAAATACGATGCAGTAAATTTTGTAAAGAAAATATTAAAATACATGAGGATACAGTCCACAGAGAATAAAAATATCTTTCAACAAATGGAACAGTACATTAAAATGGATATAAAATATTGTCTTAATTTCTGGAATAGCCTAATGGATTAAGTGAGTTCAATCCCTGCATCAGGCAGTGTGTACTTGCACTCAGTGGAAACGGATGAGTAATAACTGAACAATAATAAGAAAAAACAAGAACAAGACGCTATCCCTAGACTAGTTTTGGAACGAGAATAGTCTATCTCTGTAGATTCAATAATGGGTCCAGTTCAGAACCCAAATCGATATACACCTGAGGAAGGCCGGGTGGATGTCTACGGTCGAAACGTTGTGATAACAACAACAATGATGAGGACAATACTTCAAATATAAATAGTGTAAATAAAAATATTTATATAAGCGTTTCCGCTGCAGTCAATTTTTGTGAATACCTTCAGCACATGGTGCAACTTATAAGACGTATATTTAAATTTGAAATCTAAAGTTCCAGAAATACCAGGATCTTGCTAACAACTATTGTCTACGATACTGGCATTTAATTCCAGGTAATGACCGAGACAGTCGCGTGTACTTGAAAACAGCGCCCAAAAAGGTGAAATTTGTTTAATTGATTTCTTGTTGTTATTATACACACACACACACACATATATATATATATATATATATATATATATATATATCTGTGTGTGTGTGTGTTTGTATGTAGAGAGAGAGAGAGAGAGAGAGAGAGAGAGAGAGAGAGAGAGATAGAGAGAGTACGTGTGTCCTTTCTCGGACAATCCCAGAACATTGCAACACTTCCACTTATAGAGTTTGAGCATTTTAAAATACATATATATATATATATATATATATATATATATATATATATATATATGTGTGTGTGTGTGTGCGCGCGTGTGTATATATATATATATATATATATATATGTGTGTGTGTGTGTGTGTGAGAGAGAGAGTGTGTGATTTCATTTGTTGATGACTCTCTGATGATGCACTTTGTTTTATACAAAACTTACATATTTATTGATATATACTTAAATCTAAAATATATACTTACCTATTCGGCTGTTAGTGTGTGTATGTTTCGCACTCGTATATGTGTGTTTGTCTGTGTGTGTGTTTTTATGTGTGTGTGCATCTATGTGTGTGTGTGACATTTATACATCTGATATTTGTAGGAACATTAACTATGACATTCAACAGCATTAGAACCAACTTAAGTTTTAATACTACATTTAAATGCATATACACACACACACACACGTACACACACAATATATATATATATATATACATGTGTGTTGATATATATATATATATATATATATATATATATATATATATATATATATATATATATAAATTTCAATGCATGAAATTACCTGCCGGTTTGCCGTATTCCAATCACTTAATGGCATGTCTATAGACAAGCATCTGTTGCCATTTCACCCAAAAACATTCCATTGTCTAGCTGAATTCACATTTATTGATTAAATACACGCGCATAAATATATCTATCTTTGGTCGACTGCATTTATGATATAGTGTGCCCGACTATGTAAATGTATATGCCATTAATATATGCTATATACGAATGAATTCACACTTCCAGGAACAACATTTTTTTTCCATGAATTCACGCTGACATTAACTTTTCCAGACGAACACATGTAGACACGTCGACAAAGAAAAGTAGCAAAAGACGCCTCGGACGGAACAGAGAAGCAGAAAATTAAAGCAAACACGAAAGTGACAAATCACAAAGAATAAACTGAAAAATAGAATTTCAATTCCTGATTTTTGAATGTATAAAAGAATAGTAACTGGTTGACTAGACTGTTGTTTAAATGATAGCAGGTCTCCTTATATCCAGCCGTCTGCAAAGTGTTCTACATTTTCTAGATTTTTCCTCCAATGCTTTAAAAAAGGCCGTCGTCTTCATGGTTTCAGTTCAGGTAACCATAAACAGTTTGGGTCATCTAAGAGAAAGAATAAATAGAATAACCGGATACAAAACTCTTAATATAGCGAGCTACGTTATACCTGTTATATATATATATATATATATATATATATATATATATATATATATATATATACAAAAGAAAGCGTAAGTGTTGGGAACTGCCGAAAAAAATGCATATTATGAACTGACACACGTCTTGAGAGTCAAATTGCGTCACTATTTTGGTTACACGAAGCCAAGACCCTTTTCAACGTTTATTTTCTCTGTCTCAGAGGCTAAGATCCATTCAGCCGAGCTGAATGATAAGCCAAAGTTTGGATCATTGTGCGTCTCAAGAAACACAAACGTGCCAGTGCAAGCATCTGCAGAAGGAATGAGATTCTAGTGGAGGGGTTTACCAGAAACGAGCAACTAGCTAGTAAGATTGATTGATAGATAGATAGATAGATAGATAGATAGATAGATAGATAGATAGATAGAAAGAAACAGAATAAGATAAATTTACACATTTACCTTCCTATATAATGGCATACATATTTGCATTTAAAATGTTTTTTATGGTCATTTAAATCAATTTCAACATAACTTGATTTTCTGCTACATTTATGTAAGTGTATTTTATGATAGAATTCAGTATATTAATACAGAATCCAGCTTGCACTAATTTTACATAGAAAACACACACACACACACATATATATATATATATATATATATATATATATATATATATATATATATTTATATATATATATATATATATATATATATATATATATATATATATATATATATATAAATTTACGCTTTTATATTAAATATCTTAATATTTTTTCATAATTGAAACGGAAATGAATAGCTTCCAGGTAAACAAAATCTGTATTTTAAGAAATAATGAAAAATAGATTCGAAGGTATATATTAAGGAGCGAAATAATTTGAAAAGGTATAAAAATTTCAAGAAACTTTAGGCTAGAAAAAAATGACTTCCGAAGGTAATATGCCCTGTAAGAAATTTTACAGCGAAAATAATTTTTCACTTAAATGAAAAACGGTTTCAGACACCAAATAATTTTCTGGTAATATCATAATCAACACGCTTCCTTTTCAGTATAGTCATCAGTTTTCCCATTATCGTCTTTTCCACTTATTTTCCTTATCCTTCCAATCCCCCTTCTAAACTTCGGCTTCAAATTCTACTTCTTCGATTCATGGCTATTCGTTTTTATTTCTCTTTCATTAACTTCTTCCTTCTCTTCCTATTCTTTTGCTATTTTATGTTTCACCATGTTCGCCATCTTTTTTTTCTGCCATTTTTCTCAGCTCTCTCTCTATTCTTCTGTCATTTTCTGTTTTTTCTTCTTATTTTTCTTTTCATATTCTTCTTGTTAATCATTTTCTTTATTTTCATTCTTATTTTCGGCATTAACTTCTTTTTCTTTGGCGTTTTTCTTTCTTTCTCTGTCGTTTATATTTCTACATTGAGAAAACGCTGAAGGTACATTACATCAGATACTTTTAATTCCTACTACTATTAGTCTTATATAGAGTTTGTGTGTGTGTGTGTATATATATATATATATATATATATATATATATACAAACCATATATATATATATATATATATATATATATATATATATATATATATATATATATATATTTGTTTGTGTGTCTGTGGATTATATTTTTATTTTAGCTGAAGAAATAAAAATGTAATTGATTATCGCAAAATTTAATTTGCGAAAAACTCTGTCAATAACTTTACCTACGAACTTAATTGCAGAATCCAACAATAACACGTTCATCAATTCGTTATACAATAAAACACATGTTGAAACTCTTGTCAGCTTAACATCACGAGTGAATGTCCAGTCAGATATAAAATTGTTATCAAATTTTTCCTCTTGAAAGCGCACAATAATTCATTCTTTCGTCTGCAATTCTTTAAAGAACTCAACAATGAGAAACAAACGTGAGTTAAAAAGGGTTTTCCGAACAACCTCATAAATTACCAAATTATACTATTTCTTTCTAAAGTAATCAATAGAAACACTGAACATACAGATAAAAATAAAAACATTAAAATTTTCTATAAAAATCAAATACACGTTAACTATAAACATGATGAATTTTTACTTGGAAATATTCTAAAAAATACAAAACCCCAGTCGACCAGAACAAGGAAATTATTATCTATTATAAAAAATTTAAACAGCTGACCTCATAGTCTACAGCAACAACTCACTTGCAAGATATAAATTACAGAGAACCATTTAATTTACTTATGAATTTACAGGCCCCTTAAGTAACTGCGTGCCTAATCAAACCAAATTCATAAATAATTATATTGGATATATCACTACATGAGCATCAAAAAGCTTCACGTTACATCTATCTGACAATAGCTGAATTAGGACCCGTTTAAACACTCACGGAAACACACCAAACTCCGTGCGCAAAATACTTGTAGAAAATACGACTATAATAGCCTTATCCATATGTAAAAAACGCTAAAAATGATGGAAGCGTTATTTCGTGTTGGCTGACTATGGAAGCGTTATTTTGTCAAGGTTGACTATCGTTAGCATCCTAGATGTCTGCTTGACTGGGGCATCGACGTCTGTGACTGTAGAGTCGATGCGAGAGTGACAATCTCTGTTGCAGAGGTCGTATGTTTGTTCTATCTCTGGTCTGTTGGAGCTGTCACTTTGCTTTCTGCAGGCCTACCTTTCCGTGGCGACTTAGCTTCTCCTCCCCTGACTTGAGGTATTTGGTCAGGGTTCCTCTGCATTCGGATCGTATCGCTGCCAGGTTCTCCCAGGACTCTGTGTTGATATCCACCGCTTTCATGTCACGTCTCACCACATCGCGGTACCGCAACTGTGGCCACCCGGCGGGTCTCCTTCCAGCGGCCAGCTCTCCATACAAGAGGTGTTTGGGGATGCGGCCGTCTGGCATACGATGGATGTGGCCCAACCAACAGAGTCTGCGCTGTTGAGCAGTGTGAATATGCTAAGGAAATCTGCTCGAGACAGTACCTCATTGTTGGGCATATTATCTTGCCACGCTATTCCCAGGATGCGTCGGATGTTTCACATGTGAAAGATATTCAGAAGCGTGATTAATATAAAAAGAAAAAGCCAACACTCAATAATATCAACTATGAACACAACCAGAACGTGCTGACCGTTTCGGGTAAATAAAAAAACATCACTATAAATGCACATATATAAAAAATTTAGATATAAAAATTTAAAAATAAATAAAATTTGTACAACGGAATTACTCTTAAATGTTTAATTCTCAGTAAGACAATGAGTCCGCAGAATATTTTGAAAAGAATTAAATATTTGAATTTTCAACATTTCACATATGAAAAATAGAATCTACTTCCTGCTTGTTCTAGAAGTGCTAATAATTATAATTTTATCACTTCGATACATTAAAAAATACTTGTAAAAAGTTTATGCGTCCTTAATTATGAAAGCGAATATCGACATAGATAAAAAAATATTTCTCATAAAAAACATGATTTATCGTGCTAAACACTGTTCATATATATATATATATATATATATATATATATATATATATATATATATATATATATATATATATATTAGGAAAATAAATGAGAAAGTCGGAAAAATGTTCGTATTACGCGGTTTGTCCTTTAGGACTTCATTGAACTAAAGTGACCTTTCATTTTTTTAATGTTTGGGTATATAGTTGAGCTAATTTTATTTATTTATTTTTTTAGTTTTTGTCTATGTTTTATCTCTTTTTTTATTAAGTATTCCACATTGTAATAATATCTGTGATAATATATAAATAAGATCTGCTAATAAAAGTGAAAATTTGTAAAAAAAAAAAAAAAAAAAAAAGGACGTAAATTTACTGTGGATGAACTCGCGACTAAAGTACATTCTATACCTTCGTTTTAGTAAATTGCTTTATCTTTTATTTTTTAGTCTCATTTTTTTTTAATCCAAATTATATGCAGACTCGTTACGGTTAGCATTTAATGCACTAAGTGTAGTGTTTTGTAAAAAAAATCCTTTTATTAATCATATATTTTTTATTTAAATTCGTTAAGGTTTCACCTATGTGAATATCCAACACGAAACAAAGGGCTTGTAAATTATTTCACAAGAGATGTATCACAATTGGATCACTGTTGTTTGTCCTTTCTTATTGTTAACTAACAGCTTAATTATGCACACACACACACACACACACATATATATATATATATATATATATATATATATATATATATATACTTTAAGAATCAGGAGGTCAGTTAAATCCGCTACCTTGGATTCAACATTACGGTATACTCAGGCGATTTTTATCAAATGACCACCTAACGCTTTTTTATTTATATTTTTGATGTTAAACTGAATGTTTCGATGTTTAACTACGGTTCAAGGAAGAGATTTCTGTCGTTACCATAAAAAAGAGAATGTTTAACATCAACAATGATTAACATCAGAAAACATAAGGAAAATCAATTCTTTTTAATAATATATGGAAATATCTTTGCCTGAAGATGGTCGCGGGACCTGAAACCAGTGTCGCAAAATTAGGGAAAATAATGCATAATATATATATATATATAAAATATAACCAAAAACGTTTGCGGTTTCACTTTTCTCTTATTTATATATATATATATATATATATATATATATATATATATATATATATATATATATATATATATATAAGCAAATATATGGATATAAATCCGACAGTATGAAGAAAAATATATACAGAAAAAACAAACAAAAATCCTTATATATACAATTATGCTGTTTTAATGTTAATATGTCAACGTCGGACGTTTCGGTCTAATAAACCATCTTCAGGACATATTCATAAATTATAACATTATCAATACAACATGACATAATGTTATAATTTATGAATATGTCCTGAAGATGGTTTATTAGACCGAAACGTCCGACGTTGACATATTAACATTAAAACAGCATAATTGTATATAAGGATTTTTGTTTGTTTTTTTCCGTATATATATATATATATATATATATATATATATATATATATGCGTGTGTACGGGATGATTAGAAATTCAGCTATTACTAGAAATACATCTGTGAAAATAAAATATGTTTTCCTTTTCTCTTTTCATACATACACATAGGCATATATGTGTGTGTGCACGCGTGTGTGTGTGTGTGTGTGCACGTGTGTGTGTGTGTGTGTGTGTGTGTACAATGCTGTGCAAATGTAAGTGAATCCCTAAGATAATAATTAAAGTAAAAACCTCTTTATCCCAGATATCTTACAAATGTTAATTAAACTATATATTAATTAAGGAAAAAACCTTTATTAAATGAATGACAACCACTTTCAAAGATTTTGTATCAAGCTATAATAAAAACATTAAGTAAAAATTAAAAATTAAGATGTACAAAAGTAAGTGATCCCTTACATTTACACACTGTATTTTTGTTTTATATGGTTGTACACATCTAAAAATCAAAATGACACGAGTTCATCTTTTTGATAATCTGTGTATACTTCAGTCAAACAATATAATTCTCGTGCATACAAAAGTGCGCAGTTAGAGAATAATTTTAAAAAATATATATGCAATGAACAAAAGAATTTCCTGAAGCTGTAAAATATCGAATACTTGAAACCTATCATGATCGAGAAGGCTACAAAATGCTTTTAAAACGATTTATAACTGGGAGGCCTTTGGTATGACGTCATCACAATCAAGAAGTAGCTGTCCGTGTAAAATAATTGCAAGAGCAAGTAGACTTCTAGTTTGGGAAGCCCAGGCAAATCCTTCTATAACCTTTGGGGTTCTACAATGCTCACTGGCTAACATCTACATTGCGACGAAATCTGAACAATTCCGATCTTCATGGCAGAATGCCTAGAATATCCACTGTTTACGAAATAGCAGAAGAATACTAACGTCAACTATGCCAAATCTCCTATTAATAAAGTAGAAACATTCTAGCAGAATGTTTTATGGTTGGATGAAACCAAAATAGAGCTTTTTGGGAGGACCAATAGGTGGTATATCTGACGTGATCCTAATATGGCTTTTGAAGAGAAGACTTTGATGCCAACCATTAAACATGGCGGTAACAGCATTATGATTTGAGGGAGCTTTGCTGCAGCTGGAACAGGCAATATACTACACATTGTCGGTGCAATGGATTTAAAAGATACCAAACAATTCTGAAGGAAAGTGCCTTGTACTCAGTTCAAAAGCTGGAGTTAGGTCAGAACTAGAATTTCCAACAGGACAATGACCTGAAGTATCAAAGTAAATCCCAGAAAAATGGATCCGTCAAAAGGAGCAGTCACCAAATATTAAATGTAAGGCTTCACTTATTTTGCACATCTTAATTTTAATTAATATTTTATTCCAGCTTGCTAAAAACATTTAAAATTGTAATGTAGGTTGTAATTAATTTAATACAGCTTTTTCTCAATGGATATTTAATATGTAGTTTAATTAATATGTGTTTATCGTCTGGACAAAAAGACATTTTTTCTTAAATATTATCTTAAGGGTTCACTTATTTTTCACAGCACTGTACATATATATATATATATATATATATATATATATATATATATATATATATATATATATATATATAATATTAGTGTTAAATATACACATACATATGCAATTATATATCTAAAATATATAAAAAAAAATATATATACATACATACATACACATACATATATATTTGTATAAAAAATAATTCCAAGAGGATAGAATCCAGGTAGAACTCAATGTCCAGGACAGAGTAAGGATATAATAAAAAAGGCTTAAACACTAATATTCCATCGCCATAATTTATTCCATTGGAATCGTAAATACGATCCAATTCATCAGACCTACAAATTCAAAAAGAAAACCGAAAAAAAAACAACTCCGGAAATAAAAAATAAAATTTAGAAAGAGTGTAAGTATGAGAGTGTGGGACGAATGTTAGAGCTAAAGAGAGGGGTAACAGACGAGAGAAGGTGGGGGATTAAAATTTAACAGAGAGAAGTTTTAGAGAGGGGAGTCAAAGACGGTTTAAGTGAGAAATATTGGATCGTATTTACGATTCCAATGGAATAAATTATGACCATGGAATATTAGTGTTTATACCTTTATATATATATATATATATATATATATATATATATATATTGGTGATCAAACTTTTAAGAAATTAAATTCTTGGTATATAGGGATACGATCCCAGCGTGTGAAACTGTATGGAAGTGCCTGAAAATTATAATACGGTATGAATATTACGGTTTTATTTTAAATTGGGCAGACGAAGATGTTGGATCTGGATACGATGGTTCCAGCGCACTGACCTTACTAGTCATGTCAGATTATATGCTCTCTCTCTCTCTCTCTCTCTCTCTCTCTCTCTCTCAAGTTGTACCTAAGTTCCACTCAACATAAATGCTGCATGAACCAAAGGTATGCTCTGTTAGTGGTGAAGAAACACAAATATACTAGAGTAAGCATCTGCAACGGGGATTAACTACGCGTCGTTGTAGAATCTAGAGTCTCCCAAGACTGATTGTGCCTACATATATTTGAGCATCAATTTATAAAAGTATGCTTAAATTCTTTGACCAAACACACACACACACACACACACACATATATATATATATATATATATATATATATATATATATATATATACATGAGGTTAATAACAAGTGAGAGCAATTTGTTTCATGATTGAACACATTCTTAATTGAGAATGTGTTCTAGTATGAAACAGGCTGTCGCCACTAGTTGTTTACCTCAGCATCTAATCTTATGTTTAAATACGTGCGATCTCGGATATTGAGCACCTTTATCTGTAAATATAGCATAGTTTAAAACTATATATATATATATTCAAGTTTCATTAAAACTAGTGATAAGGTACTGTGGCTATGTTTTTGATTTAATTTTTCAAAATTCATTACATAAAAGTGGGAATGCTGCCCAAATATACAATACAATAGATACATACATATAGATATATAGATATATATATAATATTAACTCGGTACCTAAAGATAGATTGCGTTGTATATGAAACTCAGAATCGTGCTACTGGCGAGGAAAATGTATATACATTTTAGCTCTGTTATTTCCCATCGGACATTATTTTTTATATATATATATATATATATATATATATATATATATATATATATATAGATAGATAGATAGATAGATAGATAGATAGATATAGAGACAGAGTTTAAAAATTAGGGAGGCCAATTAAAATACGTGACCACGGTATCGACCTGACGTTCCTTTCGGGCGATAGTTTACAATGACCACTTTCACGCTTTATTTCAAAACCCACAAAGAATGCTACATAATTATCTTAAAAAAAAGAACAGGTGTATGATGATTGAAAGACAGGACATTTGGTCTTATGGGGAGGGAAGGTCGCGTATTTTAATTGACGTCCTGATTTTTAAACTTAAAAGCAATACATGATATTTTTGTTTTTACTTTTCAATACTACTAGTTCCCTGGTCTGATTCAACTCTAACCATTAATCTTTATGTATGTATATTAGACAGATTTAAATGTGAATTAAATTTAATCGTCTAATGCTATTTTTCTTTATCTTTCGGATTAGGCAGACATTTGGCCGATATTATTTTTCACACATAATTGCCATGACTTAAATAACATGATTCAATAGAGAAATAAATAAATTTTCACCAATAACACTGATTTATTTACTGCTGACTTTGATCCGTCTTAATGAAGCACCCTTATATATAATCCGACTTAATGAAACACTTTTATATATATATATATATATATATATATATATATATATATATATATATATATATATATATATATATACAGATAAAATGAGAGAAATAATCAGACAAATGGACTGATTCAAACAGATATATACGCACGTTTATAAAAGTAATGATCTCGTTGAAAAATCAATATTTGTAGTTACATATTTTCTGTCGTGTCTGCAAAAATAGGTTTCATATGAAGTAATACATTCAAGTTGTGTGAGTGGATAAGACACTTCAGAGAAAGTTATTAAGATGTGATTTCAAATCGTGTGTAATTTTAAATTTGGTATTAAAATATTTAAGTTATACATAATACTATGAAACTGTTCTGATCACTTGACGTAAATCGTCCACTAGAGTTAGACAAATGATACTTTTTTATTCCAATCTTATAGATAGCTAGATAGATTGCTAGTTACATTTCTATCTCGCTAGCTAGCTCGATAGATAGAGAGATAGATATATAGATATGAACAAACTATTGATTGACCTCGTATAGATTAAATCAAAACTAAAATTATTTGAACTCAAATTGATTCAACTCGTATTCAGAAAGAAAATCGTCGCGAAACGAAGTCATTTATTTTTATTTTTGTTCTCAAAGAAACCAAAATTCCTTGATCGATTCTTGAAATAAACGTTTTCGAAATTTGCATTCCTAATTGCTGAGTTCCTAATTAACAGAACAAAAACCAAAAACCCTTTTAAACGACCAACTAAACTCACCATTTCCGAAGAATCGTTGCAAAAATCAAGAAGAAAAGAAATGTGGAGGCTGGACGCAACAATGAAACAGAATAATTAAAAATTCATTGTAATTCATTATTGAAGGAGTATCAATGGATTTAATTCAAGGAAAATTATTTATTTTCACTTAGTAGATTGTCGTCTTGCCGATGGCCTGAGCTTAATTGTTAAGCGGACGTAATCTACAAAGTTACACCTCTTTAACCATTTTAGATTTTTTTTTATGTATGGTCGTGCAATATCTTTTACCCACGTTTTTTTTTTTTTTTGTCCGACTTCGTAATTTAAACAAAGTTAGATAATAATAATAATAATAAGAAGAAGAAGAAGAAGAAGAAGAAGAAGAAATATTATCAATATTATACTAATAATAGTGTGACTAAACAAATGATTTTAATGTCGAATGTATAAGTAACTTACATACGGAATTAAAATAGATAATAGGTTAATTTTTGTTAGTTTTGGAGAAGGTGGAAAAAAAGAGGTTACCGATATTTAGAATTAAAAAGAGACAATAATGAGGAAAGAGGGCTTGGAAAATTTAACATTCACTAGACATTTTGAAGGCAATAAAGGCAGATGAAAGCAGTGGATGACCTACCTTATGGATGGCAGAACAGAATCAGGGATTAGGAGAGATAGCAAAAATAGGAATCTTACTAAGGACAGGAGAAACTGAAGGTCCTTCATACTACTACTACTACGACGACGACAAGAAGAAGAAGAAGAAGAAGAAGAAGAAGAAGAAGAAGAAGAAGGTAGGCTTATGCTTATTCAGAAAGTGTAACATCGAAACCTTTTAGTTAGACTAACACCACATATTGGTGGTTTACATTTCAAATATTTTTGCAGTTGTACAAAAATTTATTAAAGTCGTCTTTTTATAAATAAGAAGGATATTTTTTTTTTTTAAATAATGAGATTAATAAAAATTGCATTAACGTGAAGTGGTAATATCAACATTTAGTACGATTAAAAAAGACAGGTAAACGAGTTTATCGGCGCTTTGTCTCCCTGTCTGTCTCCCTATTTCAGATGAGGGGAATTTATGGGAAATAAAGTTATTTATTTAAAATAAATATAAAATATATACTTATGAGCACGCACACAAACAGAGAAAAACAAACACACAAGCTCACATATATGAGAGAATCTTGGGCTCTTCGAGATGGTTAGCAAGTTTGTCTCATTAGAACAATTGCGACTCAGTAGTGAGTTCGATCCTCACTGGGTGCCCCATACTTTCGGCCTTGTGCCGCATCTGAGCTACGCTTGGAAAATCACTATATTAGAAAAGCTTTTTTTTTTTTAGCTTTCATCAGCATGGTTGATGCTAACTTCCATGAGATTGATTCATTATGCCTTCTTGGGTTAACTTTTTCCCCTGACGAAGTGGAATAATTACATTGAATCAATTGCTATGCCTAATTCTAGAAATGTTGCTTTACTGTGTCTTTCTAGACCGCTTTCTAGCAAGAAACTATCTTAAACATTTATAAGTTTACTATTCGTCAATGTATTGAATATTGCGACTATATAAGATCTGGACTTCTGTTATTTATCTAGTTCTTGAGAAAACCTAAACTGAAATCTTAGTAAATATTTCCAGTTTAGCGGTTGATTAGTAAATATTTTCAGTTTAGTGGCTCTAGTTAAATATAATAAGAAAATTGTTATTGGTAACGCAAATGAAAATATTTTCCTCATTATTATCAGCCATTTCATATCAAAAATATTTTTTACTCGTCATTGAAGAACAAGGGACAGCAAGTTTTCCCACTATTTTAGACCTTATCCACAATTGGTTGATTCGAACGGATTCAGGTTTTCATCGGGTATCAAAATTTGGTAATATATTGTTATACTAGAACATACCTATTCTATTGTAAATAGAGTCTCCCGGATATAATAAGTAGTAGTAGTAGTATCAGTCGCCAGTGGGCTCAGAGTGAGTTGGTGAGTCAGTCGATGTCGGACACTAAAGTATCAACCACCACAACTAGATTGCTGCGTCATTAACTATTATAAAAAGTTCTAATGTTTTGTACGTCGAACCTTTTTTAGGACCGACTTAGTGAAATACAAGCCTCCACTGTGAAACTACTCTACAACACATATATCTATTCATATTGATGTTGATTCCCTGATTTCTTTGCCGAAACAGTTCCAAATGCCAACATTTAGCGGAATCTTAGAAATGTTTTTGCTCAGCCCGATATTGCTTTTCCCTTCTTCATCTTTGGGAATACCGTCCAACATTTTCTAGCGTATAGGAGGGCAGATGCTCCTTAACAGCTCAGTACTCTTTTCTTTATCACCAAAGAAATCCTCCCAGTCTCGCAGTACTCTGCTCAGCTTTTGGAATGCGTCCTTGGCCATCCCAATCCGTTTTCGGATCTCAGCATCGCACTTAACTTCCACCGTCAAAACTCTTCCCAGATATTTAAACTTCCGCCTCTGCTTGATTCTAGTGTCCCCAACCTGCAAATATGGCATTTTGGGCTCTTCCTCTTACTGATGATCAAGCATTCTGTCTTCTTGTAGTTTATGCTTAGTCCTTTCTTATCGCTCTCCCTCGCTACCTTCTGTAGGGGATTCTGTAGTTTGTTTTCTGTGTCATCTGCGTATCTTATGTTGGTAAGATTGTGTCCGCCAAGGCTGAATCCCGGTAGGATCTCCAGTTCTCTCAGACCGCCGTTAAAAAATGAATTTAACAAATTATTAAAATAAAAAATACCCTAGCTATATCCAGGAAAGTTTTCAAAATCTCAATATAAATGATAAAAAAAAATAATTTTTGATTATTGGAATTTAAAGAGTGATTCAGTAAATATTCTGCGCAGAAAATATAATTTTAGGAAGAAAGAATACGCCTGGTGCTCTTGCTACATGATAATGCCCGTCCTCAGTGGTCCTTACTATTTATAAACAATAAAACCCATTGCAGATGGGATAGTTTAGTATTCTACATTAGGCGTGTTCTTTTATTCCGTGTTTCGACGCTAAACTCTTACGTGTTCTCTCTCGCAATCGATTCCCACAGTTTTAAAGATCGAAAACTTTCACAAAGATTTTATCAACAGCGAAATTATTATTTTTCCTGGAATACTCAAAATATCTGAAGGCTGACATAAAGCATAAAAAGCCAAAGGAAAGATTGAATAATAACACAATGAAATTATACGACGTATAAAGTCAGGGTGAGAAGTACAAAAAAGGTGCGGAACGATATTCATTTTTACATGTATCGATTTGCATAATATGGAGATAGATAGATAGATAGATAGATAGATAGATAGATAGATAGATAGATAGATAGATAGATAGATAGAATTCGTAAAGCATATTAATAAATTGACTTTTAAGAGATAAATATATATTTTATAAGATAAAAATTTGGATTTTCATATATAAATAAATACGCTATCCTGTATCCTATACGCTTATATACTTCCGTTCCTATGAGAGCACACATATTTTCGCCGAAATTTCTCGAACATCCAGGTCGGTAAATGTAAATAATACTGATTATTAAAAAAAAAAAAATCAGAGAATTTACTGAAATAAATAGTATCTATTAAAATAATGTATAAACAGAAAATATATCAAATAATTGTTTGAAAAAAAACATCCCCGTAATTCTAGATACATACATAAACACTACACATTTAAATTATAATATTAGCAAGTAACTGATACGTTTAGATTTCAAGGTTGGCTTTTCTGTCTTCATATCCTTGAACCAACGGCCTACAGTGACAAGGAGGAAATTAAGTTACCAGGCATTATATAGCACAGTTCATCCTTCCCTGTGGTTAAACTATACAAGCATAGAGAACACGCAGGACTGAGAAAGGGTATGATGCTTATAGTATAGGTGCGGTCCGCTAGAGAATTCGCACTGCTGATGAGTCCCGAAAAGAACGAAACGGCCATCTAGCGCTTTTCTACATGAGTGCGCGTTGAGGATTCCAGTTCTTGACATGATGAATCATTATGAAAATTATACAAAATCCCTTAATTACTAATTAATAATATAAGCTCTGCTTGATACAACATCTAATGAACTGGATGGGGCCGTTCGGTGAAGGAAGTCGTTGCTCTAGGGATCAATACTATGGGTTCTGTATGCTTTTATAGTGTCACCACCAGGGTGAGGGTTAGCTGTGCTATATTATGTCGAGTATCTTACTTTCCTCC
>CAHIKZ030002777.1:4132500-4217500 GCA_903632075.3 Acanthosepion pharaonis
TAGATAGATAGATAGATAGATAGATAGATAGATAGATAGATAGATAGATAGATAGATAGATCAGAAATTATTTGATAGGACAAATCATGGAGAACCAAATTGTTTATATTGAACACAAATAACACTCGGGTCTGTTTCTTTGTACTCTCCTCGTGTTTGGCATGTATTCTCTTTAATATTATTTCATTTCAGTAAAGGCAATAAACTCACTAAGGTGCAAAGGGGACACTGAGAGTAGAAGAATTAGTGAAAAAGAAGAGCAGAGAGAACAATAAAAGAAGAGAAATTAAGAAGACAAATATTCAACGATTAACATTGCATTTAAATTTTATGATCAAAGGTATCTGGAAAGAAAGAGGTCGGGAAAAAGATTTCCAGGATCGAGCAGTATAAGAGAAGAAACTGTTAGCAAAGAACTTATGGTTACATTCTAAGTATTTCAACTGTAAATTGATGAGATCTAAGTACTAAGTTACTACGGCGCTTAAATTCACAAAGTCCAGCTATGTGAACGGAAAGCGCCATCAGAATAATTCAAAGGTACAGAGAAGCTACGTTATGGCGGTGAGTGTGAGATGCCACATCAAGACAGATAACATTGTAGATACTTCTCAGTATTTCAGAAAGAATCTTTAAATGCATAGCAGAAGCATCGGAAGAAATTTGACCGATATATTCAATGCATAGACGAATAGTAGACTTATAAATATGGAAGAGAGTTTCTGGCGAGAAGAATTGTCTAGCACGACATATTGAACTAATTCTTCTTGCAGCAGACCTAGCAATTGATTCAATATAATCTTTCAACTTCATGACAACGGAACCCATTATTCCTAGAAGACAATGAGTCACTTCCCGCGATGTTAGCATTAGTCATTCTGATGGAAAGGAAAAAATATTTTCTAAGATGATTAAAAAAGTGGAGCGGTTTCGTTTTTGAGGTATTAAAATTAACAAGCCATTTCTTGCCCTAGTTAACAATAAATTGTAGGTTCATTTTTGACATCTGCTGTAAAATTGACCTTGTCAAAGTTATCATTAAGACAGGTGTAAATAGTTGTCTCATGTGTATATATACCAAATTGAGAAGTGATGATATCGGGAAGGTCGCTGATTAAAATTAGGGACAATGTAAATCCAAGGAAAGATATATAGTACTAAAATATATAGTTGAATGTTTTTGCTTATTAATTTCATTCTACGTAAAACGTGTTAACATGAACTTTCCTATTATACTATTAAGTATATATCTATCCTCGCATTATTCACGTGGCATGTATTTAAAGTCACACAAAGTATGCTTGACACCGTATATTGTATCGAACTCTTTGACTTCCACACACACACACACATACACATACACACACACACACAAACACACACACACACAAACACACATACACACACAAACACACACGCACGCGCAAAAAAACACACACACACACACATATATATATATATATATATATATATATATATATATATATATATGTTCCAGTTCATCCAATGACTTATAACTCGGGTTGCCAACTTTATTAAGTTATAATAAGAGATATAAATAAATGTATATAAATAGTAATTTTACTTTGATTCCTAAATTGAACAATCTAATTAAAAATGACTTTTGTTTTTACCTTCTAAATTCAGTGAAGAAGTGGAAAATCTAAATAACTTACTTCCCATTCTAATAAAAGACAGATTTCTTCTTTACCTATAACATAAGTATAATAAAGACTTTTTATGTTTTTTAAGTGTTGTTATATTTTAACAATCTACGTTTTACTAACTTGTTAATATTGACGAGGTACTTAGCAGCTATGCACTTACACAAACTCGACTCCAAAAGAAATTATATTTCCTCATATCAAAAAGATATTCTTTTTCAATTTAGCGTCTACAATATATTTCCTCTTTCTTCTTGATTTTTGTTTTAAAAATCTCTGTTTGAATGACTACACTAAATGAATCTATTTGGAGAAAGCGAAACGTAGAAACAAGTGCCAACGTAGATCGTGGCCAACTGTTAACATCAAAAACCAAATAGAATCTACTCAGAAAAGAAGAGTTTTCTTTTTATATCCATTCTCATTCCGGGGATTATTTTCTTTCTTCGGAATTTTATGGATTCTGATTTCTGCTCGGACTACAAGGGCCCCTCCAAAAAATGGACATCATTTAAAACGGGAATATCTCAATAAGTACAAGTCCCAGGCCAACGAAATTAAATAGGCTTCATGTTAAACAATAAATGATTTATTTATCAAACTTGGAACAAGATATTCAAAGGTATGTATATTTTATAACCGATTCCACAACGCTTTACAAATGTTTAATATCCGCACAACCTCTGACACGACACTCGTCAAGTCGGTAGTGCAGCTCCCGACAAACAGGCTGTAGCATGTCTTGCATTTTCATTAACATTCTCCAGAGTCTCCGTGTGGTCTTACATCAATGAGAATTCGCCAGAAAGATAGATTGGGCATGACAGTGACGACAATATGCTGATGAAACGGCCAACACAATCTCCTGACTTGACACCTTGTTATTTTTTCCATGAGACTATGTGAAAGGGTAGGTCTATATTCACTCTCTTCTTACAAGCCTAGAGGAACATAAGCAGAGAATGACTTTAGAAAACTGTGAATAAGTGTTCAGAAAATGACGTATCTAATAAACCAGGTACAGTTAATATCGAATTCTTTCGGTCAAAACTTCTTCACAAATAATATCCTCCAGATTTATAAATCAACAATTCGCTCTTGCATGGAGTATTGCTGCCATATATGGTCTGGTGCCGCTTCTGTTTGCCTTGGGGTTCTTGATAGGCTCCAGAGGCGGATATGCAATATAATTGGCCCTGCTCTGGCATCTCGTCTACAGTCACTTTCTCACAGACGTGCCGTCGCCTCTCTCTGTCTGTTCTACAAATACTTTCATGGTAATTGCTCCGAGGAGCTGCATTCGCTGGTTCCCAGACTTCATGAGTTCAAGCGCCCTACGAGGCTGGCATACCGCTCTCACCCTTTCACTGTCGAAACTCCTAAATGTAGCCGTCTCTTCTACTCTAATAGCTTCATGTCTCGCACCTCTCGCCTGTGGAAGCCCCTTCCCTATTCCAGTTTCCCTGAGAGTTATAATCTCCAGCTATTCAAGTGTAATGTCAATCGACATCAACAGTTGCCTTGATCTATCCACTACCCTTCTCCTCATACTCTCTTCTATCTGATCTCGCTCTATATTTTCTGTAACCCCTTGCGTCCTAGTGGCTTCCCGCCTTGCTTGAGGTGAAATGCTTTAAAAAAAACAGTATTGAGACGAGTTAGGTCAAAAACCGTGTTTGTGTAAACGCCAAAAAGAAGGCATGTACAAGTGAATAGGTATGATCGGCAAAGAGCCCCTGATTCGGAGAACGTTTTATGGACAGACGAAAAGTGCTTCAGTTTTAACGGCCGAGATTATGCCTTTTAATATCATGTCTCTTTAGAAGGTGAGTGATCCTGACTCTCACAAAATTCATTTCCTTTATGAACCTAAACAATGCTTTTCCATTTAGTATTCTTCCCTTGTTTTATGTGATTTACGACGAGAAGCACCATAAACGTTGATTGGTAACAGTTTAATTATGGTCATGTAGTGTTGTAGGCTTTTGGCTACTGTACTTCATTATTGTTAACGGAACATCAACAACATTCATGTACCAACAAATAAATGAACTCATCTTCATCCCAAATATAATAATAAATAGAAGAAGGAGAAAGGAGTTGATCATTCAGCGAGTCAATATGAGTTTTCCTTCTGCGAAACAATTCTTTCCTATCATAGTGATCCATTTTCATCTATAATGAAGTTTTTTACATTGTCTTTAGATCTCAGTCACATTAAAAATGTTGGTAGGTAATGTATACCACGGTAATGGTTATGATAATATTAGCCGTTTCCTTATAAGGAAACATTAGGCATTCACTGGCCGATTAGCCAGTACTGTTGATGGTTGAAATTTATTAAATGTTTCACTTAAAACATTTTTTTCAGGAAAATTAATTTATTTGAAGTAAAGAGGAACACCAGCATCTTGATTATTTTATTATTTTATCTTCGAGTTGCATATCATA
Organism: Acanthosepion pharaonis; assembly: GCA_903632075.3. Taxonomy (NCBI): domain Eukaryota; kingdom Metazoa; phylum Mollusca; class Cephalopoda; order Sepiida; family Sepiidae; genus Acanthosepion; species Acanthosepion pharaonis. The sequence goes on from CAHIKZ030002777.1 coordinate 4,136,616, forward strand.
GTAAGCGATTAGAACAGATCTTAACGGTTGAACTACCGAAGGAGCCACTCGAAAATATAATTGTGTCAGCGGCAGTCCCTTTCAGTTTCAAAACTGGATTCTACATGTCGAATTCCATGTGTGCCACAGAGGAAGGTCATGAAATTAAGTATGTGCATCCCTTTCTGGCAAGTTGAAGTCCACTGTAAACAAATTCACGATATCGGCACTGTCAACTACAACCAAATCTTGCATAGCCCAAAGACGTTAGGTAATTGATGACGGGTGCAGGTTTTTGGTGAAGCTAGAAGCTTCTAGCCCTGAACTTGCACGTTGGTGGCGAATTTAGTTATCGACACTATCGTCATAAAGGAAAGATCAGTAAGGAAGAAATTCAACCCTTGGATACGAGATAAAGCCTACGACATAAAGCCTACGACATGTCGTCGTATCCATTTTAGCTATTTCAGTTGTTGAAAATTCTCAAGTGATGTGGTTCCTGTTATATGGTACAGTTCTTTATTTGTGATTCTGTAGCGCCAGTTCACAATGTTCAAAAATCGTGTTCTTCGTCAAGGCTCACAGCTTCAGTTGCACAAAGCCATTTTAACTATTGATCTCTATACCGTTGACAGTTTAGATATACCTGAACAGTTTTGGCGCCATGATTGACATGAGAGTCTCGATCTGATGAATCTACTGAATAGCAATACTAAATGTTCTACTCTTAAGAAACTAAAACATCTCTATCTATAAAAGCAGGATGTGTGTGTGTCTGTGTGTGTAACGAATGCACGGCCGCAATTTTCGAAGGATTTGCACCAAAATTTACATACACATGCTCCAAGTTAGCGGGAAGGCCAAGACCGACTTTGCATTTCCCAACTCCCATCGATAGTGGAAATAATTGATTTTTTCATGCTTCTACGGCAGATTTTATGTAGTTTTCGGACGTTTTCTACTGGTCAGACTGAGAGCCTATAGCTGGCTGCCACGAATAGGCAGGAAGATTTTATTGGCCAGCTGACTGACACGAATGTTAACTAGCATGCAAAAAATTCAATAGCTGCATTCGTCACAAGTGGGAAAAATTTAAATCTGCATGGCACTTTACTCCAATTGGCTCATTCGCTTGCTTAAACTCAACGTTGATTCTGATTCCGCAGAACTGGGTTGGGTGTGAAAAAGTATTTGTTGTTAACATTCTTTTTTCATTCGGTTTTTCCAGTTACGTGTCCTTTGTTAAAGCTGATCGTTTTGTGTTCATTTTGTTTAGTTCTTTTTTCGTAACAGATTTAATGTTTAGTATAGAGCTTAGAAAAAATTCTCAGTGTGAGACAGGCAATAAGTAAGGTATGTAGCAACATCAGCACGGCAAAGGGCACTCCGTTAAAGGCAAGGAAAACCAAAAATATTTTAAGTCAAGTGATAGCGATTGCTGTATGAGTAGTACGATTTTTGAATCAAACACGTGTAACGCCGGGTCATGCTAGTGAAAGATAATCCTGTAATCTACATACTGGCAATATCGATAGTAAATCGTGCCATTTACGTTTTGATGGCCAAAGGTGAATCCAAATCCAAATGTTTTGCGAATAAATTCTATTGACTTCTGTACTGTGTTTCTAATTATTCAACATTATATTTTTCAGGATATTATGTAAAAAGGTTTCTTAAGAAGAAACTTAAAATATTACACCATGTAGAAAATACTTTAAAATAAATTTTATTATATAAAATATTATAAGAATCTGAGCTCGACCTTAAAAAAATTTCACTATTTTTTAAAAAAATGTGCATTGCTTTTGTTATGGTATGGTTTCACAGTGGAGGCTTGTATTTGTACTAAGTCGGTCCTAAAATAGGTTCGACGTACAAAACGTTAGGAACTTGATATAATAGTTAATGACGCAGAGAAATCTACTTGTGGTCGCTGATACTTTAGTATCCGACTAACGGTCGTCCGGCATCGACTGAATGACCCACTGAGCGACTCCTTCTCTCGTTACTCTTACTACCCCTACTTATTATAGGTGGGAGAGTCTATTAACTATAGAATATGTGTGTTCCACTATAACAGCTTTTAAGAATTTTTAAGTATATTTTAAGTATATCTTTCACCTGACACCAATAGGGATTACGCAACAAACTCAAAGCAGAAGTAGATCTCAAACACGTTACACTTCTTAAAAGTTCGAAAAGAGCAAGCAAGATTATTGTAGTATAGTATTTTCCACTTACTTTTGTGAGCAATGCGATAACTTTGAAAAATGTGAACAAACGTGATGACTTTGGAAAACGAGAGATGTGATGACTTTGAAAAAAAATAAAGGCTGCATATTTAGTGATAAGAAATATAAATATTTTCATATAAAACGACAAACTTTTATATAGCACCTACAATTTATTAATATTTATTAAACTTGGGTGATTTTGGTTCAAGGACAAATCTATAGACTATGGGTAGTAATAGTTTGCTTCTTTCACTTTCGGGGAGTATCTGTCTTGTCTTCCAAATTCAGCATTCTTTTTCTGGATTTGAACAACGGCCACGCGTGCTGATGTTTAATACACAACCATATAACCTACTAAGAAAACCTATAATATATTATGAAGTTTTTGCTTCGTCCCAGACGTTTTTATAATACAAAAAGAAAGTATCTAATGTTAGCTTTGACAAACTCAGTCTGTATTCTTGAAAGAATACAATAGGATATTGATTGGCCCAGAGCCTGCGGGGATTTTTAAGTAGTTTGTGCATCTAAAAACATTTTTTACATAAACATTTTTGTGATATTTTAAATCAACAAATTTACCACGATTCTTTCAATCTATGGCAACTTCAAGTCAGTTTTTAACCGAAGATATACTTCATGAAAAAAATATTATTTTCTCAATGAAATCAAAATATACTTTCGTGAGCATAGTCATGTCAATACACAATTTACAGATATTTTTTAAGTAAATGAAGACGTATTGAGAGATATTTGTAATGTATTTCCTTTATCACTTTTGCTAATTCATTCCTTTGTTTGATTCATTCATTTTCCTTTATTTTTTATTAATATGTTCTTCTGTTTTCCCTTTCATTTATTCTCTTATTCTCAATTCTTTTTCATTCTTTATTTATTCTCAATGTTATCATTCTTTTGCTTTAATCTTATTCTATATTTCATTCTTTTAATTGATTTTTCTTTTTCTTATCTCAGTTCATTCCCTTTAGAATTTATTTTAAAATTTCTTTCATATTTTCGCATTTTATTCTCTCATTTCGCTATTTTTTCATTCGTTTTCCTTAGTTTTTTTTTTCCTTTCTTTCGTTTATTCTTCCGTTTCTTTTCTTTCTTCTTTCCTTTCTTTATTTAATTCTTTCATTCTTTTTCTCTCTTCTTTCTTTTCTTTTCTTTATTTTATTATCTTGTTCTTTTTTTTCTCTACGTTCGCAATGAAATCAAAATAGACATTTCATTATCTTTGCACATCTATATATCCAACTCATCTATAAAATAGAAGTTTCTTAAATATATGAAGATTCTGTGTCAAGACATCATCGAAATATATAGTTTACAGCAAGAAAAGCTTCGGGTAAACTGACAAATTGGCGTTGGCAACATTTAGCAAAGAGTATAATCGGTCAGCAGACTCTTTTGTGCCAAATCCAAGTGTTATTTTGAATACATTTGCTAGTCGAAAATTTTCAACTAATAAAATAATCATGCCAGTGTAAATTGACCCACTCTCAGAACATACTCAGGAAAAGTTTAACAGAATCCAACATATCCCTGTAGTATGACTGTGCTTATATTCTTTATACATCGTGGTATAAAATAAGCTCATCTAAATTATATTCTCCGAGGTTATTTCATATGTCCTTTTATTACTAATGCCAGCCACTGTTTTTCTTTAAAAGAATAATATAGGATTACAACTGCCTACAAACTTGGAATAATGGCTGATATGAATAAATTCAGCAATGAACAGTTATCCATGTTTCTAAAAAGGTAATTTTGTTCAAAATCAATAATCAGCGAGAAATTGGCCTAGTAATATGGAAACCAAGGAATCTGTGTAAAACTGAGGGTGGCACCCGTCTATGTTATGTGTACGCAATAATATACGTCTTATTGTATGGGCAAAAGGGTCTATATTCTGGCCTAGAAGATATATACTAGTTTAGCCCATTGTATGCCAGTGGATATGAAGTGACTTGGCGTAATTTATACTCCGGATATAAAACAGTATAGCCTAGAATAACCCCAGTATTATCTGGACTTGCTGTAAATTTTGGGCTATAAACCAATTCAGATAAAAGTGTGAGTAGATATTTTTTTACGCCTTATGATATTTGGAACACAATAATCGTTGAAAAATCATGTGCGTACCATATGAAATTTCCATCCTATTATGTGGAATAGAAATTGAAATAATTTAATCGTGCCTGTATTTTTATTTGGTGCACAAGAGGTCATGACTTTTACTCGGGAATGAGAATTCGGAAGGCGGGGAGCTGCTTACTTGTCTCAAGTTCATCTGTGATTGGCAAGACACGCACGAACGACACAACCAGAAAGTTTTGTCAGCAGCCACCGTTGGGTTTTTGGGTGTTTTTTTTGTTTTTTTGTTTTTTTTCTTTACGGTGGATCTCTCCTCTGAGTCTGGTCGAGGAATTGGTTTGTACAATACGTACAAATTAGTCCTTTTTATTTCAAATGCCAAACTTTAAAAACGAAGAAAATAGATGAAAATAAATTAAAAATACGTTTAAATATCTATATTTTCTTGCATTACCGAACCGGTAACAGACTTTTATAGCAAAACAATATTTTACTTAATTTCAACATTATCGATACAAAATAAGAACACACTATTTAAGTTTATTTTAATTATACCATTCAGCTCAGTTGTTTAATTGTCTCTATAATAAAATCCTTTAATTTCTTTGTAAATTTCTCAAAAGCCAACTCGAACGACTGCATCATTATGAGTTCACTTAGAATTTCTCGATAAGTTTGAAATGACAGCCCATTCCGTCGCAGACCTCCGTAACCCAACCTTGTCATATTTTATAGAGGACAACGCCATTTGTAATCAAACACAGACGCACGAAGCAGTTTAAGACTCCAATTCACATAGATGAGAAACGATTACAGTATTGATTATTTGGTTCGAATCGCATCATAATATAAACTGACGCAATGAAAGGCTCTCGACATCACGCATCATGAATTAAAGCAATTCCATTACCCATGTACACACATTTCTACATTTTCATCTCGATATGAGAAATAATAATTATTCTCCGGAATATTTAGACTAGAATGTTTTTTACACACTGTTTTCTTATCACAGCACTTGGACCAATACTCTCCTTAAATGTGTATTTTTTTTTTTTTTTTACATTTTTATACATAGTTATATCCGACATGCCTTAACCAACTCGGTCACGGAACAGTTTTACCTATCAAGCAGAGTCTGAAAAATGCCTTTCAGCGAAATTTTTCTCGTATTAATTTCCTTGAAATTATTATATCTACTCATTTTCATATCCAGACGTAAACAAAGTAGTTTTCTAAGGTAATTAATTTTTATTTATCAATACGACAGTTTTTTTTTTTACTTTAAACGTTATTTTTAGTCGATACTCATATCCGAGTAGAAGCTCCGTTTATTTATTAAACTCTATTTATTTTCGTCTAGCGGTCCGAATATTCTGGAATTCTCATTAAAGAAAAATGTGCACTGCGGAGAATACATGTTTATGATTGCAAATACTAACTACAGTGTTAAGAAACTAGTAATATTCCTTAGAACAAGAGAAAAGAGAAAACGAGAAAAGAGTGCTAAAAACGCTTCTGTTATATCAATCCTCAAATATGGCTAGGAATACTAAACAATTTCTCTTACATATGAGGTGACCTGAGACAACTGAGATGTAGTTTTACAGAATATCATGAACAGGACATCTGGAAAACGAGAAAGTTTTAAATAAAGACGCTTATATTAATAATTAAAAAAGAAACAGTTGAAATCTTTGCAAGACATGATAAGTAATAAAGAACTGGAGAGACTAATACTCTTCGCTCATAGTATAGTCAAAACAGCTCGAGCGAAATATTGCCTACCTAAAAAGACTTGTGTAGATGAGTGGCAGAAGAAGGACTTGGAGAGAGAGAGTAATTGAACAAACAATGGAAATGTTTGGGAAAGCATGATCTCACATATCCTGAAAATACATTGTACAGAAGAAAGTATACATGGTTCTGGAAGTACGGTTCTATCAATGGTTAGTATCACAGAAAAATTGAATTGACGACCAGAGAGTTCAGATTCTGAATGAAACTATTGAGGTTCACTTTGCATTTTGTTCTTAAGAAAGGCATGAAAACATCGACTCTTCCTTCTTCCTGTATGTGATGTACCAGAGCAGACATGGCTCTCTAGGCTTTGTTGGCAATTCATCTATGAGAAGGCAAAAGATGAGGCCAGAGAAGGCAATGGGAAATCACACTATAATCTTTTATAAGTATAGTCATATCATTACGCAATTTACAAATATTTTTATGTAAATGAAGATGTCTGGAGATATAAAGGCATAACTTTTAATACATACCTTAAGATATTTGCAATTCATTTCCTCTACTGTTTTTTTTATTAATTAATTCCTACATTTATTTAATTCATTTTTCTTTCTTTTTATTCATTCATTCGTCTATTTTCTCTTCGCTTTATTATTTTATTCTCAGTTATTCAGTATCATTCTTTCTTTATAATCTAATTTATCTTTCTTTTTCTTTAATCTTATTTCAGATTTCAGACATGATTTTATATAATACAGACACAAGTATATTCTGTTTTTTATTTATTTAAAAATTGATTTCCTTCTTTCGTATTTTATTTTGTTGTTTCTCGTTTGTTTTTGTTTTTTTTCATTCCTCTCTTCTTTGCTCTCTCTACTTTATTTTTCATTCTCCCATTGTAACTTTTCTCTAATTTATTTTTTCGTTTTTCTTTCTATTTATTTCTATATTTTATACATTCGTTCTGCTGTTTCTTTTCTTTCCTGTCTTTATTTTATTCTTTCGTTCTCCTTTCTCTCTTCTTTCATTTTTTTTTTGTTTTATTCTTTCGCTCACCTTTCTCTATTCTTGCCCTTCTTTATTTTATTCTTTCATTCTCATTTCTATCTTCTATCCTTTTTCTATTCTATTCGTTACTCCTCCTTTCTCTTTTCTTTCCTTTCTCTATTTTATTCTTTCGTTCTCTTATCTCTTTCCTTTCCTCTCTTTATTTTATTCTTTCTTTCTCTTTTCTCTTCTTTTCTATTCTATTCGTTACTCCTCCTTTCTCTTTCCTTTCCCTGTTTTATTCTTTTGTTTTCCTTTCTCTTTCCTTTCCTCTCTTTATTTTATTCTTTCTTTCTCTTTTCTCTCCTTTTCTATTCTATTCGTTACTCCTCCTTTCTCTTTTCTTTTCCTTCTTTATTTTATTCTTTCGTTCTCCTTTCTATCTTCTATCCTTTTTCTATTCTATTCGTTACTACTCCTTTTTCTTTTCTTACCTTTCTCTATTTTATTCTTTCGTTCACCATTTTATTTTCTTTCCTTTCTTTATTTTTAATCTTTCGTTCTGTTTTGTCTTTTCTTTCTTTATTTTATTATTTCATTCTCATTTTTCTCTTCTAGCTTTTCTCGATTTTATTCTTTCTTTCCTGAATTTTATTCTTTTGATATCTCCCCACTTTCCTTTCTTGATTTTATTCTTTTATTCTCCTTTCCGTTCTCTATTTTATTATTTCGCCATCCTTTCTCTCTTTTTTCCTTTCTGTATTTTATTTTTTCCTTGTCATTTCTTTCTTTTTTTCTTCTCGATTTTATCATTTCGTTGTCCTTTCAAATTATCCTTCTTTTCTCTATTTTAGTCCCGGCTTACAGTCACATCACATTGAAACACCGGCTCACCTATGATCATCGAAGTTAAACATCATCGAACCCGGTCAGTACTTAGATGGGTGACCGCTTGAGAATACAAGATGCTGAAAGCTTGGATGTGTACGCAGTGTAATTGATAATGTCTTGGTATTGTTGATTGAAGAGTCGAGTTTCACTTTATTTACGCACAAATACCATTTTGAATGGTTTAAATCTACCTCTAGACTTGTATTACTAAACTATTATTATTTCCAGAAAATATTCTTACAATCTAAAAATATTTTTTCTGGCTTTAAATAACTTGTAAAGCGTTGATAAGCCGTAGAAAACTAATCAGCCAAACCAAATCTATTTTATTCTTTTTTTCTTCTTCTTTCTCTCCTCTTTCCTTTCTCTATTTTATTATATCCTTCTCTTTTGTCTCTCCTTTTTTCACTATTTTTTCTTTCGTTCTTTCTTTTCTGTTTTATTTTTTTCGCTCTCTATTCACTCTTCCTTCCATTATTTTATTTTTCCCTCTTTTTTTTCTTTTCTGTCCTTGCTCTATTTTATTCTTTCCTTCTCCTTTCTGTCGTCTTTTCTTTCTCTATTTTATTCTTTCCTTCTCCTTTCTGTCGTCTTTTCTTTCTCTATTTTATTCTTTCCTTCTCCTTTCTGTCGTCTTTTCTTTCTCTATTTTATTATTTCATTCTCTTTCTTTATTCTTTCTCTTCTCGATTTTATTCTTTCACTCTTCGATCATTAATTTTATTCTCTCATTCTACTTTGCTTTCTCTGTTTTATTCTTATATTCGCTTTCTCTCTTTGTTCTATTCTTTATTTTATTCTTTTATTCTCTTTTTTTCTTTCCCTTTTTTTTTTTTGATCACCTATCTCTCTTCTTTCCTTTTTCTGTTTTATTCTTTCGTTTAATTTCTCTCTTTTCTTTCTCTGTTTTATTCTTTCCTTCCTCTATTTTATTCTTTCTTTCCCCTTTCTATTTACTACCCTTTCTCTTTTTTATACTTTTCGTTCTCCTTTTTCTCTTCTTACTTTTCTCAATTTTATTCTTTCTTTCTTCTTTCTCTTTTCTTTCCTCTCTCTATTTCATGCATTCCTTTTTTTCTGGTCTTTCTCTTCATCCTTTTATCCTTTCGCTCTCCTTTTTTCTTTACGTTCGTTTCCCTTTTTATTCTTTCGTTCTATTTCTCCATTCTTTTCCTTTCTTTATTTTATTCTTCCGATAGCACTGTCTCCCCTTCTCACTTCGACTCATTTCATTGTTCTTTTAATCATTCCACATTTCATCCGATTCCAACACACGCAGACGCCATTATGCCTCACAATATTTATTCGAATCAAATATTCTCCGTTTACATGTTACAGTTTCTCTCTCCTTTCCGCTCAATTCATATAATGCACGAAAAACTTAAACAATTGCAAGAATTTTATCTTTGATTATCCCATATGCAAATACATTTTAACAGATTTTCTTCTTCTTTCTAAATCGCGTGAATATCTCCAGTGACATGCATTCTGTTTTTTTTATTTTCTTTTTCTGTCCGTCTTTTTCTTTTGTGCTTTTCCTCTCTTACACATAGGCAAACATTCACACAGAAAACCACGCGCCTATGAGTACACATTCTCATGACAAAATGAGAACCTCATACACGTTCCTGTCACTGACTCCATAGTACTTTAGACACTCCATTAACCGACCGTTTGCCCCGGTGCATCCGACTCTACCCATGCGTCAAATAAGTCCACTGTCGACCATAAGATGCAGGGTTTCCATAGAAGCATTTCCTTCAACGTACGGTCGGCGCCCGTCACAAACCGATGATCAGTCTGTCCATTCCACAAGCCGATGACGAATGTTATGAGACAGCCGAAAGCATTTGAAGTTTCACCCTTGACCAACGCTCAAAATTACATGAAAATAAGAGACGATTTTTAATTCTTTTTTTGATGAAAAATGTGGAAACAATTCCGGAAGTGCGTGTTGTTAAAGTAACAGATGGCTTTTAGCGAAAAGATATTAGACACGGTATTAATTAATAATTAAATTTGTAGTGTAAAGTAAGAAGATTGAAGTGACAGGACGTGCGAGAGAGTGGAGGGGAGAGAGCTTAGGAAGAAGGCGACGTCGAAAAAGGTAAAGAAGAAAGAAAAGAAACCAAAGAAGATAATGACGATGATGAGAGCAAGGTAAAAAAAACGATAAAGAAGAGAAAGAAAAGGAGAAAAAGATGACAACGTCAATAGCATGACAAAGAAGATAAAAGAAAATTACTTATAACAAAAATGACGAGGAAGTCAAAATAACAAGGTAACGATAAGAAACACGTAGGATGAAAGACGAAAGTGCAACCAACAAAAGAGAATGAGTGTTTCAGAAGCGAAATCAAATCCAGGACTAGGAGCAAACTGGCTGCGTAAGGGTAGAAAAAGAATTAAGTAAATACACAGAATTAGAAAGACGCGTAAGACTAGGAATTTTCTTCCCGCCGGATGTATTCTACCTCTACAGCGAGACGACCTTAAGAGAAATAGAAGTCCTACCAGGATTTATTATTGGCGAACACAATCTTAACATGTTAAGATATGTATATGACACAGTGTTGATAAGAAAGACAGAAATAAAACTACAGGAACTCTTAGAAATGGCAGCCAATCAAAGAAATAAGAAAGGAGAAACCATCAATGGTAATGTATGTTTTTTCAAGCGGAAGAGCCTAAGTTGCTAGCTAAAAATCGCCGATGTCCAAATCAAGACGGTAAGAAAATTTAAATATCTGGCAAGTGTTTTAAAAAAAAAAAACGGAAAAAATTGACACCGAAATCCAAAGACGTATTGGAACAGCAAAAGATGCCTTCCAAAATTTAAGCAAAATATTAAGAAGTAGGAAAAGAAACGAAGAAACGTGTGTTGAAATACTATGTCAAATTAGCCCTGCTACATACTAGTGAATGCTGGACAACCTCCTCACAAATGAAGAGGACACATGTGGCAATTAGTGTAGTTCTACATAAGGATGCTAAGAAAATCATATATGGAATATGTGAGTAACGAGAAAGTTTCAAGGAAAATTGAAAAAATAAAACGCTTATATTTAGAAGCGATAGAGGAAAGCAAGAAGTGACCGATTTTACGTTAATGGGTGGCAAAACATGAAGGAGTAGGGATAGTAACAAATGTATAGGAAATTGTGGAGAGTCATGAGTGACCACGTCCTGAAGGGGCACGGTACAAAGAAGAAAAGAAGAAGCATAAGAAGTGTAAATTAATTGGATGAAACAGGAGTGGAAGAAATCGACAGAGGTTACGAAGGTCGTTTTAAAGAAAAAAGCAGCTGCAAGTTTGGAAAGAAAGAAGAAAAAGAAAAAGAAAAAAATTGCGAAGATTATGTCGACGAGAACAACGAAGAAAAAAGCGAGGAAAAGGACAAAAAGGAAAGAAAAGAAGATATCATCATCGAAAAAAAAATAGAAGAGCATGACAAAGATATAACAAAGAAGAATAATGATGAGTATGTCAAAAAACCAGATCATGAGAAGAAACGGAATAGAACTAAGACGATGAAAGCAGGCGACAAAAGCGAAGACATTTTTCAGAATAGCAATCGCTTTTTGTTAAAATAAATTACATTGTTTTATAATCAATTATATTGAGAAAAATGCTTTTATTTGTGCAAAAAGAATCGTCAAAAATTTGAAAATATTTACAGAAACTATATTTCAAACATCTTAGCCAGTTAACAGTTTTTATTCAGAAGAAAGCAAAAAATAGAAATGATTATAATTTTTTAAACAGATTTACGAGATTAAAGTATATAGTAAAAATGGAAAAGTGCGAGTTAAATAAGCGAATGGGAGTTTTCTAAATGAACACTTTAACTGGGCACTATGGTTCCTTTTTTTACATACAAGTCTTTTATACTCCGAAAAGCCAAAGGAACTATAATAGTCACCTACTTATTTGTAATTATCTGGTTTACTAACTAGTACACTACTAGCATTTAATCAACTTAATTTTGATCGCGAATCCCGTAACCCATCAGGGTCGTAGGGTTACCACATGTACTACAGCAGCAGTAAAAATTGATGTTTCTTGGGAAAGATAACCTGACGTAGCCCGACCTTCTCAAAGCCGGTTTTGAATTAACAGTTACCTTCTCCTAGACTGGTTTCGACCCAAGACTATAGAATCCAGTTTCTCCAGCTATTTACTCATCGCTGGGGAGTAGACGAGGATTCATACCTTTCCCAGGTTGAAGCGAATGTAATGAATCCGGCTGGGATTCGAACTGCTATCCATTACTTTACCGTGCCTCCTACTCTACTTTGTCGGTTAGAATTTCACAGACTGTCAGTGAGGATCGATTTCACTACAAAAGTAATGCTTATTTACTAATGGATGAAGCTTATATAATTTCTAGATTAATTTTTGATCTAATTCAATCTTATCATTTCGCCAAATGAAAGTTGTCTTTGAACGGGTACTCTGCTATATCGTTTTACATAAATGCAGGAGTGTTCAAGCACTTTATCCTGGACGTATGTTGTTTCAATTTGTCATCAACGATCTTCCTGATGTCATCAGTTATCGATATATATACTGATGTCACAAGAATTACTTCTGTCATAATGTTAAATCTAATTCGTTCGATAAGATCAAACTGGTCGCAGATCTGAAAAAATGTTCGATAATCTGTTGTTAACTGAGGCAAGAAATGTTAATTTTAACGCCTCCCAAACGAAACTGCTTTCTTTTACTTTTATGTGCCATACATCAGCATATGGTTGATGTCAAGAGGTGTGTCAAGGAGTGTGATTCGTTGGGCCTTCTATGTCCACGTTTTCCACTGACATGAAGTGGAACAATTCTATTGAATTACTTGTGTTGTATCCTTAAACAAAGGAAACAAAGGTGGTAATCGAGTGAAAGGAACAGCAACACAGGCGTAGATGAAAGAAAGAGAGGTTTATTCTAAAAGTGCTATACACTACTGAATCGGTTAGCAAGGTAGTAATTCCGGAAGCGATGATATCTACCAACAGCCTCACATGGTCAGATGTGGCACAAGGCCGAATTTAATATGGGGTATGCGAGTCCGTAGGTTCGGCCAAAAATTCCCCGTATAAAACGAGGTCGGGTAGCTGTTTCCCAAGACGAGACGAGACTCTGCCCGAAAGCAGAGAGTTCGATCAGCTTAGCTGAAGACGAATTTCCAACTGATTCCCGAAGGAAGGATATTTGCCAACAGACCCACGCGGTCAGATGTGGCATGGGGTCGGGTAGCTGTCTACCACCATATACGAGACTCTGCCCATCGGCATAGCCTCGACTGGATTCCTCTCTGCCCGAATGCAGAGAGTTCGACCAACTTAACTGAAGACGAATCTCCAAACGACTCCCGAAGTAAGTCGCTAGGTATATCCTGTGCTCACTATATATATCTACTGATATATTCAGTCCACACTCGGCGATAGGGAGAGTGGTACATTCCATTACAACAAGTTGCTAGGTCTGCTGCTAGGAATATTGGTTTATTTTGTCTCCGTCTATACAATTTTTTCTTGACAGAATCTATCTTACACATTTATAAGTCTACCATTGGTTCATGCATTGAATATTGTTGTCACATCTGGTCTGGTGCTTCTGCTATGTATTTTAAGATTCTTGATAAAATGGAAAGAATTTACAATATTATTGCTCCTCATCTAGCGTCTTGGTTTCAGTTACTTTCCCACCCACTTTGCGTTGCTTCCCTGTACATTACTTATATCTTCATGGTAATTGTTCAGGTGAGTTTTCCTCTTTAGTAGATCGACGATTTTAATTTCTGTACTAGATTGGTGGCAATAATCTCATCGTTTTGCATTTTAAATTCCTATAGCCATAAGCCCTGTGCTAACAGTTTATTCTATCGCACTTCTCGCTTGTGGATCTCTCTTCCGGTTTTTTGCTTTTCAGTCAACTTTAGCATTCAAAACATTAAAAGCAATATGGATCCTTATCTTATGTCTTCCTTATTCATGCTCTTTCATTATTCTGTCTCTTTAATAATATTTTTAAATCATTTCAGCCCAGGTAAAGCGGGAATGTCACGACTACGCTGGGTTTTACAGAGAATGAGAGAAAAACTGGCTGGTGGGGGAATGATAAAAGTTGAACGGGTTCAAAAAGATAGAAGATGGCGATTGTTGTAGAGTAGTTTTCACAGTGGAGGCGTGTATTTCAATAAGTCGTCCTAAATTAGGTTCGACGTACAAAAACGTTAGGAACTTGAAATAAGAATTAATGACGCAGCAATCTAGTTGTGATGGTTGATACTTCAATGTCTGACAGACTCACTCAACACCACTGAGCCCAACTGTCGACCACTACTACTACTACTTATTATATGTGGGAGAGTCTATTACAATAGAATAGGTATTATGGTATAACAGCGATTGACGTTGCCTTTACATTTTTGAAGAGTGTAGTTATCAGAGAAGCAAGAAAACTGAAAGAAGTTCCACGCGCGGGAAGTGCGAGAAATTAAACTGTTGGAGCAAAATTGGCGGCTACATTTAACTAATTCAACAGTAAACGGGTGGGACCTAGATGCTAATCTATTATCACGCTTAAACTCACGTCGTCCGCGCACCAGAGTAAAGATCTCATCAGAGCAGTAGCCATAAAAATATTTGTAGAAAAGACAGAGGTACGCCACGTACGTTGGTACCAAAGTGACTGAATGCCAAGTCAGGGTCGATTACATTGCACATCATTCTTTGGATTTTGTCAAGAACCTCGAGATAAGTAGCAGGAGCACATGACCAAATATGACAACAGTATTCAAACCACAGATGAATGGTAGGTTTGTAAATGTGCAAGATGGACTCTGACTAGATAAACATTCTGACAAGACACAGTGACCCAACTTTCCTTGCAATAGATGTAGGTATTGATTCAATGTAGTCATTTCACTTCAATCAGTTGAATATGTGAAGGCAAGAAGGCGCAGTGTGTTACTTTCCATGAGTCTAGCATCAACTATGATGATGGCGGCCAGGAAAGTTTCCCTATGGTGGTTAATTGTGAGCAGTTTACTTTTGGAGGTATTAAAATTTATGATCCATTTCCTATCCCAGTTAACCACAGATTGGAGAGCCTTTTCAAGAGCACCGGCCAGGTTAACAGCTCTAACGGATTTGCTATTGAGACAGGAGTAAATAATAGTGACATCAGGATAAAATGCCTACTTGGGAACTGATGACACCAGGAAGGACATTGATAAAGATAAAAAAAACAGCGTTGTACCCAGGGGGGGTGATATCCGCGTTCGTGTGAAAGGATCTGGACACTGACACTTTCAAAACGACCTACATTTCACGATTTGCTTGGATTAAATCCAGCAATCGTCCATTAATACCGTAGAACACTAGAGTGCCAAACCCTGTCAAAAACCTTCCATATATCTAGAGGTACAGCTCAAGCTTCGCTGTTGTTATCAAGATGGCCGTTAGTACCTCAGCCTCAAATATTTTGCCGAATATCGGTAGGAAACTAATAGGGCGAGTGTTAGTGCCAGAGTTCTCAAAAACAAGAACCGCAGAGGAGAGATTGCAACAAGCAGGAAATCTGGAAGCAGCGTGGCAATAGTTGTAGAGTTTGGAGAGAACTGCAGCCAGCTCGGATGCACATTTTCTTAGGACGGCGGCTGCGATCCCGTCACCTCCGCTTGCCTTATGGGAGTCAAGTTTGGAATTGATATCTGTGACCAGTGACGGAGCTATGTGCATATCACTGAGCAGAGCTTCTGTTCTCGGGGGAAATCAGGTGTGGGTACTCCAAATGAGTCGAGTGTTGAGTTGGAAGAGGATTACCGAGCAAAGCATTCACATTTTTCTGGTTTAGATGTCAAGACTCCGAATTAAGTTGAATAGAGGAGAGATTGAGGACTTGATGTTGTTCAGCACAGTCTTGCAGAACCACCAATATTCTTTAGAACCGAAGTTGCAAGATGCTATACGTTGTTTTATTCTATCAACAAACAGTAAATTCGCTTCTTTGGGGACACTTAACTGAGTAAAATTATACTTATACACTCATTGCACTAGAGAGAGGGATCGATGCTCGCCCCAAAGCCAGCTCAACCATCGGTTGTGGGGTCTCGGGCAATTTTTGTTCGGAGCCCTAGTGTACGTTCTCGTGCTCCCCATATTAAAACGACTTGAACTCGTCAGGGGTTGAGTAAATAAAATTACTCTCTGGAGTAGTTTGGTGCCGGTGGGGTCTCGGGGAATTTTTTTTTCCTAGCCTGGGTGTACGCGCTCGGGCTCCCCACATTAAACTGACCTTGTGTCAAAAAGCGACTCGTGGGACGGGGTCGAGTAAATTCCAAATTACTATAAAATAGAGCTGCGGCTTTTTAATCTCAGAATTCGTGGCAGAATTTATTCATATACATTCCATAATATAGGTTTTACTTAAATAACTATTATGTTTCTCTACCACTTCAAATGTAAAATGTATAAATAATTCTAATTTCTATTTGCCCATTATTACACTTTATTTATTTTTATCTTATAAAATGTCCCCTGTTCTGTCGCCCATGAAATAAAATTAATTGTTTTTTTTTTACGGAAAATAAGGATCTACGTACATCAAATCTTCTTTAATTTAAGTGGCAACAAAAGAGAATTATCGTCGAATTTTTAAAGGGTAAGCTTAAACATTAAATCAATAGTCAAATGCTGCGATCAATTTTGAGTTCTTCTGTAGTTTATTGATGCCTATCGCATCTACTCCTCCCTAGCTATTGTGATGATGGCCAAACCAAGAATCTTCCACAGGAGGTAGCATAATGCGATAAGGCGGCTTTTAAGCTAGCTTAAAATTTTAAGCAAGCTGCAATTTTGGATACAAAAGTAAAATAAGAGTTACTCCCATCGAACCATAAAAGCAACGATAATGGCTATTATAATATATTAATATATATATATATTAACCTCGTATAATCTGGCAAGCCTAAATCCGAGCTCAACGAAAATCGTGCCCTGCGCGTAGATTTTCTAGGGCTTTTGAATGAGTTATGAATCCTTTAAATCAGACCAGTAGGAGCAGAGGAGTTGCCTGAACACACAAACACACATTCACTGCACTTTATATATAAGATGTATATACGTACACACAAGTTGAGGCAAGTAAGATAAATTTTAAACAATGAAGGAAGAGAGAAAAAAATAAAATTCCAAAATAGAATGTAATAGAAAAGTGATAAAAAACAAAACAAAACAAAACAAAAAACAGACTACAAAGAACAAATTAAATACAAGAAAACTACAATAAATAAAAGTGTTCAATTTAACGATACCAATTTAACATTAGGAAAGGCGAAAGTCAACTGGTGGATGTTTTGAAGGAATATCTTTTCAAGAAAGGTTTGGTGACGCCAACATTGGAACAGGGAGGTAATATTAACTGAGACAGAATGGGTCCGGGCATTACCAAATTCGGACATACTATTTTTTCGTCTACAGTCACTTTCTCACTGACGTGCCGTCGCCTCTCTCTGTCTGTTCTACAAATACTTTCATGGTAATTGCTCCGAGGAGCTGCATTCGCTGGTTCCCAGACTTCATGAGTTCAAGCGCCCTACGAGGCTGGCATCCTGCTCTCACCCCTTCACTGTCGAAACTCCTAAATGTAGCCGTCTCTTCTACTCTAATAGCTTCATGTCTCGCACCTCTCGCCTGTGGAACTCCCTTCCCTATTCCAGTTTCCCTGAGAGCTATAATCTCCAGCTATTCAAGTGTAATGTCAATCGACATCTCCAGTTGCCTTGATCTATCCACTACCCTTCTCTTCATACTCTCTTCTACCACTCCTATCTGATCTCGCTCTATATTTTCTGTAACCCGTTGCGTCGTAGTGGCTTCCCGCCTTGCTTGGGGTGAAATGCTTAAAAAAAAAAAAAATTGTTCTCATATTCTTTCACATTTCTTCCGCCTTTCGTCTTAGTGGCTTTATTACCTTGCTTGGAGAGATATGATTAATAAAGAAAAAAAAACTAAGCTTATATCAGTTTGTCAAAATGTCAGAGAAGTAGCTTTTTTATGTCATATCCTTTCATGATACAGGCGATCGTATCTCTCCACAGACCCTGTTTCATTATTATCTTAATAGACATAGCTGTTTGGTATCAATATTCATACCTCCATTAACTTTATTCAAATACATAACTATTTTGTTCTACTCTATTCTGACGTATTTCAACTAAATTCATATTTGTATTATGCCAGAATTTTTATTTTATTTTATTTTTCAGTAAAAAAAAGCTTCGCCTTTTTTGCTATTTTCCAGAAACCAGCCGTTTTTTCACTAAAGAATTCTTCAGAGAGCGGAACAAATGGCAGCTTGAAAATTGAATATCTGGAAAACGCGATAGAAGAGTGAAAACTTCCCATCCAAGTTGTAATAATATTTCGAAAAACTTGGTAATCCCGTATGAGTAATCCCAAGGAGGATGAAATCCTGAGAGCTCAATGTAAATCCATAGCTAATATTTTAAAGAAAAACAGACCACATTAAAGGTACCATTAAAGTGGTCTGTTTTTTCCTAATACACACACACACACACACACACACACACACACACACACACACACACACACATATATATATATATATATATATATATATATATATATATATATATATATATATATATTTTTTTTATTAAATCTTATCAAAGTTGAAGAGTAAAACCTTTTTGGAAATACAATGTGGGCAGTTGGTATTTCACGTCAAAATTCCTTCAGGGTTTTTTTTTTTTTTTCAATAAATGAAGGAGACCGGAAGTGTTTATTTCATGCCCACGCGTTTGCTCGTGTATTTCCTAACAATATCAAAGCGAATTCGAAAGCAAACCACAAAAGACAAATCAGATACGTGATGAGGGTAATGTTTCATAAGAGTTTAAACAACCGACCTTCTCTTGAGGACATGGTGTAAAACGAGTGTTACCTAACTAGCCGAGCGGAAAATCGCTACTTTAGAGAGATCTCGCTGGGTGTCCTTCCCTTGTTGACTGATGACGTTCTAAGCTAAGCCAAGTAAATATTCCCTTCTCCTGGTCCCCTGTCATTGGACAATGGCGCCCAGTTACGCAATCAATGGACAAGACGAGTCCTATAATACATTATGGTTGTAGTGGACCAACATGTAGTGCAACCATAGCCGAAATGGTGTGTCTATGGCAAGATAATATAATGAAGCCCACAACTCATCAATATGGTTTAGAACTCAGAACTTTCTTCTATGCTAGTTGCCACTCCAGGAGAGCCCAGTCAGCACTGCTATTTAACCCTTAACTGAGGGCGAAAAGTTTAATTTATACCATTCCCATGATATTTGTGCAAAAGTGTACATAACAAAAACGACCAGAATTTGAAATCGTTTCACTTATTTTGTTTTTAAAGACATTAACCTTTACCCGACCTGCACATCATATGGTAGATAAAGGTTAAATAGTACGCAGCCGAGAAGAAGCAAAACCATGAATTCTTAACCATAGAGAAGGTCTATTCTTCCCCCACCACCACCCAAAGAAATAATGGCACTTAACTGTTAATAAAAAAAATGGAATCTGTGGAGAGCCATAACCTACTTTCTGAAAGTACACGGCATTTTATGGAATGAACATGCTTTTTACAGTTATCTCGATGGTTTATTAAAGCTTTGCTGTTAAGTAATCGATGGCATTATTCATTGATTTCTACCATCGATTAGTTTAATTGGGAGTAGTAACCATTCAATGATTCCGATATGAACTCGTTGAAGAGAATCCTTTTCCAATCTAATCATATACACAACAACACACTCTTGGAATAAATACTAGCATTGTTTCGTGATAGTTTTATATGATATGTTATATTACAGTTTTTTTTACGATACTAAAACAGGATATTTTTTGGTGACAGCCAATAAAACTTCAAAGAGCACAGACGAGAAGGCATCTTAACACTCACACTCAAAAAACAGCTTACTATGGCAACGAGCTGTAAGACATTTCTAATAACCGAGAGAAATATAATGACTTGTTTTCAGTTCAGCCAAAATATATTTAATTTCCTGCTGATGACGTAAAGACGTTTTCAAGACATTGTGAAGCGCCGGTCTGTTATTTTCAAACGAATATAACAGAACAGCAATACGACCTGCTTGGTGACATTTCTTTATTACATTTTAGTGAAGAAGGCGTCTTTATAGGCATTTATCTCAGCATATGGTAATTCCTATTTTTATTAAAACGGGCCAGTACAGACAGGTAAAAATGCAATGACAATATAGAAGAGAAAGTATTTAAATGAATCTAAAGGAAATATTTTTATGCCATGAGATGTTATCTCCCTTTTAGTCAGTTCAGTTATGTGCCATGCGTGATACACGCTTAGGCGATCATTTACCTTTCGATACATGACTGACCTGATAGATTATTTCCCGTAGTAGGTTGCCATTTCTTTCTGCGGTAGACCAGTTGCCATCCAAGGCTATAGAACCCGTCTGTCCAGCTATTTACGCATAGCTGGTAGAAGAAGAGGATTCATACTTTTTCCAGGGTAACTTAGGTACACAATTGAATGTAATGGATTTGACTAGAATTCGAACTTTTAGTCAGCTAGAGCTAAATCCAGACCACTAATTTATTCCTTGATTCTATAACGATTATTGATATCCCTAAAAGGTTATCGGCTCTAAACACTTCGCAAAATCTGACCAAGTGACCAAACATAAGTATTTGGAGAGTTTGTCCATTCACTAATCATTCATTCATTCTCTTTCTCTCTCTCTCTCTCTCTCTCTCTCTCTCTCTCTCTCTATCTATCTATCTATCTATCTATCTATCTCTCTTTCTTTCTCTAACTCTCTTTGTATATACATTCGTTCCGTCCTTAAAGTAAAGAATTTTTCCCGTTGTCTAATGGATAAATTGCCATCAAAATTACGCAAAAATGAAAATTACACTGACATCTCATTTTAACAGACATATTACGAAAAGTACACAAAAATATCTTGAAATACTAAATAGTAAATTTATTTAATAAAATCGCCACTGGCTTCAATCACGGCCTCTAGGCGTCTTCGGAATCTCTTGCAACTCTTTTGGACGGTCTTCTTGTATAAATTGGTGAATGCTGACATATTCCTGGCCTTTTTTGGTTTTACTGCGTTGTCTTTTATATATATTTATGAATATATGTCTGAATTTTTACCCATACACAAACACATTCACACTCCATACACACCTATATATATATATATATATATATATATATATATATATATATGTATATATATATATATATATATATATATATGTGTGTGTCTGTGTCTGTGTCTGTGTCTGTGTAATATTACTGCATGTTTTTTACTGGTACAAATAATTATTCCTTAAAATCAGTTAACATGCCAGGCCTTTCATATCTGGCTTAACAATATCTATTTCCAACTATATTATCATATGCTACTGTAATAGGCTCTTAGCGAATAAAGGGCTATAAAACGATTATATAGACGCCTACTTGTGCTTGTGTTTGGATGCACCTATGTAGAGACATTTGCTATACGTATACATTTTATGGAAGTTTATATATATATATATATATATATATATATATATATATATATATATATATATATATATATATATATATATATATATATATATATATATATATACACGTTATCCGAAGATCTTTTATAAATCTCTGATCCTTTTTCATTGGCTAACTAGCAAAGCGCTGTTTCCTTCTTTTATCAAGTTTTTCATTGCTCACTTTAAACCATTGAACTATTCTATGCGTGTGGGTGCACATTTCTGCTGTTCTCTTTTCTTTCCTGCTTACTTGACATTTGCCTACCTACCTACCTGCCTGTCATTCATTTTTGATGATGTTAGCAGATCTGGCTGAAGTTGGGGGCAGCCTGTGTGCAACTCACTATCAAAAGACAATATATATATATATATATATATATATATATATATATATATATTAGAAGTGAATTGCGAAAATCTACAATTACAGAAGACACTAATATCTTCTTTTTTTAACTTTTAACCCTTTTCCCTTTGACACCGACATTTTTTCTTACAAAAAAGAAGCAAAATGAACACTGGACGCTTATATTTTATGCCTGAAATATATATCCGGCCTGAGTGTGAGAAATTCGAAAGAACTAATGCAAGGAAAATGTTTCTAATTGCTGCCCTCTTTCTCACTGTACGACACATCAGTAGGCGCCCTCGACGAGTTAAGGCTCATTGCTTTTAGGCTACCCCTGTTCCCCCATCTATGATGGACAAGGCTAACCCTTTTTATGACACGTGCACTCAGGCACTTTCGTGTGAGCACGTGTTAAACATAGTTTGTTCCCTTCATAATGCGCGTAAGCACTCTGCCTTGTCTGCATAAAGAAAATATATTACTCTGCAAAACTGCGCATGTGCGAATGTATCAATGAAGGATAAAGAATAACTCGCTTCACAGAATATCGAGTTAACAGTGTTATTAATGATGATTTTGTATATCATGTATATATGTCTGTAAAATACAAATCATCCCTAATCCTCTCATACATATCAATTGATATATATATATATATATATATATATATATATATACAGTGTAACCCGGATATAAGAGACCCTGATATAAGAGAAACCGGGATATAAGAGAGATTTTCTCTGGTTCCAAATTAGAGCCTGTGTTAATGTATATAAAATAGAACAAACCCGGATATAAGAGAAACCCGGATATAAGAGACTTCTCCGGTCCCGACAACTCTCTTGTATCCGGGTTGCACCGTATAAATATATATATATACACGCACACATAGATAGATAGATAGATAGATAGATGTATGCATATATTTTATGTATATACATTCAGAAAACTATACGCTCCCCGACAGGATTCGATCCTGCGCATTCTAGGGGAAACGTGCCTTATTCCAATTCGGCCAGGTAGAACTACCTGATCATGCAAACGCATAATTTTCTTACAAGATTTTCTAGAATATTCAGGCCGGCAGATTTAAATAAATAAATATACTGTTTAATAAATAAATAAAAACAGAGCCTCTACTCAAATATGAGTTTTTAAAATAACGTTTAAGCAAATAAATTAAAAATACGTCTGATGTAATCCATTTCCTAAAAAATTGTCTTTGTTTACGTTGGAATATGAAACCGAGTATATATGTATATTTCGAAAAGCGGGTAGATATGTGTTCAAAAGAACTATTCGGATTTTGTTTGATCAGAAGGTCCTTATGACGGTTCCTTCGAGAGGACGCAGGTTGAAATTCTGCCGGAGAATCTATTCAAATATGTGTATCCATTTAAAACAATGTGTAAGGGAGTAAAATAAAAATATGTCGGGTTTCCTCCATTTCATTTATATATATATTTACACGATGCGATAGGGGAATTCGCTAGGAACATATTCAATGATTAATTTAAGAATTAAGAAATTCAGAAAATTCAAAT
Source organism: Acanthosepion pharaonis (assembly GCA_903632075.3). Classification (NCBI taxonomy): domain Eukaryota; kingdom Metazoa; phylum Mollusca; class Cephalopoda; order Sepiida; family Sepiidae; genus Acanthosepion; species Acanthosepion pharaonis. Next base: position 4,160,044 of record CAHIKZ030002777.1, read on the forward strand.
AGGAAAATCGTGAAATTTTCACGGGTGTTTCTAATTATGAGTATTCTATTTTAATATTATTTATTGATTTTAATTTTTTATTGTACCATAATTTTTAATTTAACTTTATTGTAGGCATATATATAAAAAAAAAATGTTTAAAAGATTATAGTATAAACAGATTTCTGGAATATCCACGGTTTCAGTCATCCGCTTGTGAGTTTGACACGGATAAGATGACGCAAAAATTTCAAAGGAGGTTAATATTTTGCCTAGCTTTTCTAAAGGACACTAAATGCAAAATCTCTTCTGGCATGCTAAGTAAATACATAAAATATCCAGATGATCAATAACCATTAAAAAGCGAAAGTGTAGCTAAAAATCGATCATCCATGATGATCGTCGGGAAATAATTCATTTGCCCTCCGCTCATAATTTGAATATTTATGGTATTGTCCAGATATCTGGGAACTTTTCAGTACTTTCTGGTGTTGATATTTGCACGGAATACTCAGTCGGAAATAGCTTTATTTTTTAGTTTTTATATTTTCAGCCGTTTCAGGGCGTGAGTGACCATGACTCTCCACAACTTCCTGGCTTTTGCTGACCTATGTAACATTGGATTATTTACCATCCCTCCTTATCCTCGTTGCCATGACCATAATTAATAGCGGGAAATGCCAACCGAAGCTGTAAATTAATTAAAATCATATGTAGAAATAAAAATGGTATCTACAAACGTTAAAATTTTCAGAAACGGGGGAAAGTGTTTAACTCCGAACAATATTTACTAGATTCTGTCTGAATTTTTGAAATGATGCGTTATCATTATTTCTATTATTTACACTCCGACTATTGTCCTCGTCTACGTTGTTATTATCACAACGTTCCGGTAGTTGTGGTTTCGGGCCTTCGTCAGATGCATATCGATCCGGTTAGCCTTCAGGTAATTTCAAACTGAACACTTCATTGAATTTACGGAGGTACATTGTTTTTGTTCCGCTGTCCATTGTCTTGTTCTTATATCTGGAACGCTCAGTTACTGCACGCCGTGTTTCCAGTGAGTCTAAATCTGCACTGCCCATCACAGGGATTGAACTCACAATTGCTATGTAACCAAATTCACGAATAACTACGATAATCCAATAAACTAGACATTGTCAGAAAGCCCAGTCTAGCTTACTATTTAAACCGTAACTGTCATAGTTTGCGAGAATGGCTGTCATTAATCTATGACAGACCCCCAAGTGAAACAAATAGCTATTCGGTTTAGTTTAAGGTGGCAGTGGCTGAACAACCAGTGAAAATCGAGTCTCGCTACACGAGCGATTGGGGTACTTCGATGAGGTGCAAGGGCTAGCAAATCACTCTCGCTAGAACAATTACGACTGAGTAGTGATTTCAATTTTCCCTGAGTACTCTACACATTCAGTCTTGTGCCATATCTAAGCTACGCTTAGAAAATTACTTGGGCACTTCGACGTAATGTATTAATTAGTAAGACTTTCTCGCTAGATCAATTACGATCGAATAGTGAGTTCGATACTCACTGAGTGCTCCACACTTTCGACCTTGTGCCACATCTAAGCTTAGAAAATCATTTAAGGCACATCGGCCTGATGTGATGGCTAGCAAGCTTGTCTCGCTAGAACAATTACGATTCAGTAATGAGTTTGATCCTCACTGGGTGTCCCTATCTTTCGGCCCTGTGCCACATGTAAGCAAGGCTTAGATAATCACCACTACACAAGCGATTGTCTGTTCGGCTAGCCAGATGAGATCTCCTTTATGATATGTCCTTAAGCGAAGTTGATCTTGATACGAAGGTGAACAACTCTTATGAAATATTACCCTCATCAACTGATTTATTTGTTTTCGCATTTGCTTTGATGTTGTTGTCAGGAAACACGAACAAACGAAAAGGAAAGAGAAAAAAAGCACTTCCGGTCTCCTTCCTTTACCAAAAAAACAAAACCCTGAAGGAATTTTATGTATTACGACATGAAATACCAACTGCCCGCATTACATTCTGAAAACGTTTTAACTCTTCAAGCTTGGTAAGTTTTAATAAAAGCCCAATGTTATATTTTGTCAGATTTGTTTAGATGTGTTATATTTTATATTAAGAAGAACTTATTTTCCATAATTCCTAATGATTATTATTAAAGTTCTGTTTACATGAAAATTCTAAGTGCAAATTTATTAAGAGATTCAAGCAGAATTCTTTAATATTCAATCTGCAAAGCCTCATTACATTCATGAATATAGGAGAAATCTCACTTTACTTGAAATCGCTTTCAACAACGAAAATTATATGAAAATATACGTGTGTCCATTTTTTGTGGATGGATATAATGTTTAATGAATGTGATTATTAATCATCAGTGAATTAAGAGCATTGACAAGGTATTGCATTATGATGAAAAATAAATATATTTTGTTTAAAATAAATGTTTAGTCCATAATTAAATTATGAATATATATATATATATATATATATATATATATATATATATATATATATATATATATATATATATATATATATATATATATATATATGTATATATATATATATATATGTGTGTGTGTGTGTAAATATATATGAATATATGCAGGTATGTATAAAAATATATGTATATATATACAGTTATATATATATATATATACAGTTATATCTTTCTAGAGTGCACAGAACGCTAGATGATATATATATATATATATATTAAGAAATGGACAAGGTCCGACAATTTATTTATTAAAGACATTTTTATGTTTAACGTTGGTATTTATAGATACAAGTATTTATCATAAACAGAGCATTTGCTTAAATACTTGTATCTATAAATAACAACGTTAAACATAAAACTTTTATATATATATATATATATATATATATATATATATATATATATATATATATATATATATATATATATATATATATATATATCGTCTAGCGTTCTGCGCACTCGAGAAAGTTTAATCAAAACCTTTGGAGGGGGAACCACCGTCTAATCAGTGGCGGTTCGAACATTTGCCGCTCGGCTACGGAGAGCTTTACGAGAAAGTAAACTTCTATTTTGCCTTTAAAGCAAACTCTTTTACACGGTGAGTTTACTCGAATACGTGTATCAATTACAAATAACGTTTGAATTAATAAAAATGTGCCGGACTAAAAAAAAAAAAAAATAATAATTCTTTAGACATTATTTATGCATACGTTTAAATTTTCTACCTATATAGGGATGAGAATGGTCAGTATAGGGAATAAACGTTTTAAAGATAACAACACGGTGTAGTCATCAGACCAACTTGCAGTTTGTGCATATAGACTATTGAGGCTTACCTGAATTCCATTCATCCCTTTCCGACATATGTATACAGCTTAATAAAAAAAATGTTAAGCGTTTCACCCCAAGCAAGGCGGGAAGCCACTAAGACACAAGGGGTTACAGAAGATTTGAGCAAGATCAGATAGGAGTGATAGAGGAAAGGATGAGGAGAAGGATAGTGGATAGATCAAAGCAACTGGAGATATCGATTGACATTACATTTGAATAGTTAGAGATTATAGCTCTCAGGGAAACTGAAATAGGGAAGGGAGTTCCACAGGCGAGAGGTGCGAGACATGAAGCTATTGGAGTAGAAAAGACGGCTACATTTAATAGTTTCGACAGTGAAAGGGTGAGAGCGGGATGCCATCCACGTAGGGCGCTTGAATTCATGATGTCTGGGAACCAGCGAATGCAGCTCCTCGGAGCAATTACCATGAAAATATTTGTAAAAAAAGACAGAGAGAGGTGACAGCGCGTCTGTGAGAAACTGACTGTAGACGAGATTCCAGAACAGGGCCAATTATATTGCATATCCGCCTCTGAATCTTATCGACAATACTCTATGTAAGGGCGAATTGTTGACTTATAGATCTGAAGGATCGATTCCGGGGAGAAAAATTTCCTGGCGCGGCACAGGGAGCCAACTTTCCTTGCGGTGGACGAAGCAATTGACTCAATGTATTTGTTCCATCTCAGGTCAGCAGTCAACGTGAGACCGAGCAGCCGCAGAGAGGTGCTCTCGAGAAGTTGAGCGTCAGACATTCTAATGGAGGGCAGGGAAGGATCTCTGTGGTGATTAATAGAGAGCAGTTTTGTTTTTGAAGCATTAAAGTTGACCAGCCAATTCCTGCCCCAGTTCACAACCGATTGGAGGTCTTTTTTCGAGACACACGGCCAGGTTAGTTTTGTCAGCGACACTAGATTTGTTTTTGAGGCAGGAGTAAAGTAGATGCCAACTTGGGAATATACAGCCCTCTCAGAAATAGTGGCTGTAGATTATATTAAATCTCTAAATTGGCTGTTACCGTGTTGATTTTTATACCCACACCATACGTATAGTGTGTGTTACTTTGTGTGTGAAATAAAATGTAAACGTTGGGTAACTTGAATAATGAATAGATTGTTCAATCTGCTAAAATTTTCCGATGTTTTAACAAATACTTTATGTTCGATTAAGATGTAAACTCCGAGGTAGAAACGTTTTCGTTCCGATTCACGCTGCTTATTTAATACCAACTTTTGAGAGTCAATTAAATTGCGCGTTTTAACAAAAACAAAGAAAAAGAAACGAGAAAAATAAGATAAAAATAGCCTAAAATACATAATGAAAATGTTTCATCTACGAAATCAGAAAACTTATAACTAATATTTATCCTATCTGCAACATCTGAAAGCAACCATTTATTACGTTAATGAAAATATTTATAACACTTCGGAATTCTAATTACTGTAAAGGTTATATTTAGTCGGTATACTAGTCATCCTTGTAATTTTGCATAGTCAATTGACTGGCTTAGACATCTTATTAAAGAAAATACATCTCTAGTAGGAATCGAACCTGTATTTCCTCTTTTTATCTGGAAAATACATTCAAGTTAAGAATATTTTAGAATTAAGTCACATAAAGGTATTACAACAAGCCGGGGCTCAATTATCAATTTAAATGCTCATCTTTAGCAGACTATTATTTTTAGAGGAAGTGTATCTCAGCTCCGATTTCCGGACTTTGAAAGCTTGGGTCAGATATGAACCACAATCAGGAAGTCGATTTTGATTGGTTGAGCTAGCGTAGGAAAGAGATATGAAGAAAGGATTCAGTGAGTTGTTTCTTACCCGTAAAGCTATGTAGACGTGTTCTCTTTTGTGTCCGAAACGACTCCCCAGTGAGAGATGGGGGCGACCCCACTAGATAGTTAGATAATGTAGATGTCGTCACGATTAATAAAAATAGTTTAAGTTAAAATTCTCTGTTTTGAAGATTTCCATTACCAAACCGAAACGATTGGAGATCGGCGGCCAAGTGAAAAAACGAAGCTAAGATCATTCACTGCTGAAAACATGCAGCAATATCTCTTTGGGACTGTTCGAAGTATATATCTGGAAACAATTTTAGTACCCGAAAGGCAAAAAAGTATTTTTTTAGGCAGTTAATGGATTTTGAATCTAACCTTATTGTCATAAGAGATAATTACTTAATATGTGAGATCCATTCAGTAGTTACAGAAATGTTATCACCTTCTGGCGACTTATATATATATATATATATATATATATATATGTGTGTGTGTGTGTGTGTGTGTGTGTGTGTGTGTGTGTGTGTGTGTGTGTGTGTGTGAAAAATATAGAAAATAGGAAAGAACTTGTGAGGTAAGTTCTTTAGTATTTTTGTTATTATTTAAAAAAAAAAGTGCTCGATACAAAAGTAGAGCATAAATATAATTATTTATTTAAAAATATGATTCCACCGCTACATAAGAGTTCTCCTGTTTTAAAACAAGAGCCGAAAACTTCAATATAATTATTTGAATTAAATTGAATTAAAGTACCAATCTCTGTTCCATCTTCAAGCGAAATTTTTGGAATAACTAATTCTTTAAATTTACGCGTTTTTATAAGCATATTCATTATTAAAGTTAAAATTACTATGTAACGGCTAGAGCAAATATTTTAACAAAAGAGGCGTAAGGATTAATAATTTGTATCAATATCTCAGTTACATTCAAAGAGGTCAAGTCAGGGTAAGGTTGGGGTGTCTAAATTTAAAGCGGAAGATGACATCGTCTAGTCTGGTTAAGTGTCTATGAAGATTTATTTATTTTTTTATTTCATTTTCTTTCCTGAAAGGGTTTTGTGTATATAAAACCTGTCATAATTAGCTAACATTTGTTTTTTTGTTTTTTTTGACGACTTCAGAAAGGTTTTTATTTAGACTATGGGGTTTAAAATTTGTATTTATTATTTAATTGTTTGTTTTTTATGCTAATTATTCAATTTGATGATGCCGGCAAAAAACCGTTAACTCATGTCTATTGTTTAATAAATTTTGATTATTTAGAAACTTGATAATGTGTAGTTTTCATGTAGGCATTACGGGCATGGGTCATCCCAAGTTTTACAAGTTCTAGTTTTGTATATAATTTTCCATTTTACTTTTGGTGTTTTATTCATTTCCTTCAAATGCCAAAAATATTTAGATAGAGATGTCAATATCTGAAAAACAAAAGCGTCAGTTAAAACTGACACTAGAAATATATGAATGATGAGAAGCAAATATACGCGAAAGCTGATCAGAGAGAAATCGACATTCAACAACATGAATTCGGTTTGGGTTATCTTTAAAGAGTTTACGACGTGCCAGGAAGAACTGTCGCTTGCGGTGCAAACGAGTACACTCTTCCAGAGAATGGCTAGAATACTGAAGAGTCCAATGAACGTGACTGAAATGAAAAGAAATTCGCACCACGAGGTAGATTCACCGACATTTTGGCCACGGTCAAAATGTGGATATGTTTGGACGCCGGACAACGCTTTTATTTCTAAAAGGAACACGAGAAAAACGAGAGTAAAAATGCAAAACTTATTAGCCATGCTGTTCGGACATTGACTGTTGAAAATTCAACCAAATATCTCATAGGGTGTTATAAAGAACAGAATGAATCTATTAACAACCATTGACGTTGAAATATAGCCATTGCACTGCAAATAAACTTCACTAAGAACTCTTAACGTCATACACGAACACACAAACACTGCTTATATATATATATATATATATATATATATATATATATATATATAGAGAGAGAGAACGAGCAATAGAGCAGGCAAAAATGTCGTTGCTTAGATTTTCTGAGTAATATTTTCCCTCTACATGCATTCCTTCATAGAAGATATGAAAATTAATGTCTAGCAGCAATTTAGCTTTGTAGCTTCTATTTTCAGTGTTTCCGCCGAGATTCATTACTTTGAATGTGTATATTGCCATTAAAACTACTTATCTGCTGAAAATAATATATATAAATATATATATATATATATATATATATATATATATATATATATATATATGCAAGTTTCATTAAAAACGACAGACAAGATACTACGTTTAAGCTTTTTATTTAATTTTTCTTGTGTTCTAACAAGATCTTTCTTTTCTGGACAAAGAGTGTGTAAAAACTGTCCAAATTTTTTATACTTCCGAGCGCTTTCGGCTAAACCATTAGCCATTATCAAGGATGATTCGATTTTTCAGCTTAATTGAGTGTTTGAGTTCTGTGTATGTCTTAGTGTGTGGTAGGGATGTTTTTAATTTCCAAATACGATTCGCACTTTGTGGCTGTGTTCGTAGTTAATATTGTTAAGAGTTGGCTTTTTCTTTTTTTATTATCAAAGCTTCCATTGCTTTTAGTCTTTTTTTTTTTTTGCAGGTGGATGCAGTTAATATATTTGTGTTTTCTACTAGTATGTTTCTAATGGAGTCTGGTAAATTTGTGTGTGTTTAAATGGGTTCTAATGGAGCTGTGATCAGATAGGATGTAACGTAAGACGTCTGGATAAGTATGTGGTTGTGTAACCGATGTAATTATTTATGATATATATATATATATATCACAGTGAAGAAAATCTTTCTGTAATATTTGCAGAGTATTTCGAAGAATGTTTCTTTTTTATTGTTGAATACCTTGAAATGATCTATTTTTGTGTCAGAAACTAACTGATTAATGGTCATTGTAATTATGTTATTATGCCTCAAATTTCATATCAAAGCATCAAAAAAAGCCAGGTGTATAGATGGCTCCAGGCGAAGAGGTCCGCGATTCACCGGTTTCAATGATAACCACTAGAGGCGAACACCTATGAGCATGACGGCGCCTGTTATATGCTGGCGTGAAAAAAAAAATAAACAGATAGAGATATAAACACCCCTAACCAGAGATGATTTGGGTAATCTCCCTTGAACATCGTAATCGGGGAAGGTAAGGCCGACGTCCAGAAGAGGCTTCTGCGAGTGCCGCAAACCACAGACTGGCTGAAAGTTACTCATGAAGTAAGGATTTAATTAAAATGTCATAAAGATTTAAATCGCATTTTTACCGCCACACTCACTTCATTAAAAAACGTTTTTTTAAATGGTAACAAAAATAAGAGACTGAGGTAGAAATTATCAGTTTCATTTGTGGAATTTATTTCTTATCCTACAAGACATATTCTAGAATATTCTTGTGCTAAAGTGGCCTTTTAGTGATGGAAAACCATATGCCCCAAAAGCAACTGCAAAATGGGTCATCCAGAAATTGACCATTCCACATTGCTATTGTCACAAATACATATAAAAGAAAAGAACGTAAATCAAATATTTTAATATTAAAATTTAGCCAATATCCGTTCAAGAGTCTCTCACTATAGAATGAAAGAGAGGTTGTAGGATGGGAAGATTTATGAAGCTAAGGGGAGATAACGATGGACAATTGACACTTGAGTGGTCAAGACTGATTTTTTTCACGGAGGCACTCATACAGGAGATTATTCTACAAATGGCATTTCTTGGGCACACCTGAGTAGGACTTTCATCTTACATTTTAAACACGAAATAAATGAGGGTGATTTGACGTGGCAAAATATGTCGTAGCTGTAAAGGTCTGATCTTATGGAACTAAAGAATGGAGCCGATTTGAATATTTGCAATAGCAAAAGAGTAGCGATAAGCTAACAGCGTTTGTGAGAAAAAGTCGTCCCGGGAAGAGAATAAGTCTTCACTAACATGGCTGCGTAAACGATTTTGAACGTTGTCAAGACCAGAAAGTGAAGCTCTACCTCGGTAGAAACATAGAAAGATAGTATAAGGAAACTGGAAAGGAAGTTCAATCCGGCCTTGTGGCTGATGAATTCTTTGAATCATCTTCATGTTTATTTTGAAAAAATATTAAAGTAATTATCTCAAAGTATTTGTTTTATTTTTTTGTTTTGTTTCGTTTTCTCTTTCGAAAATATCAGTTACTAGCAGTAGAGCCCGGCGTTGTCCGGGGATGTAACAGTAAGAGATAGATCAAGTATCAACCATCATAAAGACTGAAAAATAAAATTGACAAAGATTATTGTTTAAGGTTGACGGACACGCATGTCTTAATTATTTTATTTATTTTTTTAAGAATTGGCCAAACCCAAACTCAAACAAAAACATTGTTTTCAATCGTTATGAGTCTACCGATTGAATAGAATTTTATTATAAACAATTGTCTTGTAAATGGAATTTTAAAGCATTCTGAATGTAAAAATAAAGAAGAAAGTGTGCAAGACAATAAGAAACACTACCTGCTAAAAGAAAGTGAAGTTTTGTTGAAATTGGTTGAAAAATGTAGGAAATCCGATCCCATATATAAATGAACACACACACACACACACACACACACACAAAAAAAAAACAACCTGGGTTTTATAATAAGTATAACTCGATATGAGTTGTCCCCCTTTCTTTCGATTAATCGTGTTTTGCAATTGATTTCATGCAAAAAACAATTGTGTTTTTCCAATTTTTGGCGCTGATAGAACCACCGCAAGGTAATTTTACGTAGTCCTGTGAAGTTTTGTTGAAATCGGTTGAAAAATGTAGGAAATCCGATCCAATATATAAACGTACACACACACACACACACACACACACACACACACACACAATCTGCGTTTTATAATAAGTAAGATACTTTGTATTTACAAGAATGGAATATAAAATGGAATATTGCTGCCAGTTCACACTTGCCTGTTTTGCTAGAGTTCAAAAGCGTCTACGCGGCCCTGTGTGTGATGAATTCTTTTCCACCGTAGATTCCCTTTCTCACGGATGAAATGATACGAGCCTCTCGCTGCTTTATCACTACTTCCATAGCATGTCCTCTGACGCACTACATTCTTTAACAACAACACCCTTGACCTTTACACCTGACAAGTGTTAATCATCATTTGACATACTTTAGTCTATGTTAACATGTGTATCCTGGGAATATCTGGTGAAATACATTTCTACCAACCGTGAGCCCAGCGCAGTGGTCGATCACGCGTTCTAAATGATTATCACTTGCCTGTTCTATATTCCTTAGTCGCATCTACTCCTTTACAACTGGGACCCACCATGCTACTCACACAAGGGTAAATTATTCACTTCGTATTTCTATAGTAAGAAATGAGTTCAATTCGGACAGCTTCTTCCTAAGAACTGCTGCATGGTAGAACAGCCTCCTGGCAGAATGTTTTCTCAACCACTACAGTGTTGATCCCTTCAAGTCTAGGCTTAATCGTTATCTTTCCTGCATAACTCCATGAATTTCACTTCTTGCCCTTTCTGACGCTCATAGAACACCATACAATAAGCTTCTACCTTGAGAGTCTCTTGGGCTTTATATTGTGTGAACATTAAAGAACTATCGCTGTCAAATTTGATGCAAAGGTTTTCTATCATCCTCTCAGTTATATAAGCCTACTACAATAACTGAATTATAATTCAGTTAATAATGAAATATTTCCGTTGGGCACGGATTTATAAACAAAAATTTAAATAAATCACACTTGTTAGATAAGCACTTTTATAATTGCTGAATTTTATCCTCCCACTGTTATTGTCCTGTATGTTTTGTTGTTCGTTGTATAAAGATTATAATTGGATTAGTCTTTGTCAACAGAAATAGATCTAAAATCTTTTGATATGTATTTTAATCATCTCCTCTATGTACCTGGTCACCGTTAGTTAACGGATAGGTTTAGTGATTTGGATTAATTCTACTTCATCATTTGTGGGGTTCAAATGTTCGCGTGTAGATTATATACGTAAGTGGCATCGTATTGTTGGTGTCGTATTAACACGTTTGAAGTGCGCATGCCGGCCTCGTACTTAATAAGTGTAGCAAACATGGCAGCCGAGACTGAAGAACATGTTTAAGTTGATGACTTTTTGTTTTATCCTTTTTTTGTGTGTGTTTTGGCATGAAAGAAAAAAAAAATGATTGCTGAAACGAAACTTGACAAAATACAGCGTCGTCGCAAAGTAATTTGCTTTTATGTGATAAAATTAGAAAAAGAACTTTTACATTTTTCATTTTCAGTCTATCACTTGCCCTCTATGATTTCTCCATCTTTCTATTTTTTCATTTTGTTGTCTGTCTCACATCACCTGGTTTTATTTATTTATTTTGTCAATTACTTCCCTTGTGATAATTATACGACTGTTTTTTCCCCTTTTCTTTTCTGTCTCAGTCGCTTTCTTTCGCTTTTCTTTTGTAATTAACCGTTCCCTCATTCGGTTCCAATTCGTCTACCATCCGTTCTTTTTTAACTCTTTCCTAATTTTTTGTTTGCTGCAAAAAATATATCCTCCCCTTCTACAACCTATCGATCTTTTTCCATATATACACACGTTATTAACACGTCTTCCCTTGGTAAGGAGAAAATTCCATTCGGATAGCATTTACCAAAAAGCTCTTTCTTTATTGAACCGGCTATGGAAAGGATACTTACCCGAACAGAAAAATCTTAACCTCGTCAAATCGAGAGTCAACCATTATCTGTCGTACGTATCGTCATAATATAGGGACCTCCAAAAAAAAAAAAAAAAAAAAAAAAAACGCGATACTAAGGTTTAAAATGATTTTTGTAAAATGAAAAATCTTTCTTGAAGTTTTTTATTTATTTTATTTTCAAGCAAATAAATTAAATTTAATATTTTCAATAAGCAAAATATTTTGCTTTACTTCAAAAAATAATTTAAATTGAGTGGAAATATTTTGTGACTAAAATTGCTAATCAGCTCTCTTTTTTTATTTTTCTGTCATCGCAATATGATTTTCTTTATTACAAAATCTTCCAAAAATAAAATACAATGTTTGCGAAACTTTACTGGAAGATTATTAGCTGATTTAACATATAATTAACCTGCTTTGAAACAAATATTATTTATTTTAAGTTTAGATTATCGCAGAAATGCATTTATAACGCCATGGTAGTTGTGTTTTTACCCGAAAGTAGGTGTAATGACGTATTTGACAGTGTGATGACATCTTATATTGACTTTATATGTGAAACATAATTGAAAAAATGACTGGAGCGCCTTCTTTATTTAATTTTTAAGTACTTAGGAATCATATAAATTTAGGAAAATATTCTTCGTAATCTAATTTTGGATTTACATTTACTATAGTCTTCGCTCTTATTTTCTGATAATGCCGTGTATGGTCTTCCGTACTTACAAAAATCGGCACGTTTATACACATACAAAAAAATAAAAATTCTTTTTAAAAAATATTGGTGTTTGATTATTTTTATTAAACCTTTCCAATTGTGATAAATAAATATTGTTTTCACTTAATAATAATATCATCTAAATGGTTGAGATACGGAATTTTAAAAGATTTAATAGTTAATAATTTTTGTAATTAAATTTTTAAAAAAATGAAAACAATTCTTGCAAAAATTCATTATTCATCGAAATTTTTTTTTCTTAAACCAATATTGTCCTTAATATGCCTTAAATATATAATCATTTAAAAGCTTTTCTAATTAAATAATGCCATAGTTTTATTGCATTTTTAATTTTACGATTCAGAACAGATTTTATTCCACTTTGAAGATTCTGAAGATGTTGAAATATCTTAAAAGATTGAATTTTCTTGTTTTTTAGAGACTTCTCACTGAAAACAACTTGGATTGCTTGCCTTTGGAATACTTTTTCCTTCATCACAACTACTATGAGTCACTCAAGTTCTATCAACTGATCACACTCTTGTTGCAAAAATCCAAACTGAATTTTTTCTAAATCCTACATTTGCAGTCAAAATCCTGGATTTCGGCTTGCTGCCACTTGCTGCCAATATTTTCAATATATTCAGAATCTTCAATGTGATGCAAAATTTGTTTAACATGAAGGAACATGCTGAAAATTTCAGGAACATCTCTGATGAATGTTAACAAATGGTAAAACATTGGATTAAATCTGAAGAATTTAGGACGGACCCTTGTTGAATCTGGATGGAATGACACCGTCGCTTGAGACTCGGGGCTGGGCATTATGGGATCTCGGGACAGCAAGAGCACCGAACGGTGTGGAAAGGTATTGTCAATAAAGTTCCGGCCAATCGTAGCGAGGCCTAAGGATGATGATGATGATGATGATGATGATGATGATGATGATGATGATGTACATCTTTCTCCTCCATTTCGCAAACATTGTATTTTATTTTTGGAAGATTTTGTAATAAAGAAAATCATATTGCGATGACAGAAAACTAAAAAAAGGGAGCTGATTAGCAATTTTAGTCAAAAAATATTTCCACTCAATTTAAATTATTTTTTTGAAGTAAAGCAAAGTATTTTGATTATTGAAAATATTGTTGAATCTGGGTGGAATGACCCCTTTTCATTGTAGTCCTCTACCTTAAGTGACTCTCTTTTGCTGTAATTTAGTAGAAGAAACTTCATTAAAAAGTTTGTTCTTACCACTGCTTATATCACAGTTATACTGCATAATGTATGCTGGGCAATCTCCACGTCTAGACTAACATCAAGGGATGCTCTTATTTTTAACGAACTTTCCACTGGTCAGTGTATCAAATAGGACAGCAAGAGATAAATGAGCTTAATTGTGTGTAACAACAGCTAGCGGGAACAGAAGCTATTCACCTTATTTTTAATACTAAAGTTCATAGAATACAATTATCAAGAGCCACGCAAGGTACTGCTAAAATGGTTATGATGGATGACGTGGGATATGAGTGAAAGAGGAAGCGGTAGGAAGTGAAGAATGCATGGATTTGAGACATGACGATATCCTGGTGAGGGATGGAATCCCCCAGGTTAAAACGCCCAAAACATGCCACATGATGAGTGCACCAGGAAAAAATTCGCGGAGACCAAGATGCTGGCTTAATACAGATGGAGGTGAATGGTGTACATCATCATCATCCTTAGACCTCGCTATGGTTGGCCGGAACTCTATTGACAATCCGTTTCCACGCCGTTCGGTGTTCTTGCTGCCCCGTGATCCCATAATGTCCAAATCCTAAGTCCCAAGCTACGGTGTCAATTTTTGTGCGAAGACACTTACAGGAGGATGCCATAAAAGTATGAGACTATTTCCCTGTCCGCTTGGTGGCAGTGGCCGGCAAACTGTAATCGTTTTTGTTTTGAGCTAAAGTAGATATTTATATGTGTCATGGGCACAGAAGAAGAAGAAGAAGAAGAAGACGACGACGAAGAAGAAGAAGAAAAAGAAGAAGAAAAAGAAGAAGAAGACGACGACGAAGAAGAAGAAGAAAAAGAAGAAGAAGAAGAAGAAGAAAAAGAAGAAGAATAAAAGAAGAAGAAGGATGATGATGATAATAATAATAATAATAATAATTGTTTTCACTTGAAGCCGCTGTGCCAGAATTTATCTATCCGATGTTGATATTACTTATATTATTCGGATTGTTGTCCTCATCTTTGTTGCCATATTCACGGCGCTTCGGTCATTTTACACTCCGGCCTTCTTCAGAGAATTGGTATTTCGAACTGAACCATTTATTTCGCCCATCGGATGGCTCAGTATCAGTTATCTCCCTTTAACACAACTCTCCAAGTTTTTGTTCACCTCTGTTGTAGCCAGGTGTTGAACACACAACTCTTTGGGTCAATTCACTGGATTCAACCAACGCTTTTATTCACAGCAACTAAGATGAAGACAACGGTTCGAACAATGTAAATAGTGTAAATAATTACAATACCTCATCTCAGAAATATAGACAGATATCGATGTAGACATCTTCAGCCATCGCTTGGACATGCTCTATGTTCCGACGAGAGGTCACGGCTATTTATTACTTTTTTTTTTACTTCAGTATCTCGCTAGATTTCTGAGATGAGGTATCATGTACACTATTTACATTATTCGGACTGTTGTCCTCATCTTGTTGCCATATTTATCACAACGTTTCAGCCGTTGTACGCTCCAGCCTTGTGGTTGGAATGGCGAACTGAACCGTGGATAAAGGCATTAGTTAGATCCAATGACAGGACCCAAGGAGTGTGAGTTCAATACCTGGTTAAGGCGGTGGAGAACTTGGAAAGGGAATTAACTGGAGATAACTGATAACTGCCATCTATTAGCACGTGGAACTAGAACAGTCTACCCCAGCGAGCGAAAGAAAGGGTTCAGAACGACATTCCAACCACCTGAAGAAGGCCGGAGCGTACAACGGCTGAAATGTTATGATAGATATGGCAACAAAGATAAGGACAATAGTCCGAATAATGTAAATAGTTTTTTTTTTACTTCTTTCTTTTTATGCTGCTGTTTCAGGAAAGTATGCTTCATTGAAGAAATATGACAACGGTAGTATATCTGTTATTATTTTTTGTTTTTCCTTTTACTCTTTTTTAAACATCTGTTTTGATGTATATCCAAATTAAAGGCTAATACTATGTCTAGAATTTCATTTAGGAAACACTTTTTCGACGACGTCGACACATTTCTTGTAGCTGTCTCTTTCCCCTCTTAAAAAGGTGTGAGGCTTCAAATTTGTTTGCTCAGTAATCTTGTTTTCGCTGACAGCGAAAACTTCTCCTTGTCGTCATCCGTTTTATTTTATTATTTTTTAATTTATCATGTGTTTTCCTTCGACGTTCACTGGTATAATTTGCCTCTCTTGGAATTGGCGTCACTGGTGACAGAGGTGAAAGATTGTATTAGTAACGATGAAAAGCCTAGCGTTGAAGAAGGTGAAAATATCTTCTATTGGGTCGGGAGTGCCATAGGAAACCTCATTGATTGGCATCGAAAAAATGGAAAATACACGGCTCGTTTTTTCTCTATCTCTCCTCTTTTCTACCATAGTTTCCTTACTTACCCCTCTCTTATTTTTTCTGCCTCAATATATCTCTCTTCTTTGGCTATTTTTTTTTCTTTTTTTAAGATCAGTAAGGAAACCTCCATCAATACTGGAAATTGTTATAAAACCAAAACATTAACCTGAAAATTTGAGTCATGTTCTTAAAAAGAAACTTTCATATGGATGTGATGCATGACGAGAAGCGCGTTCAGAAATTTATAATCCCCGGCTGTGTACAAACACTTTCTCAGATCAGTGGTTAAAATGGCGTTGAATGAGTTAAGTCTGTGCCTATTTGTACCTTGTGAAGTGACGCTACAGAATCACAAAGAACTGTACCAAATAACAAAAAACACATCATTTGAGAACTTTTAAAACAGCAACAACTAAAGTGGATATAATATGTAACTCGAAAAAAAATCATAATCAAGATGTTGACATTCCTCACAACTTCAAACAAAAGTTTAGGAAAGTAACCCCCATCAATACTGCAAAGAACGGCAACAGTACTGGGCTTTTTTCCTGAAAAAAAAGTAAAAAATGTTATAAATATCAATCGACAATATCACTTGCTGCTTGGTCAATGAATACCGGAAGTTTTCTCATAAGGAATTATAATAACATTACAATTACTGACCTGTAATTTTCACAATTTATCAACAGCATCATCCTTATTTACTTACACTTCATTTTCCTTCGTCCGGCATCATTGTAGTTATCAAGTATGAAGGTAGCAATTTCATTGAGAAAATAATTATTAAAATAGCTTTATTTCCTTAATTTACTCCCACTTCAAGCTATCGTCTCGTTTTTTTACCTGTGTAAAGTGCCTCTGTAATAAAATGAACAAGTTCAATGTTTTTTTGTCTTCCTAAAATCATAAAAATCAACGTAACAAATTTATAAATTCACACAAAAAATAAAAGAATAATATTAAATATAACTTCTTTTTATGTTACCAAAACGTTTCGGTCCATATTCATCAGACTTACGAAAACAAAGAAAAATTAATTTTTCAGAAACTGACCACATTTACAAAGATAAACACAACGAATTTTGCCAATCATTTTTTATTGATAAAAGAAAGGTTTAGTTGTTTCGTAATGCTCCTAGAATCTCAAAAGGCATAATATTATTTAAATTCTTTGATTGTTAGCTTGGACGGTGGATAACTTTTGATCTGAACCACCATCTCAGCTCTGGGGATTTAACAGTTAAAATCATTCATCATCATTTATGTACAGTGTTCTTTCAGTGCATGTGCCATATTGGCTCTCCACAACACAATTTCCTATCAGTTGTGGCCTTAAATAATGTTTGACGCTTGATCATCTCTAACCCTGTTTTGCCATAAATTCACACAAAGTCTTTACTTTTCTCACTCTTTCGATTGAACACACTTTCCTTAAGCACGTCATGCGAGTATTAGATTTTCAGAGAAGTCATATCTTGAAATTGTCTAATTTTCTGATAGTATGAGTGTCGAAATCCTAATATTTTTTTACAACTTCCTCGTTTCTCGTCTGTTCTCTCGGTGGTATTCGTAACATCTGTCTGTAAAACCTTGTCTGCCAAATAAAGAGAGAGAGGTATATAATATAGCAAATCTGTACACTTTTTGTTTCAAATGAAATATTTTCAAATCATAATATTAAATTTTAGGAAGATCTCTTTCACTATTCCGATTCGCCTCTAAAACAGATTTTTCTGTTATCTGTTATTACACTAGCCAGATTTTCTGTTATCTGTTATTACACTAGCCAGATTTTCTGTTATCTGTTATTACACTAGCCAGATTTTCTGTTATCTGTTATTACACTATCCAGACATTTCGCAACTTGCTTGATTCTCATGTCTGCAAAACAATGGTCACACATTTACCTGCCCCTCGTGTTGGCAACCATACATTCTGTTTTCTTATAGTTATTCCTTTCTGCTTGAATTTCTTTGCTAATATATAACGTTAAACACGGTAAGATAAAGAGATATGCTTTGTTTCAGATTGCCCCAGAAAAAAAGAACAATATGGCGATACTTCAGCTCGATCCAACAAAAACATTTTTCTGAATACATATATATATATATATATATATATATATATATATATATATATATATATATATATATATATATATTGGGGTATCGGACAATCTTTTTTTTTTTGGCATTTATATATTGTTTAGAATTTACTATATTAAAAGGTAAAGAAGATCCAATATCATCGCGAGAATGTTTATAGACAGGCTGTAGAGAGTATTGTCACAGTAATCAACATTGCACAGTGACTGTCAATTTCGGACATCATATGATCCTCAGAATATAAATAACAGGGACGGTGTTCAGTGAGGCCCGGGAATTTTTTTTTTTTGTCACTTCCTGTTCCAAGTAAACATAGAGGATGAAAAAACAATGAAACTTAAGTTGCCAAATATTCATATATATATATATATATATATATATATATATATGGCAAATACCAGGACAGACTGGGTTCTATAGCCTTGGATGGCAACTGGTCTAGGAGAAGGACAACTCTGAATTTAAAACCTGCGGAGGGTCGTTTGGAGACCTTGTGGCACTTAGTGCACCAGGTCTCTGAATTCGGCCCTTCAAAAAGTGTGGCTGGTCCTGCATGAAACCCTCGCCACTATAATCAAATCTCATGTGCCGTTGTCGGGCTGTCGGTTTCCAGGGAACTGATCTGCTTGACCCTCATACGTCGAACTCGACGGGAGAGTCGACTATATATATACATGCAGAAACCTTTCTTTTAAATATGCTTCGTTGATTATGACAAACAAGGAAAATTTAATTCATTTTTATTTAGTTTTCTTTCCAGAATTCTTATGGATAAGCACGAATGCATTCATATTAAGCAAGCCATATTAATTCCACTTCTTATATAGGAAATGAAAAAGGCACACAGGCAGTGGACATTATTGGGTTGACATAATGAGGAAAGATGACTTGAAATATTTTCCAATCACATTGTCCAAAGATGGCATGAGAAGCGAGGAAATCAGCGAGTAAACTAATTGACGAGTTTGACTAAAGTTCAGAACAAGAGACACAAAGTCAAAGAATGGTAAATGAGAATTACTGAGCTTCAGAAAAGACGGAAAGCTATGGAGAACCGTCATGATCCACGTCCTGAAATGACATGAAGGACAAAGTCTGTCCTCTGTTTAATATGAATATATCTTCAATTTGAGAAAATATATTTCTATATAATTTAATTAAAATTTACAGCACATTGTTATCTCTGTGTCGAAAATTTAAATGATACGTGTGATATGTCCTGTAGAAACATATTTCTCTTGCTTCAAAACTTTATCTGTGAGAAGATTGTTCAGCAGTCACTACTATTTAGGAGGACTGATATCACATAAGAGTCTAGTAGTTTTTTTTTCTTTTGTTCTAACGAAATTTTCCTGTTTCTTAATACTTTGCTTAATTGTAAAAAAGCATCTTTCGCTCTTTCAATGCACCTTCGGATTTCAGTGTTTCTTGTATTGATTTTAGTGTCTTCAATCCGTAGTTCGCATCCTGGCTAGGTCGGTCTGCCATTCTATTGTCTTACAATTTATGGTTAGTCATATTTTCTGGATTTTTTTATTACCTTAGGAACTCTTAAATGGCGCTTTCATTAGAGGATTTCTTTCGGCAGTCGATAAAGATGATAATCAATTGGTGCAAGCTCGGTTGAATATGGATGGTTGGGAGGAATGAACGAAAAGACTTCCAAATATTTTTTTCAGTTAATGTGGTTTGACGGGTTCACGAGTGCTTTTACACCCACATTGTAGCTGCTGGATATATAGATGTGCATTTAGTGTTTCATGGCATTTTAAGGACTGCAAATTAATGCAGTATACGAACAACATTACTTTTCTTCCGTGGAACTCGGATTTGGTGGTTAGTCGGTGAGGTCTGTCTTTGTCAATTCACTGCTTTTGCGTTGCATGTTGTGGTATGTCAGTTCATTCGAAATTCCTTCTCAATCGCCATCTAGGATTAGCAGTTAGAATGATACATTTATTTGTTGTTTTTTAATCATTTCACTTTAATCAAGGCGGGAATGCCACTAGTACGCAGAGGTTACAGAGAGTGAAGGAGAGAGAAAAGACTGCATACAGGAGGAACGAAGGAAGGATAAAAGCTGGCGATTGATGGCGATTGACGTTGCATTTAAATTTTTGAAGATTTTAGTTATCAGGGAAGTAAGGCAACGAAAGGGAGTTTCACAGGCGGAAAATGCAAGAAAAGAAACTGTTGGTGTAGAAGTGGCGGTTACATTTAACTAATTGAACAGTAAAAGGGTGGGACCTAGTTGCCAATCTAGTAGCACAATTAAACACACGTAATCCGAGCAACAGGGAAAAAAGCTCGGTAGAGCAGTAGCCATGAAAATATTTCTAGAAAAGACAGAGTGAAGCCACGTTACGTTAGGGAGAATGTGACTGAAGACGAGATACCAAATCAAGAACGATTACATTGCTGATCCTTCTTTGGATTTTGTCAAGAATTTCGAGATGAATAGCTGGAGTACTTGACCAGATATGGCAACAGTATTCAATGCACGGACGAATAGTAGATTTGTGTAAGATAGGCTCTGACGGGAAAAAACCTTCTGGCACGACACAGTGACACGAAATTTCTTGCAGTAGATTCAGATATTGATCCAATATAGGCGCTCTACTTCAAGTCAGATAAGAACGTGATGCCGAGAAGTCGCAGTGTATTGCTCTGAATGAGTCTAGCATCCGCCAAGCTGATGGCAGGCAGGAAAGTTTCTCTGTGGTAGTTAAATGAGAGCAGTTTCCTTTTCGAGACATTACAATTTACGAACCATTTCCTGCATCAGTTAATCACTGATTGGGGGTATTTCTTTTCAAGAGCAGTGTCCAGGTTGACTTCGTGAACTCTAACGGATTTACTAACATAAAGAAATTAATATTTACGCGCAATTTACACAACAAAATCTAAGCTTCTATCACTAGATTAACATTTGCAAGACCAATACAAAACCGCGTCAAACGATAAGGAAAAAGCTTCAAGAAAATAAAAAAGTTATTCGTATTTCTTCGTGAAAGTCACGCAAAGCAAAACTTTCATTATTCAATGTTATTCATTAAGAATTATTTACTGATAAGAAATATTTGAAAAGTAAATTGTGGGGATAATTTCGATGAGTAGATCACAAAGAAGATATTTTAATAAGGATCTGTTTACCGTTGTGACATAACTCAAATAGACTTTGAAAGGAATTATTGTAGGAAATTATTTTATCTTACCGAAATTCTTATAAAGAAAATATTCTCCTCCTTTACATATGTCAATTTCTATGAGAGTGTGACCGACCAAGGATCTTCAAAAATTCATGTCTTTTCTAGCGCTGAGAGGCATTTGTCTTTTTGCAGTCACTCCCCATACCGCTTATTTTAACCATGTTCATTTTCTGCGTGTTTTTTGCAGTTTCCTTGCTCCATCATCAGTAATATGTAATTTTCGAATTTGTATAAAAACTTCTATGATCTTCCTCTACATTTCTAATTACATTATCAAATTTGACGTCTTTTTATAAGTGACTAGCAGTAGAGCCCGGCGTTGCCCGGGGATGTATCACTAAGAGATAGATCAAGTATCGACCATCATAAAGACTATTATTGTTTAAGGTTGACGGACACGCATGTCTTAATTATTTTTTTTTTTTTTTACGAATTGGTCAAACCCAAACTCAAACAAAAACATTGTTTTCAATCGTTATGAGTCTACCGATTGAATAGAATTTTATTATAAACAATTGTCTTGTAAATGGAATTTTTAAAGCATTCTGAATGTAAAAATAAAGAAAAAAGTGTGCAAGACAATAAGAAACACTACCTGCCAAAAAAAACGTGAAGTTTTGTTGAAATCGGTTGAAAAATGTATGAAATCCGATCCCATATATAAACGAACACACACACACACACACACACACACACACACACACACACACACACACACACACACAACCTGGGTTTTATAATAAGTATAACCCGATATGAGTTGTCCTCCTTTCATTCTCGCGACAGCGATGCCTCTTAATTGTGTTTTCAAATTGATTTCGTGCAAAAACAATTTTACGTAGTCCTGTGAAGTTTTGTTGAAATCGGTTGAAAAATGTAGGAAATCCGATCCAATATATAAACGAACAGACACACACACACACACACACACACACACACAACCTGGGTTTTATAATAAGTATGATATATGAAATTTACATTTTCCTGCATATTTTGTCTACTTTCCTTGCTCAATCATCATATATAATATATTCAAATTTACCAAATGTTTTCCATTTGCATCCTTTACATTTCTAATAACATTTTCAGACTGGACATCTTTTTATAACCGAATCAAAAACTTTAATTTTTCTACATATTTTATATAATTTTCTTGTTCCATCATGAGAAATATACTAATTTCGAATTTTAAAATTTTTTTCCCCTTGCATCACTTACATTTCAAATGACATTTCGCATTTGGCGTCTTTTTATATCCGATATATGAAATCTTTATTTTTCTACTTTTTTGTGTAATTTTCTACATATTTCTGCATATTTTGTGAAATTTCTTTACTCCATCATCAAAATATGCGATTTTCGAATGTTTTCCATTTTCATCCTCTACATTCCTATAAACATTTTCGCATTTGTCGTCTTTTTTATAACGGATATATGAAATCTCCAGTTTAGAGCATATTTTGTTTATTTTTTTTTTACTCAATCATCAGAAATATTCTATTTTCGATTTTTCAAAGGTTTTCCCTTTACATCATCTACATTTCTAATAATATTTTCGCATTTGGTGTCTTTTTATAACCGATATATAAAAGCTTCATTTTCCTGAATATTTTGTGCAATTTCCTTGTTCCATCATCAGAAATGTGCTATTTTCGAATTTTTCAAATTTTTCCATGTGTTGTCTTTAAATTTCTAATGACATTTTCGGATTTGGTATCTTTTTAAAAACGATATATGAAATCTTCATTTTAGATTTTTTCAAATGTTTTCAATATAAATCCTCTACATTTCTCATAAGACTTTCGGGTTTTATAAGTTATATATCAAATTTTAATTTTTCTACATGTTTTGTATAATTTCCTTCCTCCATATTTTCGAATATTATCTTTCTCATTTGATATTATTTTTCTCCAGTAATTTCTAATATTTCTCCTTTCGTTTGGAAGGATGTGTTTAGTTACGCATTTACTTTTTTGTTTAATTTCGGCTTTCTCAGGTTTGATAAAACCATTTTAGAATCAATTTCATCTGACACAAAGTGGTCTCATATAAACGGTCAAACTGAACTTTTTCTGTATGTCTGTGTATTTCAATATATGGTTATCTAAGTAGAATGTTAAAAGGTAAGACTATTTTCTGAGATGATCATAATAAGAAAAAGAACTAAACAAAATAATTGCAATGGTACTAAGTTAATTTCTTGATTAATTTATTATTTGTGTGCAGCGACTGGTAATAGAACTCACTACAACAACAATGCTTATAAGATAAGCGACACGTTATGCTACAACAAATACAACAAATCACCTTGTTACGTAATTAGTAGAAATCAAAGCTGAAATAAACAAGAACAACTCTCGGCAAATCAAAGATCATCGTCTTTCTTAAATATCACTCTTTGATGTCTCTGGTCAACATATCACACATTTTGGTCCTTCATTCATTTCTTTACTCATTTGTCCATTAATTATTGTGCTTTACAGAAAGGATTATATATATATATATATATATATATATATATATATATATATATATATATATATATATATATATATGTGTGTGTGTGAGATAGATAGTGAGAACTTGGACAGCAATCTCTGTTTTATACAAGTTTCGGTATAAACAACTGACAAGTCACTGACATTAAGATTTTTATTCAATTTTTCTTGTGTTCGTACAGATCTTTTCTTTTCTGGACAGAAAGTGTGCAAACGTTGTCCAAAAGCTCTGTTTTCGGCTATTCTTTTAGCCATTATCAAGGATGATTTTTATTTTAACTAATGTGGGTTTTTTATGTATATATCTGAAGTTATATGAATGTTTTTACACATCTTTTTACACATATTTTAT
The DNA here is from genome assembly GCA_903632075.3 of Acanthosepion pharaonis. NCBI lineage: Eukaryota > Metazoa > Mollusca > Cephalopoda > Sepiida > Sepiidae > Acanthosepion > Acanthosepion pharaonis. The sequence goes on from CAHIKZ030002777.1 coordinate 4,184,347, forward strand.
ATAGAGATAAACGCACACGCACACAAACACATATGCATATATAAGATTTAATTTTTTTAGAAACGGCAGATATTTTTATATATAGTGCTCAATATTAAGAATATTCAAATAATATTATACATAGAGCATTAATAATATTATATGTAAAGGTTATTATAATTAATTTATGTTACATTATTATAAATATAATAGAATAATAATATAGCATAAATCAATTAGAATATAAATTAAATATAATAACTAAAATATAATTTAATTAATAATACAAATTCACAAATATTATAATTTAATTAATAGTATAACATAACAACTTCTATATAAACCATATAAAAATTTAATTCAATTTCGAAGAAAAATATACTTTCGGAGAAAAAAATAATTACAATTGAAAGAAAAATCTAGAGCTGAAAAAAATTAAAGATGTAAACAAAAGCAAAATTTCGTGAACGTACGCGTAGAAAAGAAAGTTAAATTCATGAATACGTACGTGTAGAAAACGGAGTAAAAAAGCGGTGTGGAAAATACACGAAACGAATTTTAAAAAATTTAAAAAATTGAAATACTGTTTAAAATCAAAAACCGTGAAGACTGGAAATTTTACCAAGAAACTTCGATGTCAGGATAAAATTCATATTTAAAAGTGAAGTAATCTTTTCATATATATATATATATATATATATATATATATATATATATATAGGCAGATATTTGTATTGTGGCTAATATATTTACATGTTCAATAATTAGTACCCGATACAAGTGAACTGAAACGTTTCCAATGCTCATTTTCAAAGCAGGCCCACTCTCTTCACTTTGAACTGTAATAATATTCCTGCTTGTGTTTGACACTATGCCAGACTAAGCTAAATTGAAAAATATCTATGTAAAGCAAATCAGGATAGAATACGATGTGTATAGATGTCCCAAAAGGTATTTGAAAAAATAAAAGTTAAAGATAATTACCATTATGGGGCAGTGACCCCGTTTATTGAAAGACAAGCTTCCAGTATTCATTGGCATAAGATATTAGGAAACATTAATCAGCTCATATGAAACCTTGAATAATACAAAGAGATGTGAACAGGAATCTTAACGTGAGAAAGAACGGAAATGAAAATGGGAAAGCAATTTTGCTTGGTGTTAGTTTAATGAACTCGCCGTTATAATAGCCGTGTATTGTACCGCTGGCTACATCTGTATAAAGATGGTATTCTTAAAAACTCTTTGATGAATGAAATGATGAACAAATGAGTAAAGAAATGAATGAGAGACCGAAATATACGACTTGTTGCCCAGAGGCTTAAAAGAGATATACTTGGGAAAGATGGTCAACGTGATCTTTGGTTGGTCAAGGCTTGATCATGGTGATTTGAGCTTTGATTTCTACTGAAAAATGTTTGTTACTTTTTACTTGGATGAGCAGTTTTCATTCCAACGAGTCATTGATTTAACCAATAAAGTTAGTACTACTTTAATCATCTAGTTTAGTTCATTTTCTTTAAGAATCATCCGAGACAACATTTATTCCTTTCATCAGCATGGCTGATGCTAATCCTCATTTCGCCTTTTATTGATAATGTTTACTGCTGACAAGTGGAAAGTTTTTTTATTGAATCAATGGCTAGGTCTGTTGCTAGGAAACAATCTTACACATTTATATATCAACCATTCGTCCTTGGTTTGAATATTTCCCTCTCGACTGATCTAATGTTTCTACTATATATTTAGAGATTCTTGATAAAATATTGTAGGAAGAAACACCTTTTATACCAGGTAATCTTGTGTTCTCACTAACTGCTGATTTGTTAGTTCACGGACAAACAAAAAAGTACCACCCCACCTTGATTTTTTCCTTTTTTCATAAGGGGTTGTTATCGGCAACTGACCCTTTCTAATATATCGTATTTCAGAAATTCGATATATTTGCAAGAATGTGTGGCTGTTTATTATTTAAGAGTTTTTTTTTTCTTCTTCTTAATGTTTAACCTTAAGTTTTTCTCATTTTTTTCTACACGCAAAATTTCACATTATAAAACAATTATAGAAATAATGCCAATATGCCAAAATTAACGGCATTATTTTTCAAGTATTCTTTCCTTTTGGTGCGATATAGTTCTTTTTATTATTTATTTATTTTTTTATTGAAATATTTTAATCCCTTTTTCATTTCGTCTATGAAGAAATATTGATTTATTTTTAATCCAATTACGAACAGCAAATTCTACCTCGGCGTCGCATGTAGTTTCGACCTTTAAACACCTTTCGAGAACAAATCTTATAGTGCAAAACGAAGCCTTACAGAGGGTATTCAACGACTGGGAATTCCAGCATTTTCACCTTTGTCCTGTTTGTTGATTACAATATGGACTTACTTTGTAATAATACCAAAATAGTTATTCCAAGACTTATTCTACGGATGCGGTACCTTAGCACTTGATATGATTTATTGCTTTTATACGCCTTTGAATATCGACTTGTACACAACACTCGAGTGAAAAAAAAAATCCTAACTGTTTATGTATGTAACAAACGCTATTCCTTAAACTGGCACTAACTGCACTTGAACATTATTTTATAAATTACCCACCACATGCTCAAACATCTTGCTATATTCCGTTATTAGAGACGCCAAACAGTAGGAGAATTTATTTATCAATTAATCCTTGAATTTCATTAATAAACTATACTTTTCAGTTAACAATCTCTTTTGGTCAAACAGTAAATGTGTAACTAAGGATGACCTAACATTGAACACAACAGAAGTCAGCCATGATCATAATACCCTGAAGCTTAAGTGCTTTCTAACTGATTTGACTGAAGAGCCTGGAATTTTATGGCCAGCATAAGGTTTAAACATAAATTCTTCAGAACTCCTCCCACTACATAAAGGGAAATCGGAGAATAAATACATAAATTTAACAAAATCTATTAGGATCAAGTGCCACTTGGCCGAAAATTAAGGAGTTTCGGTCGTAGGATTTTATAAACAGAGTCACAATCAGAATTATCACTTAATAGCCGGTCGTTAGTGTTGTGACGATCCATCTGGTGATATGTAAAAGCAGATGCAGAAAACCACACATCGTGATGTACAGATGAGTAAATTGGCATCATGAGAGATTCGGGAGTTCTCACTTGCCGATTTGAAGATCTTGTCGGTTAGACTATCTCGTGAGAAGACTGAAGTAACAGAGATGTGCAAAGTAGTACAAATGTACTTCACGATCGTGCTAGTCGAATCCATAACAAAAAATAAAAATAACTAAGTGTATTGAAACCAGGACTTTTGTTTTCTTTTTGAGTAGACAGGGTATCTGTGACACTATTTAGCTATGGTAATTGGCTAACTAATTAACCATAGAAATTAAAAACAGGAAAGACTAAAGGCGAGAAAGAACTATATCGAAAGATAGACGTTAAAAAGATTTGATTTTATTTACGAAGAAAGATACTTTTCGTACAAGACAGAAAATCCGTAAGAAAAAGCGAGATATGAGATTCTCTCAAAACTGATTAATGTCATGGTAAGGGAAACAGAATTCAGAAAGAAAAATAAAGCCTTCCGACACATGGCGGTCATAAAAAATTTCGGACGACCGCGATACAGACAGAGAGAATCGATATTAGTTATCTTTCATAGATATCATTTAATTTTGATTCTTGGGTCCAACGAAGGGAAATCATCTGGTATGTGTTAGAATTCTGGCATGAGGAACAAAATCGTAGAGGAAATTATTATTACTTTTTCAAACTGTTGACGTCAGACACAGCGTCGTCGAAAATGGGCATCTGGTGATAAGAGGATTTTAAAGGATGAGAAAAAGAATTTGATTCTCAGGTAAAACATGGACCCCCCAGTTAAAAGTTGACTTAGCACAGAAGCCAGATGTCGGGTTTTAACAGTGATTGATGGGTCGGTAGAGAGACCTGACTAAGTGAATTTTGGGTGTCCCCAAAAGATAGATGTGATAAGAATTATTTGGCAATCTGGGGTTTGTGAAAGAATATGTTTTGGCCGATGGAAAAAACAAAAAAAGGATTTTGTAAGCAAAATTCTGGATAATAATTTTAAGAGGGCCAGTCTAGCCACACCCACACTGCCGTGAGATCATTAGTCAAGTGGTAGCATGGGTGATAGGCGGAGGTGAATGTATTAGAAAGACGGAGAAGTTGTTAACACTCACTGAGGGGATTGGTATGAGATACCAATGTGAGAGAGGAAGAGTCTAGGAGGATAACTCTCTTCCGACCTTGTCTCACGGACGAGGGAGAAACCCCCGAAATGGAAAGTGATTAATCTTCCAAAAATGAGAAGTAATTAATTTTCCTGGCCTAAGAACAAAGAGAATTCTTGTTGGGAATCGAGAATTATCGAGGAACCCAAACCACGTCAGCTCCACACCGGGTTTAGCTCGGTACCCATATAAACGAACATCCCCGGGCAGTTTGGCAGTTGATTCGCAGTTGGAGTTCATTTCCGGACAGAGTCAGAGTGTTGTCTCGCAGAAGCTGACCGAGAAATTCCACGTCCTTTCGACTTCGACTCCCTACCAAAAGCAAGTTATATTGACTTAAGATACTAAAACTCGCTTAAGAAACGCAAAAGTGTCACAGATCCATAGAAACGGGCTGGGTGAGAAACACACTCCTGTATGTAACAGACGGATAAAGATAATTTGTTATTTCTCAACATATTTGAACCTCTTGAGTTTTATTTTATTGCTTCTTTTACTTACGCTTGTGCGATATCACGTTCATTCTGGATTCAGCTTGCACTACGGCCTGACGCCTGATTGATTTCGTCTACCTAAGATCAAAGTCACAGCGTGGGTAGGTTAGACTTGAGATCAAAGTAGTTACTTCAGTTACCAGACGTTTGAAGTGAGCTGGGAACAACAAAGCTGGTATCGAACCGGGAACGACCAGATCGACCGGGGACACAGGCTGGTGGCAGTGACAAGGAGTCAACCCCAAAACGCTGGTGGAAGAAACCTTACAGTTGACCATGAGCTGACAGCGCAGTGTCACATATTGGTGTCGCGACCAGAGGACGTCACATATTGGTGTTGCGACCACCAGTGTGTGTCACATATCTTTCCCAGTTGTGTTCTAAACTAGAATCGAAACACAACGTGTGGTAATTTGTCCAGTCTGAAATACTGATAGAAAACTGCGACTGTATGTCTAAAATCTGTTTTAATATTCTGAGCTTCTTCGTCGACTATTTATCATTAGAATAATCTTAAATAATATAAACACCGAACTAATGAACCTGATCCTTACTTCATCCTTGAAACGTTTGATTTTATATCAACACGACGCTGGTCTTATTAAATAAGCAAAATCATTCTATCAAAACAGACAATGTCCTTTCTTTTTACAAACGTTTTATTGCGTATATATACTTGATGGGTCATAAAATAATGGCTATCAAACATAGAATAATTTCAAATAATAATAACAAGTACTGTGATGTTGTATCCCATCCCTTCTGATCATAATTTATTGGAGATGCCTTTCTTACAGAATTATGATGAGCTACAGGAAATATCCATTTCAGTACTAGAAATTTGCTTGTTAGTTGCCTGACCATAATCACTTTTTAAACGCTGATGCACTGTGCCTTTCTGCTCATGAGCGGGTATCGTGAAAGATAACCATAACCAGGTGGTTCGATTTCTTTTCTTTTTCTTAACTTAAGCATGAAACATCCGGAGCACGGTGGAGTAATGGATAGTGGTTCGGATTGAGGAATTGGAGAGCCGAGTTCAAATTCCAGTCGAATCAATTACATTCACCTACGTCCTAATATCCTTGGGAAATCCTCTTCTTGAATCCTCATTTTCTCCCCCTAGCTATGGGTAAATAGCAAGACAGACTCTGTTCTATAGCTTTGGATGGAAACTGGTCTACCGCAGAAAGAAATGGCAACCTACTGCGGGAAAAAAATCTGCCTCGTTAGTCATGTATCGAAAGATAAATGATCGCCTAAGCGTGTACCACGCATGGCATATAACTGACTGACTGATGAGACATCCAAGGCGATTTGGGAGTCATATCTAGATACTTGAGAACCTCCGTCAGTCGGATACCCTCTGAGCGGACTGGCTTACCCCGGCCTGATAGTATTTGTAACTGGAACTTACCTGCAATTTTTTAGGCCCCGCTTTTATGAAAACACCTCACCATATACCACATATATACACTCATCAACTGGATATTATGATGAGTATATTGATCTTTGTTGGTGTCCTGCATTCTCATTCAATAATAATAATAATAATTGTTGTAAGGAATATATCTCTATAAAAGCAGGATGTGTGTGTGTGTAACGAATGCACGGCCGCAATTTTCGACGGATTTGCACCAAAATTTATATGCACAGGCTCCAAGTTAGCGAGAAGGCCAAGACAGACTTTGCATTTCCCAACTCCCATCGATAGTGGAAATAATCGGTTTTTTTTCATGCTTCTACGGCAGTTTTCATATATTTTGCGGCCATTTTGTACTGATCAGATTGAGAGCCTATAGCTGGCTACCACGAATAGGCAGGAAGATTCTATTGTCCAGCGTGAGAGCCAACAACTGACTGACACGAATGTTAACTAGCATGCAAAAAAAATAGATAGCTGCATTCGTCATAAGTTGGAAAAATTTAAATCTGCATGGCACTTTACTCCAATTGGCTCATTCGCTTGCTTAAACTCAACGTTGATTCTGATTCCGCAGAACTGGGTTGGGTGTGAAAAAGTATCTGTTGTTAAAATTTTTTTTTCATTCGGTTTTTCCAGTTACGAGTCCTTTTTTAAAGCTGATCGTTTTGTGTTCATTTTGTTTAGTTCTTTTTTCGTAACAGATTTAATGTTTAGTATAGAGCTTAGAGAAAATTCTCAGTGTGAGATAGGCAAGAAGTAAGGCATGTAGCAACATCAGCGCGGCAAAGGGCATCGCTGAAAAGGCAAGGAAGGGCAAAAATATTTTAAGTCAAGTGATAGCGATTGCTGTATGAGTCGTACGATCTTTGAATCAAGCACGGGCAACGCCGGACCATGCTGCTAGTCTGTTATATACACTTTTTAAACTTCGCGTTATGTTGAGTATATTGGGCTATTTGTAGCAGGAAACATTCTATTGGCGTTCTTCTCTCTTGTGAATTATTATTAATAACAATAATAATGTGATGAAAATTTCACGGTTTTCCTATTTAAATCTTCTGATTAATCTTAATTCTTAAATCTTAAGTTAATGATTAATGGCAAGTTCTATGATAGTAAAATAGCCCTAGAAGTGGGTAGAACTGAAAAGATTTGAAATTGACAACTTGATCCATTTCACTGAAACAGTCAAACACTTCTATTTTCTCTTTATTTATTTATTTATTTATTTATTTATTTCATTTTCTCACTGAAAACCAAGTCGTAATGTCTTTTTCCTCGTTCCTCACGATCAAAACAGAATAGTCCATTATTTATAAAGTATTGGAAAGAGACATTAAACACTTTTATCTTCCCTTATTTATTTCATTCTTTCTAGACAAATCACCGTCTTACGAATATTTTTCTTAATGCTAATTTTAAAATAATTCAGCACATTATTTTAGTTTCCGTATTTGACGGCGTATAAGGCACACTTTTTTTTACTAAAAATAAAAAAAATGTTTAAAATTCGCGATAGTCGGCCGGAATTAGCTACCTGGCAACTATTATCTTAGACTTTAGAGTAACTTTCATATACCTATTTTCATTATTTAAGAAGCTATTATGCAGATTAAAAGTGTTATTATTGATAATATTCATTATATTAATTTCATCACGTTTAATATTAGTAATTTGTTTCACTAAAATTATATGCAATAAATTCAAATTAAATATTTGTAAAATATATTTGTTTCATCAATGTTTTTCTTGCGATACCTTTCGGTTGTAATGGTATAAATACAATCAGAATTTTTATATCCTAATTATTCCAATGAGGCGTTTACAAGAAGCAGGTTGTACAGATCATATAAAAGATATTATATAACATTATAATATTATAACGTTTTTATAGGCTCGTGTTCTTTTTTCCCATTCTTTTTCGTTTAATTGTAATCATGGCTTGTTTAACCAAAATAATACCTCATAAATATAGCCTAGGCTATACTATTTACTAATAATTTTACCAATTTTACTAATTACTAATTTTTTTATTGATTTGTCCTGCTAAAATTGGGGTGCTTTATTATACACCCGTGCGTCTTATATACCGTCAAATACGGTAATTCATGGCATGTTATTTTTTTTGTTGTTATTTTTTCATTTTATTTATTTATTTATTATTTTTTTTGGCAATTGCCTTGCTCAGTTTTCGCCGTTCGATATTGTGCGTCTCACTTCTGTAGTAGTAGTAGTAGTAGTAGTAGTAGTAGTAGTAGAAGTATCTGTTCTTATCATCTTAATCTGATTCTCTCTCTCCACTTCTATCTTCCCTTACGTCTTTCATTTTTCTTTCTTTTTTTTTTCTCACTGAAACCAAGTAAGGTCTTTTCCCTTCTTTGCATGTGATTAAAACACGGAATAATCCATTATTTATGAGTTGTTGACAAGACGTAATGATCTTGCTAACTAACGAAGGGCGGGAAAAGCAGAATTGTAATATGTTAATAATGGATGTAACCGTTTATACACATTCTAGCCTGAGCGCCATGATGGTTATATTGGACTTCGTATATCTCAGAGCCATTCCGTTGGCATACTGATCTCTGAATAATAATAATAATAATAATAATAATGCTCATCAAAATGGTCATAAATATTATTTCAACTAATTATTGATATTGATCCTCACTGTGCACCTCAAACATTTGACCTTATGTCAACATGAAACTCTGCTTATTAAATAATTATAATCATTCTACGATAATAGACAACGTCCTTATCTAAATATCACGCACGTCTTTGATGGCTCATAAAATGAATGCACAAAAATATGCATTTTGCAATTGTATATTCATTTGGATTCAGGAATACAAGTGCATGCATATTCTTCCGATGTCCATGACTCAAATGAGGCGCATACAAACAGTCGCGTGGAACAGTTGTTCGTTACCGAAATGAGGCTTTTTCAGAATAAGAAAATGAAAGAAACCAAAATGCTTACATAAATAAGATTTCCGAACAATGGGTCCGTTGAGAGTGTAATTCATAACAGAAAACTGGCTATTTCAATTATAAAAAGGAAAAAACGAACAACAATGAAAAATATAATGTGAATAGAAAAGTAAATAAATAAACAAAAATAGAGTCTCGGTGTCATTTTTTGGTACATCATGAAAGATAGAGTTTGGCGAAGAAATTCATTGTGGACAGAAATGAATGGGAGTAAAGGAACAAAGGCACATATATCTTAAATAGTTATAAGAGTTGAGATTATTACTGAGATGATGGACATTAGTAAATATTTTAAATGACATGGCAGTAGGCTAAGGAGAAAGTGTGAAGGAGGTTAGAGCGTGCTTACAGCCGCCAGCAAAAAGGAGAAAATAAAGACTCTGACATTGTTAATGATGAAGCTGATAACTATTGGGGAAATATTTAAAAATTACTTAAAAAGACGATAATTGAAATGTCAAATACATATCGAATATCATGATTTTTATTCCAGTGCCACACAAAAGTTTACAACACCCGTCCTGGGTAAGACGTTAAACAACGTCCGACAGCGTCCGACAGCACGGCCCCTGATCAGGAGGTTTTGAGAAGCGAGGAACCGCCTTTTAATTGCTGGTGTTTCCAGTTCTATGCTGACCCGGGGTTATAACAATTGCTAGGGTCCCAGCTATGGGAAAATAGTTAAGCCCCAAACTAGGATCAAAACACTATGAAAATGTCAAAATAGGTTTTAATACCAGAAATACTTTGTAAAAAATTATTACCAGTAATACTTTTTTGAAAAAAAATTATTACTAGCGATACATTTAAATAAAATATTACCAGCTATATATTTTTTGAAAAACAAATATTACCAGCAATACATTTTTGAAAATAAAAGAAAAGCAAACATTACCAGTTACATACTTTTTGGAAAAAAATACTACCAAAGGAAATTTATTATCAGAAATAGATTTTTGAAGGAAAAAAAAATTACCAGAAATGGATTTTTTGAAGAAAGTAATGTTACCAAAAATAGATTTTTGGAAAAAATATTAGCAGCAATAAAAATCTTGTAGGCATTAAATGACCCATTGAGGTTCATATGCCGTAAAACAAACCAAACCAAACAAACAACACATTACAAAATATATTTTTTAGTTATTTCTAAGTTACATTAATTAAACTTTTACTGCTCGTAGAACATATATTTAGGTATTCAGTCAAATAATCAGATTTAAAAAAAAAAACTTCAAAAAAGTATCGAAGAAAAACCGATATTTAGTAACTCAAAATTTTACAACATTTTTTTTTATTTACAACAGTTTTATATATATATATATATATATATATATATATATATATATATATATATATAATGGTTAGAATTTTATGAGAATGTTCCAAATTAGGATGCGGTTGTTTTTTAGAACGTTCCAGATTAATTTTATGATTACTTTTAGGAATGATTAAACGTATTGCGTCCTTCTCTTTCTGTCAACCCTCCTTTACACATTAACAAAATGGGAAAAAGTGAACGTTGAAGTCAACACTCAGAGGCGACAGTCTGTTTCATGATGTGACATGATTATTGCGTTTAGCATAAAACTGTCTGTCGCCTCTGAGTGTTGACTTCAATGTTCAGTTTTATATTTACATACGCTCTATCTCTGATATTGAACACTTTATCCCATAAATATAGCATAACTTAAAATTATATTTCTTCATATATAGATATATATAGATATATATATATGTGTGTGTGTGTGTGTGTGTGTGTGCAGATATGTAGAAAAATAGGAAAGAACACGTTAGGTAAATAATCCGGAGTTCTTTAGTATTTTTGTTTCTATTTAAAAAAAAACAGTGCTCCTTACAGAAGTAGAGCTTAAATTCTCATTTATTGAGAGTCCTAACACTGATAGGATATACATTGGTTCAACGCAGAATGAATTTAAAATTAGATGGAGACAACACAAAAGCTCCTTAAATAATATTAGAAAAATCAGACATCTCTATCGAAATATTTTTGGCATTTAAAAGAAATGAATAAAACACCAAAAGTAAAATGTAAAATAATAAATAGAACAAGAAATTGTAAAACCTGCGATGACCCATGCCTACATGAAAAACTACACATTATTAAGTTTCTAAATAATGAAAAGGTATTAAACCATGCAGTTTACGGTTTTCTGCCGAAATCAACAAATTTTCGCATTAAATAATTAGCGTAAAAAAATAAAATTTCCTAGTCTAATAAAACGTTAAAAAGCTTAACCCAATCACAAGCTAGAAAAACCCTTTATGAAGTCGTCAAAAAAACAAATTGTAGTTCCGTCCGACGTGTTAAGTACGAAACAGCTCTTTAGGAAAATAAATAAATAAATAAAAGGATAAATAAATAAATAAATAAAATAAAACAAAATTCTCTAGACACTTAACGACATACTATGGCGCCAAAAGTAATCTTTCATTGTGACTGACCAGACGATGTGCACACATGAATTCCATCATTCGCTTTGAAATGGATGCCCCCACACAAACCTCAGCTTGACCTCTTTCCGAAGGTGACTGATATGGGGATAAAAATTATCTCTTAGACCCCCTTACCAAAATGGTCGCCCCAGCCATTTCCATAGTAATTAATTTTGCGAATGAACATGCTTTTAAAGATGCGTAAATTTCAAGATTGGTTATTCTTAAATTTTCGCTTGAGGATGAAACAGAGCTTGATACTTTAACTCAATTTAATTTTAAGAATTATATTGAGGTTTTCGGCTCTCGTTTTTGAAACATGAGAACTCTTATGTAGCGAAGGAATCATATTTTTTTAAAATAATTATATATATATATATATATATATATATATATATATATATATATTCTATATATATATATATATATATATATATATATATATATATACACAACTGAATTAAATAATTAATTAAGAGATAACATTAATGTTTCATGACTATAATTTATTTCCCCAGAAAATATATATTTTCCCGGTTCATCAGGTCACGTTTCTAGTTATAAAAGAATTAAGTTTCTTTTATTTTTAATATAAGCTTTTGAGGGATAGTTTTAGATTGATATAAGGTGACAGGGGTGGTGGGAGGATTATGGAAAGATCCATCTTGGAAATATGAAGTGGGGATAAGTCGGTTTTTAAACCATCTTTAACAATTTACTTAGGTTCAAGTGTATCAGTTAAGAGGCCAGACAATTTGGTCTCTTAGTTAATTTTTAGACAGAAAGAGAAAAGAAGAAAAAAAAGAAAAAACATTACTATATGTACATTACTAGTATATATATATATATATATATATATATATATATATATATATATATATATGTTATATCGATTATTCCTTTCTTCGCATCAATATAAAAACGTATTCCGTTAAATACAAAACATGTAAGGCTGAGTAGTTATGGATATTTCAAGTTTTCTTCGTTAGTCACAGACGATGTCGAACCATAAATTATTTTTTTTTCTTTTACTTTATTAGTTTTCTTCATTTCTTTACTTAGCTTTGCTTAGTACAACGCCGGAAATATAAATAAAAAACTAATATTCTTTGATAAAATACTTCATAAGACGAAGCGCGTCAGTAAAGAACAATTTTTATACATACATACATACATACATATATATATATATATATATATATATATATATATATATATATATATATATATATGTGTGTGTGAAAATATATAGAAAATAAGAAAGAACTTGTTAGGTAAATAATCCAAAGTTTTTTAGTATTTTTGTTATTGTTTTTGAAAAACAGTGCTCGATACACAAGAAGAGCCTAAATATAATTATTTATTTAAAATTATGATTCCTTTGCTACATAAGAGTTCTCATGTTTCAAAACAAGAGCCGAAAACTTCCATATAATTATTTGAATTAAATTGAATTAAATTACCAAGCTCTGTTCCATCTTTAAGCGAAATAATAATTTGTATCAATATCTCATTTACATTCAAAGAGATCAAGTCAGGGTAAGGTTAGGGTGTCTAAATTTAAGGCGGAAGATGACATCGTCTCGACTGGTTAACCGTTAAGTGTGTATGGAGATTTATTTATTTATTTTATTTTCAATCCTGAAAGAGTTTTGTGTATATAAAACTTTCATAATTAGCAAAGTTTTTTTAACCTCTTCACAAAAGTTTATATATATATATATATATATATATATATATATATATATATATATATATATTATTGGGTAGGGTTTTACATTTTTATTTAGACTATAGAGTTTAAAATTTGTATTTATTATTTAATTTTTTGTTTTTATGTTAATTATTCAATGAGAAAATTTGATGATGTCGGCAAAACGTTAACTCATGTCTATTGTTTAATAAATTTTCATTATTTAGAAACTTGATAATATGTAGTTTTTCATGTAGGCATAAAGGTCATGGGCCATCCCAAGTTTTACAAGTTCTAGCTTTGTTTATAATTTTCCATTTTACTTTTGGTGTTTTATTCATTTCCTTCAAATGCCAAAAATATTTAGATAGAGATATCTGATTTTTACTATTAATACTGTTGAAGGAGTTTTTATGCTGTCTCCACCTGGTTCTAAATTCATATTTCGTAGACCCAATGTATATCATATTAGTATTAGGACTTTCAATGGATGAGATAGTACATTGGTATACTACAGATTTTACGCGCCATATATTTTCCAATGGGCAGTCTTCTGGATTTCTACAATCACATAATTTTTCACTATTTTTGTCTAATTTAAGTTTAAGGTTTTTACTAATACTATTCTGGCATGGGTGTTTATTCAGGATTTTATTATTGTGTTTTTTTATTATACTTTCTAGATTTTTAGGTCAACTGTAACTTAATTTTATGGTGTTTTTATTAAAGATTTTACTAAGTCTACTATTAGTAGGAAAGTGTTTTTCAATTAAAGCTAGGAATTTATGTCCTAGCTTAATATTAACCATTTGGTTGAACGGAGGGGTATACCAAATATTTTTTCTTTTCCTGTTTTTCTTCTGGTTAGTACAATTGTTTTTATAATTGATATTAGCATTTTTGTATTCGCTATTTTTCAAGGCTGCGTTATAAAACTAACTGTGTTGTTGGAATATGTCTTTATGAACGGAGTTAATGCTGATTCTTTTCTGTATTGATGAGGGTATATGCTTAATTATGGATTAATAAAGACATATTCCAACAACGCTTTAAATTTAGACACCCCAACCTTACCCTGACGACCTCTTTGAATGTAACTGAGATATTGATACAAATTATTAACTTGTCCGCCCCTTTTTAAATAATTGCTCTAGCCGTTACCATAGTAAGCGAGTGTGTATGTGTGTCTGCGTACCTCAACGGGTGTACGAACATGCATCTATGTTTGCGTTAGCATGAGTGACATTACGACGACGATTTCCCCCCCTACCATAATAACACCAATACACGCAATCTACATAAATCCAAAATTTTAGAAAAATTAATCAGTTTGTCTGACGATCACTAAAGCGTGAAACCCAGGGTCACAAACTCACATCTATCCAACCAAATATGTTAGCTCTATCTCTGATATTGAGCGCTTTCTAATAAGTATCGCGCATATAATATATAAATAATAATATATATAATATATTACTTATATAAATATTTGTTTATATTTATATACAGACACTTTTCACCCCACCCCATATATATATATATATATATATATATATATATATATATATATATATATATATATATATATATATATATATATATATACCTCCACGAATTTATTATACGTAAGGTTTAAAATGGCTTTTTAAAAATGAAAATGCTTTGCTGAATCTTTCATTTTAGCTTCAATTGAAAGGATTTTAAATTTACTATTTCCAGTAAGCAAAATACTCAGTGTTATATTTCAAACAGAAATTAAATCGGAATAGATTTTTTCAGTTTTAAAAATCTTGCAAAAATAAGATATATTTCTGAAACGTTATTTGAGGAAAAATAGCAAATTGAAAGTTAAATTAGTCTGATTTGAAACAAATATTACTTATAAATTCTGGATTTTTTGTTTTGTTTCATCGGTTAGATGAGTATTTCTACTGTGTTTGGAGGTCTTATTGATTCATCTTTTGCATACTGTTTTGGAAACATGCTTTAAACTAGACGTCATGTTATTATAAAGAGGAAGGATTAAAGTATTTTTTTGATTATTTAGTTAATATTTTACTCCTTTTTAAGACATTCGAAATTTTCATTAAAAAAACTTTTTCTTAAATCAGCAGTTGTACTAACTTTTATCATAGCAAATTTTAGCCTCTTTGTTGCGGTGACAGACATTAATTTGGAAATTCTTGCAAAAACCAAATAATTGTAGGATTTTAATCAAATTTTCAGGACTTATTCACAAATGAATTACGTTAATTTTGGATTTTGTTATTAGAAAATCTTTCTCAAAAAATATTTTTAACATGAGTTTCAACCCCTTATTTAATTTTATGAAAACTTGAGAAATTCAACGTGGTAATTTTTAGTGACTATATTAGTTAAAAGCAGAATTCCTTGAAGAATTTAAATCACCGATTTTTTTTTTTTTCTTTTTTTTTTTTACATCGGACTATGTATTACTGAAAATTTGTTCTGAATCTAAAAATAAAAAAGCGTAATAAAGCTAAGACATTATTTAATTACCGAATCTTTTAATTGCTGTTATGAATAATATATAATACAGACTGAAGAAAAACAAATTCGACAAAAATAAGTTTATATAAGATTTGTTTTCACTTTTTACAATTTTAAATTAAGTAATCTATAAAGTTTTAAAATTCTTTTAAAATGTATTTTCATTGTGATAATTCTTAAGAAATATTGTTAAGTAAAACTATATTTACCAATTATATATTGTAAAGCTTATTACAATCTGAACCCGAATATTTTTAGAAGAATTTAGATGTCTTTGTATGTGTGATTGCGTGCAGAATTTTTGAAGTATGGATGTTCAAACTGATAAATCTATCATTAAAAGGTAACATATTTTAAGGTTTCCACCCTTATAAATTTATCGTCTGCTCGATACTTAACTATGAACACGTTCGTCTGTCAATCCGCTTTCAATAATTCGATTAACACGTCAGAAAAAATGACCCCTTAGTAAAAACCATCAAAGACAACAATATCAATTTCACTGTTGTGCATTCCAGCCAACAGGAGTATATACTTGATAACATTAGATACGTCTTCATTTAAATGCCAACAAAAATATCGAAAGTTCGAGTTTAAATACATTTTTTGAATAGATACACACATTATAGAACTAAACAGGAATTTAGGTTTACTCAGAGAATACAATTTCACAAAAAACCCTGTACAAATCTTCTCCAACACTAATCATAACTAAAAACTAGGATACAACTATCAAATTTCTTACGGTAATGCAACAAACACATAAAAAACTAGTGTTGTCCCAGGTAACGCTAAAAAAGTGGTATACCCTGGAGAAAAAAGGTCCTCAAATTGATAAAAAAAATTAATGTGTAAATGTATATGTTAAAATTAAAGAGGGAAGACCAAGGTATTTTTTAATTATTTTTAATTTTTTTTTTTTTATTTGCAGCATTTTTTAAATTTAGGTTGAAAATCTTGTTTTTTTTTAGGTCAAAAATTAGGTAATATTAACATTACTTGTTTTTCCCTGTTTTCAGTTGAAAAAACACATTGATTTGGAAAATCTTGCAAAAATCAAGTACTTGTTGGATTTTAATGAAACTTTCAGAACTTATTCACAAATGAATGAAATTATTTTAGAAATGTTTGTCTTTTTTGAAAGTCATGGTATAAAATATTTTTTTTTTATATCTGTTACACCCCTCGAACTTAATTTTATGAAAACTTCAAAATTTATTTTCAAAACCTGAATTTGTTTTTTTCAATTAAATGCACAAGACTCTGAAGATTCTAAATCATCGATTTTTTTTGGTAAAAAAATGGGCAAAATTGTCCAGACTTTTACCTCAATTGTAGAAAACAAAACCCAATAAAACTGAGACAATATTTAATTTAAAAAACTTTTATGACTTCTCTGAATAACATATACTAAGGTAATTCTTATCTGAAAAAAAAAAATTTGATGAAAAATGAATTTTTACAATAATTTTTTCTTTTTTTCTATTTTAAATACACAATATGACAAAATTTTGTTATATATTTTGAAATTAAGTTTCTTTATAAAGCCTTATGGAAATGACATATTATGTTCTCTACTTCTTATAGATCATAAATTTGAAAGCTTATTAAAATCTGACAAACGTGAATATTTTTAAAATAATTTTTTAATATTCCAAAATTGTATTTAAAATCGTCTCCAACGAAAGTATTGATGCACAACTTTGAAATAACGTCACGTGAGGTAGAGTTGTTTCCCTAGATAGAAGCAAGTTTTTTTACTTCAGAAATTACTTTGCATTCATTCAGTTAACAAAGCAAAATTTGAAATCGATTGCATAGCATTTCAATATTAATTTTGTTAATAAATAAAATATGTATAACTCAATTTAAAAAAAATGTTGTTACTGTTTCATGTTTACTTTTAAAATTTGATTTTTTTTCACAATTTAAATGTTATTTTCAGTGCAGAAATTTTTCTTCAAACGTAAGGTTAAAAAAAAAAAATTGAAAGTTATTTTTTTTTAAATTTACTAACCAGGTTCACTTAAAATTAGAACGAATTACATCACTTCTGCGCTACCGTACGATAAATTCCCTTGATGTAAGTTGTCACTATATTGACACCCATCAATTAACACCCTTCAATCACGCACTCGCGCGAGTACCACGGTTAGAAATATCTCTATTAAAAAATTTTCTGCTAAAAAAGTAAGTAATGTTTCTTTCAAATTACATTAAGTATACTTTAATCATTCTAAATTTCCTAAGATAACAAAAAAAAAAGTGTAATTGAATTTTAATTGATTTTTTTAACTAATTTTGATTTTTTGTTTACAAATTCGGCCAGAAATGGCCGATAAATAGAATTTACTAGTTTTTTTTTTTATTCAAGAAAAACGAGATTTTTAAATAAAATTTTTAAAATTTATAGGAAGGACTAAAAAATCTGAAAAAAATATTCAAAAAATACTTTGGTCTTCCCTGTTTAATTTTAACATAAACATTTGCACGTTAAAACTTTTTTATCAATTTGGGGACCTTTTTTTCCAGGGTATACCACTTTTTTTAGCGTTACCGGGACGTCCCTATAAAAAACCAACAAGAACAATAAATTCCCCGTAAAAGAAAGTCCTACTTCATTGTTTATTTCCTGTCCCGTTGATAAAGGAGACAGAAGTGTCCGAAAAATCCGATTTTAAAATCTTTATGATCAAGCTTCCTACTAATATAAGACTACAAATATAAAAATAAATATCATTAGTCTTCTTCTTCTTCTTCTTCTTCTTCTTATTATTATTATTATTATTATTATTATTATTATTGTTGTTGTTGTAGTTGTTTTTATATTTCTAATTTCCTTAATCGGTTTATTAATTATATATATATATATATATATATATATATATATATATATATATATATATATATATATGTGTGTGTGTGTGTGTTTGTATATGTTTTTGTGTGTGTGTTCGTGTGTGTTGGTTGGTTGTAAATTATTTTCCAAGGGCGTGTATATGTAAAGGAACACAAGGAATGAAAAATACAAGAGGAACTTTATTAAGGCAAATGCGATTTTTGCCCTTTGTTTTTGCCTTTAATAAATGCCTCTCAGGGACGAAACGCATCAGCTAAGCATAGTTTTCCTCTAGTCTTTTATATATATATATATATATATATATATATATATATATATATATATATATATATATATATATATATATATAGAATGGCTTGTCCAGGTATTTTTAAATGAATAAATTGGTTTTGATACAAATTCGTGAAGGACTAATAACTACAAATTATCATTATTTTGTCAAATTATTTTTGTTACATGCGACAATACGAAGACGATGTTCATTTGAAAGATTATCAAACTTTTCAATGTTCAATTTTAAGCACGTGAAACAATTTAAATCATTATTCCAATAGAAAAACAAGTTATTATTTGGTCTTTGAAAAAGAGTTTGGGGTATTTTTTGTTTTGTCTCATGTTTAGTCTGAGCTTTAACATCAATCTCTTGTACCACTGGAAAATATACAACAATCTTAATCACAAACCAGGTATCTAATAGGTTGCAACTTATTAGACTAAAAATCAACGTTCAAATGAACTTTTTTAGTTAAAATCTGCGAACTAAATTATGCAGGTTCGAAAGTTTACTTTACACGTCTTCCCTCTAAATTAATTAACATGGGAATATCATTGAGCCCTTCCAACCTGTGTCTATGTTTGCCTGTCATAAAGTTAAAGGTCAAGGTTCATTGTCTACTGTGACAGGGTTAAAACAGAACTGTATCTTTCACACTGTTAGTTTTAGGGTCTCAAAACATCCTACAAATGTGATTTCAGCCGTCGTGTCTTTACAAAACTAAACTCGAAACTGGGTGCTAATCTCTCCTCTGGTCACGCTCTAACAGCTAAATGGATGAGGGGACTGTTTTGTAGCTTTCAGTACCTCAAAAACCAAACTAGTATTGTTTTGTTCTTAACGTTCAGAAACTGAGTTTTCTTTTGTCACGATGAACCGTTGTAATCTCAATGAAGCTCCAAGATTTGAAATTATACTGTATCACAAGTTTATGCCAAATCTCAAATCGAACTCATAAAACAAATCGACAAAATGCCGGATAAACTCTCTGCTCATTTTATTACTCTGATATCAGTTCAGGATATGATTTTTTCAACCATACATGATCTTTTAATTATTCAGATTAGACCAAAAATCTAGTATTGTTATGATACCTGGACTGAAGCTGCTTAATCTGCCACCTTTGGTAGATTTCAATTTTTTTTTTTTGTCTTATGGACAAGTCCTTTCTACAAAGGAAACATCATTAGTCCACAACAACTTCATCGCTATTTCTATAATAAATGTTCAATTGAGATTCTTTCAGACTTTTACAAATAGAACACACCGTTCTACTTCCACCGAGTCGAATCAGCCCCATTTCCTTTTTGTTCCAAATGAAAGAAGAAGTTTTCACACAAGAAGCTTTGTCGCAAGAACTGCCACTTTGTGATACCTGCAAGAGTGCATCGCAGAATGCTTCAATCTTGACCCTTTCAATTCAAGGGACAAACATTATCTATCCTCTTTATCCGCATATGCTTCACTCTAACATATTCTCTTTCATTTCTATCACACACGTCATTCATCGTTACTATTTCGATTGTAAGCTTACGTGGCTCCTTACCCTTATATTAGTGGGGAATTGAAATGCACATTAAGGAATTTTATTCCTGATCAATTAAAATTCGCAAATAATTATATAGGCCACACTACAACATACTCACTATACACCTTTCTGACTACAGCTCAATTAGATCTCATTTAAATATTCATGGAGACCTACCGGACACTATTCGTAACATGCTTGTTGACAACACTAATATAATAGCATCATCTACATGCAAAAAAAGGTTAAAAATAGTGGAAGCTTTATTAATAAAAAAAACAAACTAACACTTAAGAATATTAACTATGAACATGGACACAATACCGTGTTTTGAAAAATGAAAACATTTTATCAAACATACATGCAATAAACTATTTCTTATTTAACAGTTAAAATATTTAATCCTTGAAAATGGCTAAATGTATAGCCGAAGGCGTTCGGATAAAAAGAAAATTTGTACAGTTTTTATATAATTTATCATCAGAAAAGAAAAAAATATTAGATCCCATGAGAAATTGTATAAAAACTAAATAAAAGCACCTTGCCTGTAGTATTGCTGCCTAAATACACACACGCACACACACACACAAACACACACACACACACACATATATATATATATATATAGTTTTTGCAAACATTATGGTGTCTTATTTTTATCATAATCCTTTCATATTCACGAATATTTTTCCGTATATTACAATTAAATAAGACAAGAAATGACTGTAACAGTGAGAATTACTTTTATTTCCGAAGTACTTTCCATCTCTTACTGAGGTCATCATCAGGGGTGCAAAAACTATGTGTAGCTATCTATTACTGTTTTTCTTTTTGTTTGCGTTTAAATGCTATGGTTGACAATTAGGCTTTAGCGTTCATTAGAACGTGAATAGTTATCAATTACGATTTTTTTTTTTTATCTTGGAATGTCCCGGTTTGGGGCATATCTTTAGAGACTTCAATGAAGATAATGGAATTATCTATGTCATCCAGCTCCGATATAAAAATGCCACCAGCGCAGTTCTTCCGGGAAAACAATTGCAGGATTCTTCCGGACAACTGTCGGCTTGCGAATGGAATGAATACATTTACCCACATTGTTCATCCTATTTCTAGAGAAAATCATCCAAGAAACCTTGAATGATCATGATCCTTGAATCTCTATCTGTGGTAAACCCATCTGTAATTTACGTTTTGCGGATGACATTTACCACATAGCAGGTAGTAACAGTGTGCTCCAGGACTTTACCAACAAACTTTTCGAAAGAGCAGTTGCGTATGGAATACAAGTCAGCTCCGAGAAGTCCAAAGTAATGGTGAATAACACAAACAGTAAGAACTGTGTCAACATTACTATGAATGGGAATTCACTGGAGACAGTGTCCAGTTTTAAATACTTAGGAGTAATCTTGTTTAAAGTTTTTCACTACAACTCGGAAATCCGGACATGGATTGAAGCAGCCATGGCAGCTATGGTCAAATTGACAAGAATATGGAGGAAGAAAATCAACTTTCAAACAAAGTACAGACTGTACAAATCGCTGGTAGTCTCCAATCTCAAATATGAAGGTGAAACGTGGACATTGTTGGCAGAAACAGAGAAAAGGATCGAAGTGTTTGAGAACAAATGCATTGGAAAACACCTTGGCATCTTTTATTGGAAACAAAAACAAATGAGTTTGTACGGAAAAGGGTTAAAAGTTTTGTGAGACACCAGGAACATCTTCTCACCAATGTCAAACGGAGAAAATTAGCGTGGTTGGACACATTACATGACACGATAGCCTGTGCACGACCATCATGCACCGTTGAAGGTGGAGGTAGGAGAGGACGCCAGTTCAAAAACTGGTTGGACAATGTCAAACAATGGACAAGTATGACTGTACCAGAATTGCTGATGGATGCCTTTAAGAGAGCACACACACACACACACACACACACACACACACACACACACATACATATATATATATATATATATATATATATATATATATATATATATATGATAAAAAATATAATGTTAAATGTATTTATGGGTAAAAGTGATCAATAAAAAGAGATAGAGCGTACGTAAATTAAAAGTGAACATGGAGATCAGCACCAAGCGGCGCCAGTCTATTTCAACGTGTCGACGCTTATATATATATATATATATATATATATATATATATATATATATGTGTGTGTGTGTGTGTGTGTGTGTGTGTGTGTGTGTGTGTATAGAGAGAGACAAACAGACAGACAGACAGACAGGCAGGCAGACAGAAAAGACAGAGAGTGACAGACCGAAAGAGGGACTGACGCCTCACACACACACACACACACACACACACACACACACACACACATATATATATATATATAATTCTGTCAATAAAATATTACCTTAGTTAAAGTCGAAACACGTTACATAGTACTTTTTCCATTCAATTCACCCACATATTAACTATACAAATACCAGTAATCCTTATATCTTGATCAGTGTTTCCTTTTTATTTTTTATGATGTCATGCACCTCCATTATTTACCTTTCCTTTCTTTATTTATAAACTACTAGGATTCATTGGACTGTTTCTATTTTGCTTTCTGTATATTCTTTTTCTGAATTGGCTCTCTACTGACTATTCATTAGACTCGTCGACTTCCTAATAATCGACAATCTAGTCTAATCTGTTAGTTTATCCATAGCTGATCGGGAAGGAGGGATGGATTCATGCCTTTCGTAAGTATGAAGTGAATACATTTCCCCATTGATAACCTATACGTGAACCTATTTCCATATTACTGACATTTTTATTAATATTAATTAAGCTTAATAAAGCCTGCGATTTAAAACGAGTCTATTGCTCTATAACAGGAGGATTCTGAGTTTGAAAATGCAGAGGAATTTTCTTAACACCATAATTATCATTCCCCTTACTAACCTTATTATTGAAATGACAATTTTTAACGTTCTTTTTTCTTTTCTTTTTTTTTTTAATGATGGTGGTGTATAGCGGAAATTCACAAGGGACATGGGTGTGGTGAATGCGATGTTGGCAAATGGCGAATGCGAAAATAACGGAACCTTGATGTTCGCAAGAAATGATATCAGAGTAGGTATGTCAATAATGTCGACGGTGCACGCGCATGTGGGGAGGGGACAAAATATGTGTGGCATTGTTTATTTCCAGCCATTGAAGTTAATAGAGAATTAACAATCAGCACATATATTCCGGGTGCACAAATGTGCCTGATCTTTCAAGATCTCTCTTTTTCTTTCTCTTTCTTAAACACGCGCACACATACATATTTTGCACTTTCTTTTCACACACTCATTTATCTTGTCATGCAGATAAAATTCTGCGCCATTGTCAAAATCACTCGCTAATGCATTCATAGATACTACCCTAGTGTTCTGTTTAGCAGGGTAAGCATTTATGCGCGAGTTCGAGCCTCGCTGTGTTTCCATTTATTTCTGGTTTGTGATTAGTTTTACTCTCAAAGTAGTGTGATTATTAGCAAACGTCTTCTTTGGTTTAAGTTCATAAATATAACAGACTTGGCCCCGATTTCAGTCATACGTGTGTTAGGAAGACCTGCGCTTAGGATCGTCAAAAGATGGTTAGTGTATGTATTCTAAGGATATTATACTGGGAGAGATATTTCGCACTGTCGTCAGGATTTCCTTTGCTTATTTCGATTTAGTTCGCGGTAGTTGCTTACTAATGATATTAAAGAAGCCCGTTGTCTGGTTTTGTATGTCTAGTCGCTTTGAAAAGCATAAATGTATATCATTAAATACTCCTCATTTTTGACAACAATAAACTAAAAAATATTTTAGTCTCTACTTTCTGTCCCTCAAAAATAAAGAAAAATTATATCTTTATTAACAAGAATACTACTACTACTATAATCTATTGGATTATCTGATTTACTGTTGACCATGTTTGCCGTAGTCTGGAATCCAATGAAGTCCGCAATGTCTTCAATATCAGAAGTTGGCAGTGAAGATTCGGAGAAAGTAGAGGCTGTTAAGTAATTCTTTAAGTCTTCGATATCAGAGATTGGCAGTGAAGATTCGGAGAAAGTAGCAGCTCTTAAGTAATTCTTTAAGTCTTCGATATCAGAGATTGGCAGTGAAGATTCGGAGAAAGTAGCAGCTCTTAAGTAATTCTTTAAGTCTTCGATATCAGGTTGGCAGTGAAGATATTTTGGGAGTAAAAACAAAATGGTTGCCTTTATACACGTCGGATTGAATATTTTGAGCTTTCTGATTGGTTAACCCTTCTCTTGGTGGACTATAAAATGAGTCAGCTCATTTTGGCTAGCTCACTGGTACAAACATGGATAAAAAAAAACTGTAACATTTACGTCTAAAGTGAATTATGTCGTGGTAGTCCGAAGGAAACTCCGTCCCAGTTTGGTGATTATCTTTATTATCACTCTTTCTTTGTTGTAATAATCGCTGTGTTGCGATGCGTTGGTCTTCTAAATTCTTCATCGTCTGAATTGTTAGGTGAAGTTATTATTTCATTATTCCTTCACTATACGGAATTGAATACTCCGGGTTGAAATAAAAAAAAAAAAAGAAAACAATCCAGGCGTTTGAAAACAAATGCTTGGAAAGCTTCTCTGCATCGA
The DNA here is from genome assembly GCA_903632075.3 of Acanthosepion pharaonis. Taxonomy (NCBI): domain Eukaryota; kingdom Metazoa; phylum Mollusca; class Cephalopoda; order Sepiida; family Sepiidae; genus Acanthosepion; species Acanthosepion pharaonis. The sequence continues at coordinate 4,209,442 of CAHIKZ030002777.1, forward strand.
TTACTGGGAAAACAAAACCAATGACTATGTATGGAGCAAGGTCAAAAATCTCCTTGACCGACAGGAATATCTCCTCGCTACTATTAAGAGTTTGACTATGATTTGGCCACTTCAAACAGAATAACAGCTTCTACAAGACCAAAATACAAAGCACTGTTAAAAGTGGACGTGTAAGGGGGCGGTCATGCAAGGGTTGATCAGTGAGTCGACGGATATGACAGCACCAGAACTCCTGAGAGACACCGACAACAGATCATCCTGGTGGAGGTTGTCTGTTTCTTCTACCCTAAAGTACCACCCGGCCCATTGGTTAAAGCAGTCGAGGGATCGATGATGATATATTTCATTTGCAAGTTCTTTGTAGCGGATTTTTTTTTCTTTATGAGTCTGACCATTTTTACTAGCTGTCGGTAAATTTTTAGATAGAAATTGTTCAATGACTGAATGATTTCTCCCTGGCAAGTTATTAATAAAAAAAAATTGTTTTTGTGTTGTGTCGGTTACTTCATATTCAGATATCGTGTTTAAGCCTTTTCATGTAACTTTTCGTGTTGTCTTTTTTTTTTGGGGGTTCTTGTTTTTGCTGCTGTAGTTGTTTGTTTGTTTTTTCAAATATCTTAGTATGGTTTTTTCCTAAATTTGGTTTAACGTTATTGATGTAGGGTTGCTTTTTCTCAACGCTTAATGCTTGTAATAATCGTTTTGTACAGTCTGTGTGACATACCACCGCTGTGAATATGGGCGAGTGGTTAGAATGTTCGCTTTCTGATCATGAGACACGGGTTCGAATCTAAACCATGGTAGATTTGTCAGAAAGGAGACTTTTTGGTGTTATCGGCGTGCAGCACCTTTGGAAAGGGCTTGAAAACTTGATCCAAGCATTGACAGTGACATTAGGTAGACGGAAACTTTGGAAAACGTCGGCGGTTGTGCTGCTGGCCGAGTGTTTGAGGGTTTGTTCATTTCCATCTCATTGTTTGTATCTCCAGCAAAATAAATCGTTCCTAGTCTTTTATCTATTGCATTCTGTTCGTCGCATTTTCAGACTGTTGATCACGCTAGATAACGCGCTCTCTCCCAGAAATTATCGTACGCTCAGGGTACTATAAACCACAGGTGTCTCTGTGGGTATTGAACAAACACAAATGTGCCTGAAAAGACGTCAACAACGGGGATTAGCTAGCTTCCCTTGTAGACTGGCATTCTCGATAACGCGCTCTCTCCCAGAAACTATGGTACGCTCAGCGTAGTATAAACCACAAGTGTGCACTGGCATCTGCAATGGGGATTAGCTAGCTGCCCTAATAGATCAGCATACTCAGATTTGAGTGGTTGCGCCATTTACTATTGGTGAGAAATTGATGGATTTGTACACATGTTTAGATTTATGGAAATCTTATAGTAAACACCATTTAGACTTTTCATGTATGGGTTTAGACACATGTATGATTTACATGAAGAATATGTAGAATTTTCATGATGAATAGATGGAATTTAATCAGTTAAAGAAACAAATATCATGCCTAAATCTGTGTATTGATTCGTTGATCAGTAAACTGATAAAGTTCGTATCTACGTCGCTATTTCTTCGTTTATATAATTACCAGTTATTATATATTTCTAACCCAGTCAATTTGCATATATGCCAAACTCTATTTATATAAGAGTGTCTATCGATCTATCAATGAATCACCCTGGCTATTCCGTCTGTTCATTTCCATCTACCTCATTGTGTTTGTATCTCCGGCAAAATAAATTATTCCTAGCCTTTTATCTATTGCATTCTGTTCGTCTCTCTTATGCTCTCTACCTATCCATAGTTTTGTTTTAGTTTTTATTTCGATTTGCACTTTCAATCAATCGGTCTTTCTTCATTCGATCACTTATTCCTATCCAGAAATTAATATCTATAACGTTTTACAAACAGATAAAAGGCGAAGTAAAAACTCTTTTGACTTGAATGTAGTAAATATGTCCCATTGAAATACTATTATTATACAAGGTTTGGTATTAAATTAATATTTAGAATGCTCATGGGACGAGATAAAATAATTAATAAAACTCCAATATTGTGCTGACTTTAGTATATCTTCTTTTATCTTTGTTTTGCATGACTTTTTAACCTAAGCAAAGCAATAAAGCCACTAAGATGCAGGTGTTTACTGCGTATGAAAGAATAAAAAAGAGAAAATAACACGTTAAGGAAAGAGAAGAATAAAAGAACATGAATTAAGAAGATAACGATTGAGATTGAAATTAATTTTTTGAAGAACAACGTTGACTGGGAAGCATGGAGCTGTAAGAGATTTCTAAAAGCGTCTGAGAAGAAACATTTAGCATAGACTTTACGGTTACATCTAACCATTTCAACAGCAAGATGATGAGACATTGCTCCTGATCCAGTAGTACGGTAAAATTCATAAAATCTAGGTAGTAAAGAGAAATGCTCATTAGAACAATCACAATGAAAATCTATATAGCAAATGTACAAGAAAGCTATAGTACAGCAGTAGGAACTTGACTAAAACCAAGATACCAGGCCAGGAGCAATAACATTGTAGATTCTTCTTTAGAATTTATGAAGAATCTCCAAGTAGGTTGGAGCACTAGATCTCATGTAACAGCAACATTCAATGCATGGACGAATGGGAGACTATTAAGTTCGTAAGATAAATTCAGACAAGAAATATTATTTAGCACGCCAGTTGCATGAATCAGATTTTTATATTTTCGGTAAGTGTTATAGAAATTTTAATCGCTTTCTCAACAACTTACAGCTCTATTTTGAAGATATAGCGCTGCTATGTGTTATCCCGTTGCTGTTAAATTGTTTCACGCTAGCCATGATCAAGGAAGGTGGATATGACAAATTTCTGCAATTCTTTAGGTTTGGTAAACTTTCTTGGTAGCTTAGCGAGACAAGACGGCTATGGCAATTGTCAATCTGTTCTTCTTTGCCAAAAGGGAATTCTCTTAAACGGACTGCATTAAACATCCTCAACCCTTTAATGCAGACACTTGATATTTATATATATATATATATATATATATATATATATATATATATATATATATAGAGAGAGAGAGAGAGAGAGAGAGATTATATATATAGAGAGAGATATATATATATATATATATATATATATATTGATATATATATATATAGAGAGAGAGATATATATATATATATATATAGATAGATAGATAGATTATATATATATATTTATATATATAGATTATATATATATATATATATATATATATATATATTATTATATATATATATATCTATAGATTATATATATATATATATATATATATAGAGAGAGAGAGAGAGAGGAGAGAGAGAGAAAGAGAGATATATATATATATATATATATATATATATATATATATATATATATATATAGGTTTGAATTTAGAGTTTTCTTTCTCCTACACCGGTTGCTATCTCTATCCGTCTTTTACCCATAGTTGGGGAGGAGAGATGGATTAAAGACTTTTTGTATTAACATATAAGTGGATGTAATGAACTCGACAGGAATTTGAATTCCAATTTCTCAGTCCAAGACGCTATCCATTACTCCACCTCTCCAAGATTATCCAACTGAAAATTTATACCTTCGGAAATATTATTAAAACGCATGCAACATAGAAACACCACTGGCAACAATAATTATGCCAGGCTTTGTCAATTTTACAGACATTTTAAGTGTTGTAAGCACAATATCTTTTCTCAGAATTGATATCAAATGCCCCTCTATACAAATGATTCTCTTGAAACAACCAAGAATGAGTAGGCTAGACAAAAATGGGGAAATGATCATAACGACCCGATCTGAGTACGGATGGTTTGAACGTTGTCTGCATGGAATCCTGATATTAATTGATTGTCTGTGTTTAAATCTTGATATATAAGACCTAAGAACGCGCTAAAAACCAGTAATTCGGTCGCGGCAGTAGAGAAGTCAAGAGCAGCGATATTATCCTTTTCTCTTATATGTTTCTGTGCCGTTGCTTCAAAAGTGAAACAAGGAACTACATGGAGACGATGGCTAGATGGCCATCTGTGAAAAACCACTCTTTTCATATACATCATTCTTTCGCTTCCCCTAAGAACATATGCCTACCTGGAGCCGCACCCACCGATAATAAATCAGGAAAAAACACACCTGTAGAAAAGTTTCTGTAGTTGATTGAGTTTGTTACTGCATTGTAATATAATTGGCCCTGATCTGGCGCCTCGTCTACAGTCACTCTCTCACAGACGCACCGTCGCCTCTCTCTGTCTTTTCTACAAATACTTTCATGGTAATTGTTCCGATGAGCTGCTTTCAGTAGTTCCCAGACTCCATGAATTCAAGCGCCCTACGAGGCTGGCATCCCGCTCTCACCCTCACTGTAGAAACTTTTAAATGTAACCGTCTCTTCTACTCCAATAGCTTCGTACCTCACACCTCTCGCCTGTGGAACACCCTTCCCAATTACTGTTTTCCTGAGAGCTAATCTCCAACTATTCAAATGTAATGCCATTCGACACCTCCAGTAACCTTGATCTACCCACTATCCCTCTCCTCATCCTTTCTTCTATCACTCCTATCTGCTCTTGCTCCAAATCTTCTGCAACCCCTTGCATCCTAGTGGCTTCACGCCTTGCTCGGGGCGTAATGCTAAAAAAAAAAAATTCAGTAAGGTGACATTTCTTGAAAGAAAAGAAATTTATTCAATTTTAGAATCGAAACCAGAATATTTTTTTTTTTTTTTGATTACGAAATGATTCATATATTAGAACAATTGTCAGGATTATACGAAAAGATCGAATCTTATAATTTCATTTGATTCTTTTATCAATGTAATAATTTCTGTAAATTTGACTTCTTCGTATCAAGGCATTCATATCTGAGTTTAACATAAAACAATTGTTTCTGAAGAGGGTTTACTGCCTACCCTCAAACGTTCTATGTTCTTTGCTTTCTTAATAAATCAAGTTCTTTTAACTGATTTCGGTTTTCTTATATTATTCATTTTAAATTTGATTATTTATTTGTTTGCACCCACACGCACATGTACATATATGTAAGCATCTACAGCCACGCACACGCGCGCACAGAAGCACATACATATATGCCTATATAAATATGGTAAGGTACATGCATATTTGTGTGGATGCGCGTGTGGTCTAATGAATAGTAAGAGACAAGTTCCAATTCCAGTCGGATTCGTTGCATTCACTTACGTGTCATTAAACGTTCGAAAATATCGCTTCTTCCCCGGTTATGGTTTAAAGAGTAGGACTTATATCTGAAAAAATCATTGTCATCTCCAAAATTACTTAAAGCTATGTTTTCTGCTAAAAGAATAATTTTCTTAGAAATATGTTTCGATTATAAATATCCGCCAAAGGTTTGATTAATCGTAAAATTAGAAAATCAATCAACTGATAACGATTAATATTTGTCCATATATATATATATATATATATATATATATATATATATATGAAGAAATATAGATTTTAGGTGTGCTATATTTATATGGATAAAGTGCTCAAAATCAGGGATAGTGCATATGTAAATATAAAAGTGGGCATTGAAGTCAACACTCAGAGGCGACAAACTGTTTTATGCTGAGGATTGCGTCTAGCATGAAAAACAGTCTGTCGCCTCTGAAAAAATGTCCCCTTTAAAAAATAATAATTATAATATATATATATATATATATATATATATATATATATATATATATATATATATATACAATTATTCTACCGAATAATGATGAGAAAATAGTATATTTTACATAACTGATATTCATCTAACAAATTAATCTCATTTCTGGTTAATGCACCTTAATATACAATGAAAATTCCAGATCAAAATTCAACTAATAAATGCCTGTCAGGCAATGAATTTCCAATATATAGATTTTGTCGTTTTCATTCTCTCATACAATTTATTTTTTCTTTTATATGCATAAAATATATGCATATTTTTTTTATCTTATCAATAATACATTATTTATTTATGATTTTAAAAGAAAATATTAGGATTAATAGAGTAATAGCTTGAGGGATTATATCTGTATGGCGATATATATATATATATATATATATATATATATATATATATATATACATGGTAGAGATATGTATTCGCAATTCACTTATACAAAGGTTCACTAGATGAGAAAGTAAATATACTCATATTTATTCATTTGTTTTTTTACACGCAGTCACCCACCAGATAAATGCTTACAAGACGTTTCAATATACGTATAAAAAATATACGCAAAAGACAAAATTATTTATGCCTGTACATACATACGCAATATTATAATTATATAATACAAAATGTGTGTGTGAGCATATATATATATATATATATATATATATATATATATATATATATATATATATATATATATATATGCATATATGTGTATACTTATCAGCAGTTAGAAATATGGAAGTGATTGAAGTATATATTAAGATTATTACTCGGAAAAATGTTTACTACTTACAAGATATACTTTGACAAATATGATGAGCCTATTGAAAAGAAATATATATCTATATATGTACACATATGTATACGTCCATGCATCCATGATTATATATATATATATATATATATATATATATATATATATATATATATATTGTATTAAATACACATATGTAGTTAGCAGTTATTGATATACAACTGTATATGAATATATTTTGTGAAACTATATTTTTTGATTACATGTTTGTGTTGTCGCACAATAGAAGGACTAGAATAAGAAGAATTGAAGTCTATTTCAAATTCAAAATATGGAAGATATAAGAAAGATAATTGCGTTCTTGTGTATTTCTGTTTGTAGATACAGAGAGATCGATAAAAAGATAACATTTCAGTTAAGGGTAAATACACAGAACGAAAAAAAGAAGGGGCGAGTGATGTAGATGAAGGAGAAAGAAAAGATCATAACAGTTAAGTTTTTAAAAATATTTTTACAAGAATTTATACGTAAAAAAAGAACAAGTTATTAGTATGAACCTCAAGGCATATCCATCAATCATGTTCCTGTGTCTGACTATTGTAAATTACTACTAATGTTTTTGGTTCAATACTAATAGAATACCCCAAATATACAGGGTGTTGCAGAAATACCTCCCACATATGCCTCCCAGAATTATCTACTATTATTATGGTTAGATATTAGTAGCAATGGTGTTCTCTAACTAAAGGCTTACCATTATGTAGGAGGTATATTTGGGGGGTACTTGTGAGTTTATTTTTCGGCGGTACATGTGGGAGTTATTTCTGAGCGTACATTTGGTAGGTATTTAGGGGTGTACATGTGGTATGTATTCCTGAGGGTATGTGAGATGCGTTTCTGGGGGTATATGTGGGAGGTATTTCTGCCTCACCATGTATAAACCTTGTACGATGCACATCTGAAATTCTATGAGTATACCTGTTTGCTTGAGCAGCTAACACATCCCTATTTCAAAAGCCTTCTCAGACATATTTCCGTTTGTTCAGCACCAACTTGTGGTCCTTACTGCAAATAAGCTGAGTGGACCTTGGTTACATTTCGGGGAGAGATCGCATCATCTGTCGCAATTTAAAGTTTGAACAACACCATTACGCTAACAAACATATACAAACAGTTCATCGATATAATATCGTTTATAAGGCTTGTTACGTGCTAATACCATTGGGAAAGGTATGAATCCTCTTTCCTTACTCAACCACCACAGCTATGAGTAAATAGCAGGACAAACTGAGTTCTATAACGCAGAAAGAAATAACAACCTACTGCGGGAAAAAAAGACTGCCTCGTCAGTCATGTATCGAAAGATGCATGATCGCCTAAGCCTGTATCTTCAAGCCAACTTAACATTTCTGATATCTCGACAATGTTGAGATTCGAAATCGTGTCGAATGATCGAAAACAAAAGTTTTAATTTCTCTCCATGCGGGATAATTCTCAAACTAATGTACAGACATGTGTAACCATTTAGATAGATGGAAATAAATAGATACATATATACTGTATTATATATATATATAAT
>CAHIKZ030002777.1:4227500-4235000 GCA_903632075.3 Acanthosepion pharaonis
TGTTCAACATTTGAATATTTTTTGTATTATGCTGTTTGTTCTTCGGTCTAAGCTTTCGGATCACAGAAGCCGTTATCAAAGTGGATATATGGACATTTCAACAAAGATATTCACCATCAAAGTATAGCAAACTTCTATGCAAACATAACAGGATATCATCTTTGATGAACGAGAACAAAACCTCTCCTCGCAAAAAAGAAAAAGCCGTAAAACTAAAACCTATCGAAACATCTGTCACACCGATAAATTCTGGGATATAGAATTTACATTTTCACTCAGAAATATTCAGTCGACATAAAAATTACTTTGTTTACGTATCGGATACGAAAATATTGTTAGCACATTGTTTTCAAATGTTACCAACGAGAGACGTGTATGTCTTAAATAAAAAATTTAAAATAAATTGCTTTACTGTGACAGCTTTTTGTGACATAAAAGTCAGGCTCACTTAGTTTTAAAGTGGTTTTCTTTATTGATACAGAAGATAGATTCCTTTTGGGATGCACATTTTTCTTTTGTGGGACCCTTGATCTATAAAACGGTAGACATTAACTTCTCTGTTTAAAATGAACGGAATGTCTACTACACACGTTCACTTATTATATATGAAGTTTATAGTGAAAAGATATAATTCTAGATTTTAAAAATAATCCATTATTATGTTTAATTTATTACTCTCGAAAATGTAAAAACCCCCAAATAAAAAAAATTATATATCACAATAAGAAGTGAAACTACTCCTCTACATTGATTAAAGAAATCATGTTCATTACATAGACTTCCGTGCTAATACCCTTAGGGGAGCTATGAATCCATCTCTCCCCCACCTCAGTTATAGGTAAATTTCAGGACAAACTGTCTTTGGGTGGTAAACGGTTTAGGAGTAGGAATAACAAGCCTAGAGAAGGTAGGGTCCTGTCAAGCTACCTTATCAGGAAACAGCACTGCTACTGTGTCTGCAGTACTTCTGGTGCTCTTACGACCCTACTGGGTTACGGACAGTTGAGGCATCCTTCTGACTTCCATCGATTCACGTGAAGCGATTCTTAAAATTATAAAGGCTAACCTATCCGCTTGTTGAATTATGCGAAAATAATCTCATAATTTGGTCCCTGTAAAATGGTTATTGCGCTACGCTCAGGCGGGCAACTAAGGAAACCCTGGTAGGCACAATGCTTCCTACCCCAACAATAAACATCACTCAGCGAGGAAGAAAAAAAAACAAAAAGTAAAAGAAAGAAATAGATAATGGTAGCTGTCCAAAGAGCTAGAAATATAATTAATACCATTGCTGTAAGTTCTACGGTGATGAAAGTGGGCGAATCTTGCCATAAATTAAATAGGTAACGAGAAATTACCATAAACATATACCCAAAACTATCCAAAGAGCTAAAAATATAATTAATACCATTTCTGTAAGTTCTTCAGAGGCTGAAAGAAGGTTTACTGTGATGAACATAATTTATTCTAAGAAAAGAAACCGTCTTGAATGTGTCAAAATTGTCATAAATTTGATAGGTCTTCCATTATATATTTGGGACTGCAGCGATTCTGTTCGAATGTCGCTAAGAAACAATAACATGGCAGATGACACTAGAGTCAAAATAGCATCATAATTCAGAACAGAAATATAATGAGAACAGAACTTCAATCTGGAAATATCTTAATAAATAAATGTTTTCTATTAAATTATCGAAATGGTTTAATTCTCTTTGATACAATAAAGTAATATTTTTCGAATCTCAGATTGAAAATAAAATAAGCAGAATAGGTTCCTAAAGATTACCTGCCTTTATAGAAACGGTTCTTGGAAATTTGAGATGCCATTATTGGTTACAGGTCACGTGATCGTGATATTTTTTTTTTATAAAAGTGAACAGAGATTCATTTTAAATCATAATGTTAAAAATACCCATAAAAATGCTCCTTGATATTTCCATATGCTCTCTGATGTACAGTGTGTGAAACTGACAGAATAAATATTTCATAAATCCAAATTGATACAGCTGGAGGCTACAGTGGCAGAACATTCAACGAGGATCGAACATAGTACAATAGTTAAGTAGCCGTAGTAAATCATCAATGTGAAGTGTAAATATTAAAAGACAAAAGACACAAATTTGACACACGTAACAGAATTACCCCATTAAATGTGGATGAGGTGATTACAGTTCCAGGATTCAACTACGAATGTTTGAAAATTTGTAGGGCTTACGGTCGTATCACATTAAAACAGCGGTTCTCGTTCAATCACCGAAGTTAAACAACGTGGATCCTGGTCAGTACATAGATGGGTAACCAATTAGGAATACCAGGTGCTGCGGATATGCGGTAGTGTAATGGATAAGCTCTAGTTCCATTCCGGGTTTGTTAGATTTTCGCGCAAATAGCCTTGGGAAAGGTATGAATCCACATCGTCTCCCTCAGCTATGGGTTAATAAGTAGGATTTATACCAGTAAATCATAATTATTTTCAAAAATATTCTTACAATCTAAAGATATTTTCCAGCTATAAGTAACCTGGAAAAAGTTGATAAGCTGTAAAAATACAAATTAATCGATCAAAATTTCTGCTCTGATAAGATGGTTAAAATGATGGTCCAATGAACATAAGTGGTGAAATGATTTCATTAGAGAAAGAAATATGACTGAAAATGAAGATCTTTTTATCTGGGGTTATGATCTCGAGAAATGCGTAATATGGCCGTCAAGACACGAATGAGGTTGGTTTTAGCTTTCTAGATGAAAACACTGACCAGTCGATACTCTTAGCTTTTGGGTATTACCACCTTCAAACATGTATGCTAAAATCTGATATTCTCTATCCTAAACTACACGTACGCATTTGCATTCCCAAGAAACACTCATAGAGAGGTACCAATCAAACATCAATCATTCTTACAACTGAGAATTACTTGTATATCCCAAATAATGAACATCTCAATTTTACATGTGACAATGGCCTTCTGAGCTACCACACGTATTCATTATTGTATAGCGAAGTACCATTAGTCCATGGGATAGAAAACTTGAGTAGGATCCCATGTAGCATAGGTGGTCGAAAAACCTCTGAAGATATGTCGAACCATGTCCTTTCGATAGCTATAACTGATATTTAAAGATGCAAGATTTAACGTGAGAGTATTATATGACCGATTGGATTCATGTCGGTTGAACGTGATGGCGACAACATTCACTAGAATTCTCCAGAATGCTTATCAAACCAGTTACGTATACCTCGATATCGATGAAACTGTTTATCAATCCTGGGGAACATGAGTCCACGAGATACTGCACAGTAGCAGCCACTGGTCACCGATGTGATTAGGCAGACGAGCAGATCATCCCATACAACGTGAATACACCTCACACTATTAAGTGGCCACAACCAACCTGGAATCCATATACTTAAGGGGATGTGTCACATCAGAACCATATCGTCAGCTCGAAACAATTCAAAATGTACCTCTTCGGGCAACAGTACACGCTGCCAGCACTACAGGTTCTAATTAGCTACGTTACTCGGTCAGATGATGAGCTACGCCCAGTGTCGTGATGTTAACAGGAACACAGAGGTAGGTTTTCTATTCGCATGAATCACAGATACTAAGATAATAATGATGAACTGACTTTTAGATATGCATTTACTGTCGATATGATTTGAGCCAATGTCACTTGTCTGATACCACAGTCATTTCAACGCCAGAGGCCTCTGTCCATAATGATTAAGAACCACAGGTCGGTCACAGTGGATGATAATTCTTACCGTTCAAGATTCCAGTTTCTGAAAACTATCTTACGCGATTCCTGCTTGACTTCTGATATATGAACCCACTTTCCGCCGTCAATTAATGAATATCTACACTTGCTTATCTCTCTCTCTCTCTCTCTTCTCTCTCACTGTCCATATATATATATATATATATATATATATATATATATATATATGAAAAGAGTGTTCCAATAACTTTTAAGTTTAAGCATCTTATGATTTTTTTTTCTTTTCCTTTCAGAATTGGTGGACATTTGGGCGATATTATTTTTCACACATAATTGTCATGACTTAAATAATATAATCCAATAGAGAAATATATAAATTTTTAACAATAACACTGATTTATTTACTGCTGGCTTTGATCCGTCTTAATGAAACACCCTCATATATAATCCGTCTTAATACAACACCATTTATACATACATATATATATATATATATATATATATATATATATATATAGCTCACTCTTATGTCTTGCATGGACGTGGGCATTTTTGGTTTTCTACAGTGTGTTATTGCTCGGATGTTTGGATGGTGACAGTGATAGCGTCTCGGAATGTGAAACCGGGGAACCGAGTTCAAATTCCAGTCGATTTTGTCCTATGCGGAAATATCTTTGGATAATGTATGGTCCCATCACCTCGCCTCATCTATGGCCTAAATGATAGGACTTTTATGTGGGATAATCATTGTTATTCTCTAAAAATGTTTAATGCAATATTCCCTCGCAAAAAAAGTATTATTTTTACAATTCAAAATACGTTTAGGCTTTAAATTTCCAACAAAAGTGTTGATAAACCGCAAAAAACATTCAGTCAACCAAATGTTGCTGCCCATTTTTTAGGTGAGAGATTTAATGTTTTTGTAAAAGTTATAATTTCATTTTACGGTCTGGATAATATAACGGATTAAAGAAAATATGATCACTAAATACAAACGCACATAGTATTAGCGAACGATGTCTTTCAGAAACTAAGCAAAGTATTAAGAGATATTAAAAGTTCTTTGAAACAAATAAAATCGTGCTGAACGGCTATATAATATTTGATCTCCTATATGGCAGTAACTGCATGACAAGCAATAGCGATATTGTTCTCTAAAAGAATCCCATTGCTTGTCCTTCCATTTGTTAGTTAGCCCAACCGTTATGTCCTGCCAATATCTCATAAATAATGAACTAATGATCGAGAAGGGTAAAGACACTGCTTGGTTTCATTGGGAAAATGAAAGAAAGAAGTGGAGATAGAGGTGGAGAGAGAATCCGATTAACCTGTTAAGAACAGATACTACACTTTGATCTCAGACAAGAGACCGAGAAGCACAGTAACGAACGATGGGAACCACTTAAGGCAAATTTCCAGTTATCATAAACAAAATAAAATCGTCTGCTGAATTATTTTAAAATTATTATTAGGACAAATGTTCGTAAGACGTGGAAAGAAAGAATAAATGAATGAAAGAAGTGTGTAATGTCTCCTACTAATACCTCATAAATAATAGACTATTCCGTTTTGATTACGTCAAAAGCAAGACATACGAAAGGAAAAAATATACAAATATACAAAAATATACACAGTGAAATGGGAAAAAGCTGTCAATTTCAACTTTTTATTTCTACCCATTTCGTAAAATAACGACCAGCATTCATATTTATGATTGTTATTCCAATACTGTGTAACCCGGTTATAAGAGAGTTGTCGGGACCGAAGAAGTCTCTTATATCCAGGTTTCTCTTATATCCGGGTTTGGTCTATTTTATATACATTAACACAGGCTCTAATTTGGGACCAGAGAAAATCTCTCTTATATCCGGGTTTCTCTCTTATCCGGGTCTCTTATATCCGGGTTTCTCTTATATCCGGGTTTCTCTCTTATCCGGGTCTCTTATATCCGGGTTACACTGTATTTTGTTAAAGTTGTTGAGGTCAAATATTTTGATTGGGGAATTTCTACGGAATGATTTAATGTCATAGAACTCGCTAAGAATTGAATAAAATCATTGACTAACGAATTAAGATTCATCATAAAATTCGAAGAGGAAATCGTGACTCTTTCTAGTGTTGATAAATCTATGGATGGAACATGTGGGTGGGGGAATAGGAACTATAACAAAAATGATACAAATCAGAAAGAGACTGTTGAAATCTTTAATACATAACGAAGAATGAGAGTCTAGAGAATTTAACACTTACAGAGAAGCAGGAGGAACAGCAAGTAACTTACTCAAAGAGTTAGTATCAACGAATGACAGAAAAAGGACCAAAAGAACGTCGATAAATGGTTAATAGTTACTAAGATTAACAAAAAGTGATGGATTTGTGGTAACCGATGATCGTCTAGGTCCTAAAAAGACACGGCACATAAAATATAACTTGACCAGGGTAAGTCACGAGTTTCCGATACTTCTGCATTTGCTGCTGGTGTCAGAGGTATTTTTTTCGAGCTAACTTAAAACCTCAGTATACTGAACGCAGATTTTCAAGGTAGGCACATCCAACCTACTTGGAAGATTAATGTAAAATAGCGATTTAATAAGTCAGTTATGTGCCATACGTAGGCGATCATGTATCTTTCGATACATGACTGACGAAGCAGATTTTTTCCCGCCATTTCTTTCTTTGGTAGACCAGTTGCCACCTAGGGCTATAGAACCCGATCTCTCCTGCTATTTACCCATAACTGTTGGGAGAAGAAGAGAATTCATACATTTTCCAACTGTATTAGCATGTAAGTGAATGTAATGGATTCGACTGGAAAGTCAGTCAGTTATGTACCATGCGTGATACACGCGTAGGCGATCATGTATCATTCAATACAGGACTGACGTGACAGAGTTTTGCTCGCAATAGCTTGCCATTTCTTTCTGCGGTAGACCAGTTGCCATCCAAGGCTATAGAACCCGGTCTGTTCTGCTATTTATCCATAGCTGGAGGAGAGAAAAAGAGGATTCATACCTTTCCTAACGGTATTAGCATGTAAGTGAATGTAATGGATTCGGCTGGAATTCAAACTAGGCTCTCCGATTTCTCAAGCCTCGATGTAGCTAAAATGTGGCACAAGGCCGCAAGTATGGAGCACCCGGTGAAGATCAAACGTACTATTCCGTTATAACATGTTTGCTAACCATTACAAGTGTCTTTACTGAACGTAGCTTAGAAGTGTTACAATGTCGCGAGTACGGATCAACCAATGAGAATCGAATTTTTTACTAAGTTGTAATAAAAGATTTAGCGAGATATGTTTGCTAACCATTAGATTACGTCGAAGAGCCCGAACTAGGTATTTACTCTGTTTCCCCACTAAGAAGAGTTGTGACACAAGGTCTTTTTTAAGGTAGGGACCCGAGCGCGTACACCCGGGCAGGGAAGAAAAATTGCCCGCAACCGGCCAACCGTCGGTTGCGCTGGCCTCGGTGCGAGCTCCGATCTCTCTCTCTCTGGTGCAAGGACAGGGCGCGGCCTCGGGCAGCTGTTACCTAAGGCTGGGCACCTTTCAGTATAATTTATTTTACAGTTGGGACTCTGTCCTTTGACGGCGTCGCTCCTGAGTACACTCTGCCCAGAGACAGACACGCAACTGATAGATGATAAGTAATGTGTTACAAACTCCTCGAGAGGAATTTATAAACTAACCGTAGCTTAGATGTGGCACAAGGCTGCGAGTATGGAGCACCCAGTGAAGATCGAAATTCCGTTGTAATTGACTTAAGGAAACATGTTTGC
>CAHIKZ030002777.1:4240000-4340000 GCA_903632075.3 Acanthosepion pharaonis
TCTGTTCCATCATGTTTATGCATCAATAAAGAAAACGATCAGCATTAACTCCGCTAAATAAAGAAATATTCCAACAACACAGTAATTTTTAGCAGACTTAGCAAAATCTTTAATAAAAACACCCTAAAATTAAGTTACAGTTGCACTGAACATCTAGAAAGTATAATAAAAACACAATAATAAAATCCTGAATAAACCCCCATGCCAGAATAGTATTGATAAAAACCCTAAACTTAAATTAGACAAAAATAATGAAAAATTATGGGATTGTAGAA
This sequence comes from Acanthosepion pharaonis, assembly GCA_903632075.3. Lineage (NCBI taxonomy): Eukaryota > Metazoa > Mollusca > Cephalopoda > Sepiida > Sepiidae > Acanthosepion > Acanthosepion pharaonis. The sequence goes on from CAHIKZ030002777.1 coordinate 4,240,276, forward strand.
ACCCTGAAGACAGCCCATTGGAAAATATATTCCGCGTAAAATCTGTAGTATACCAATGTACTATCTCATCCATTGAGAGTCCTAACACTAATATGATATACAATGGGTCTACGAAGAATGAATTTAAAACCAGGTGGAGACTGCATAAAAGCTCCTTCAACAATATTAATGATAAAAATCAGACATCTCTATCCAAATATTTTTGGTAATTGAAGGAAATGAATAAAACATCTAAAGTAAAATGGAAAATTATAAATAAAACAAGAACTTGTAAAACTTGGGATGACCCATGCCCATTATGCCTACATGAAAAACTACACATTATCAAGTTTCTAAATAATGAAAATTTGTTAAACAATAGACAGGAGTTAACGGTTTTTTGCCGACATCATCAAATTTTCGCATTGAATAATTAGCATAAAAAACAAACAAACAATTAAATAATAAATACAAATTTTAAACTTCATAGTCCAAATAAAAAGTTTAAATGCCCTACCCAATCATATATATATATATATATATATATATATATATATATATATATATATATATATATATATATATAAAACTTTATGAGTAGTTGTCGTCAAAAAAAATTGCTAATTATGACAGTTTTATATACACAAAACCCATTCAGGAAAGAAAATAAAATAAAAAAATAAATAAATCTCCATAGATACTTAACAGTTAACCAGACGAGACGATCTTTCGCTTTAAATTTAGACACCCCAACCTTACCCTGACTTGGCCTTTTTGAATGTAACTAAGATATTGATACAAATTATTAACCCTTACGCCCCTTTTCTTTAAACAATTGCTCTAGCCGTTACCATAGTAATTTTAATTTTAATGATGAATATGCTTATGAAAAACGCGTAAAATTCAAGAATTAGTTATTCCAAAAATTTTGCTTGAAGATGGAACAGAGCTTGGTACTTTAATTCAATTTAATTCAAATAATTATATTGAAGTTTTCGGCTCTTGTTTTGAAACATGTAGCGAAGTAATCATATTTTTAAATAAATAATTATATTTAGACTCTACTTTTGTATCGAGCACTGTTTTTTAAAAAATAATAACAAAAATACTAAAGAACTTTAATTATTTACCTAACATGTTCTTTCCTATTTTCTATATATTTTCACACACACACACACACACACACACACACACACACACACACATATATATATATATATATATATATATATATATATATATGTATATATATGTATATATAATGATAGGAATTTTTTCCATTTCCAATAATAATAATTGTGCTGACGGTGTTTGGAAATTAAAAAATAGATAAACATATATGAAAATCTACATTTTCAGTGAAAAAAATAATCCTTGATAATGCTTAATAGAATACGCCAAATGTTCGGATAGATAAACATTTGTGCAATTTTTACACACTTTATGTCCAGAAAAGGAAACACTTATAAAAACACAAGAAAAATTGAATAAAAGCTTAAAAGCAGTATCTTGAGAGTGGTCTTTAATATATATATATATATATATATATATATATATATATATATATAGTTGGGTTGATGAGTTTGTGATTCTGGGTTTCACGCTATTTGCGATCGACAAACAATAAGTACCTTATATATAATATATAAATAATATATATAATAATTGCATATATATATATATATATATATATATATATATATATATATATATATATATATATATATATATATATATATATATACACATTTTTACACACAGACACACACACACACACACACACACACACACACACACACACATATATATATATATATATATATATATATATATATATATATATATATATATATATGTTTATATGTATCTATGTATATGTATATTTCAAGATGCTATCTCCTTAATGGTATTTTATTTAATGTGGCTTGTTTATTTTTCATAATGGTAGCTTCTATGGTTTTGTGTCGTTCCTCGTTATGTTTCTATAGACTATTTTGGTATTAGCCTATAATATTTGGCTGATTTTGAAAGTCGGATTTTACTCGTTCATAACGTGTTGGCCGATATGTGCACGGATTTCAATGAGTTTCGACAGGTTCATCTGCGAGAGAAAGTGGTGTATGTGTGCCCAATGTATGTATTTAATACTGTTTTTATTATTAATGTTGAAGATGCAGTCTCCCAGGAGACATTTGTTCACAAGTTATTAATGAACACAAATGAAATAATATTGGAAACCCAATCAAATCATCCTTACACATATGCACATTTCTTTGTTCGATGCATATCCTAAAAAAGGTATTTCAATGTCCATGTGCCAAAAACTTGATTTTTGAAGTGAGTGGAAATCTTTGAAGATTCTCTCTTACATATGCATATATATATATATATATATATAGTCATCCACAGACAGACTATTTCGCTGTATCACAGATCCTCAGTGTAATTAGACGTCCGATTGCTTCAAGCCGAGATCGAAACACGACAGTTTTTACATCCGTCAGATCTCTTACCTCTAGGCCAGACGGGGAGGTAGGAAGGGAAATTTAACATTTTTCTCTATACGAAATACGCCAACTGCTTATAGAATTTAATTCATTCTTACTTGAAGATTAATGCTTAATAGCAGTAGGAGCCGGTGTTTTTTTTTTAAACCACCCTTTTCCCTAGAAAGCTCAACTGGATTTCCGGGGATATATATATATATATATATATATATATATATATATATATATATATATATATATATATATATGTGTGTGTGTATATATATATATATATATATATATATATATATATATATATATATATATATATATATATATATATATATATATATATATATATATATATACATACCTCATTTGTGTTTGTTCAATATCTGTAGTTTATACTGCAACTATGCTGAGCAGACAATAGTTATTTCTGGGAGAGAGCGTGTTCTCTAGAATGATCAACAATCTGAACAACACCAGTACACTAAAACCCTCGGTCAGGATGACTTGTGACTTCGTGCTAGCACAGCTATCGACGACCCCCAAGTGTTCTGTCAACCCACTTTCACTTACAAGGCTTGGTTTAATCCGTAGTATTGTTTTCAGGCACTTTCCAAAGGTGCCGCACGCTGGATTCGCACCCCCTCTCCAGATCGATAACATGAGGAAGTCTCCTTTCTGACAAATCGACCATGGTGAGATTCGAAACCATACGTTATTACATATATGTATACCTGCACACATATAGCTGAAAGCGATGTTTCTAGTTCGAAGTAATCACCGAGTGACCTAGTAAAATAATATTCACAATGATACCGTACAAAATTGACACTTAGTGACAAATGTATTGTTTTAAAGAATAATTCAACAAGATTTATCATCAAAAAAAGGATAAGGATCATTTGAAAATTAACTCTCAAATCCACCTGATATATGTTGCTTTTAGAATTAAACAATTGTCATAACAATATATATTCAGAAAGTCAAATTTTATATCAAATCTCTTGAATCACTAACAATAATCTTCTCTCATGTCTATGTTCTTAAAAATTTAATACCCTTTTTGTTCGTTTAAATAAACACATTTCTTACATTGAATAGATAAATTAAAATAAAACTTGAACCATTAATTACATACACAATATAAACATTGTAATCATAGGTTAAAAATCCTTTTTAATAACCTGTCTTATATCTTTACGCATTCAGAATAGTATTACTCTAATCTCTTTCTTTTATCTTTGTCTAGTGATGTTTTCCTACTTATAAAATAAATAAAAGGATTTTATTAGTGCTCTACTAATAACCGCTCAGCGAGACACAGCAGACTTAGCAGCTCCTTGTTAGGCTACAGGGGCGGGGGGGGAATTGCCAGTTGTGGTTTTAACCCGATTGCTTCAACACAAAGGGCGCAGACCGCAAGAATAATTAAGCATGTAAAGGCGGGTTTCCCACGTGATGCCTCACTGAATCTACACCTCCCCCCACACACACCTGGCCTTTACGTTCAGTCTGTGCTTGTGCATTAATACCTTCTCCTTACTTCAGAAAAAACGAAACTTACTATAGAAAAAGAATTAAATGAATAAAATTAACCTGTACATTTTTATCCAGCCCTAGGGGGCTATGTTAGAAAGATTCAAGTAATGCCAGGTGTACACGTGTCACATGTATTAATATATTTAGATTAAAAGGAAGAAAGGATAACTTATTTAAATTACATTTACAAACAGGAAAAACATTAAGAAAAAAACAAGATATTGTTTTATTTTTATTTTATAAGAATGATTAGTTTTTTACGATTTTTAAAATCAGAAAATGTTTTCAGATTGTAAGGATTTTTTACAGTAATAATGATCTACTGATACAGTTCCAACTAATTAATCCATAGCTGGGAGGAGGAGAGGTGGATCTATACCTTTCCCAAGGGTATTTTGCGCGTAAGTGAATGTAATGAACTCGACTAGAATTCGATCATGGCTCTCCAATTTCGAATTTCGAAACATTATACATTATATCACCCGCGCATCCACCTGGTATTCTCAAATGGTCATCCATTTTGGTACAGGCTTCACATTGCTTAACTTTGGTAATCGTACGAAAACTGGTGTTTCAATATTATACGACCCTAATCTTATGAACATTTGAGAGGGAATATTTTTATATCTGTCTATATTTCTTAGATAATGTATTGTAATTGTTTACGTCATTTACATTGTTCGGACTGTTGACCTCATTTTTATTGTCCTAGTCATGACATTCACTTGAAAATACGGAAACTTAAAGAATCAGCACATGTGCTAGGCCATAAAAATCTCCTAAGCCGTCCAAGCATAGAAATTAATACAATATGGGAACGAGTAATATGGAGTGCTTGAGAAAACGTAATTGTATTATGAGCTCTGCTAAAAAATTCAGCAACATTAGGTTTATAACTCTCCAAAATTCGTACACTGCTGTACTCAAGGACATATGTTCCAGTGGATAAAAGCGTTGGCTGAATCCAGGGACTTGACCCAAGGTGTTCTGAGTTCAATACCAATACTAATTCTGTGAAAAGAAGGCAAACTATATCTAAGAATAAATAACTAAGAATAATACCTAAAGAAAAAATGGATATTTGAGTTAGAGGAAGATAGCTGAGACAGCCGGACGAGGTATGACACGTGAAAATAAAGGGCTCAGTTCGAAATTCCAATCACCTGAAAAGGCCGGAGCGTACGACAGCCAAAATGCTGTGAACGTGACAAAAAAAAAAAGACGAGATCATCAGCCCAAACAATGAAAATAACATTTTTACAGCTTCATAAAAGCTAAAATAGTACTTCCTTTCTGAGGTGAGGAGTTATCTTAATTTGCATTATACATTCGGACTAATGTCCTCATCTTTGTCGTGATGATCACAACGTTTCTGTCGTTGTCCCCTCCAACCTTCTTCAAGTGTCTGTTGACCCACTTAACTTTAAATATTCTTTATTTAATCTACAGGGCTAGGTTGTTCTCGATCCACCGTCCATGTGTAATGATGTCTTGTTTTATTTTTATTTAGTACCGCTCGACCTGTTTTTACTAAGTCAACCAGTAACTGTGCAGTACTGATTATGTGAAAAAGGGCGAATAATAACCAATAATAACCAAGACGAGATATCCTTCATCATAAACTGCGAAACAAGAACACTTTAACCTTGTAGATTAAATAAAGGGTCCAGTTCAAAATTCTCTGATGATTAAAAGCGAAACTTGATAATATGAAGACATAATAATATGAGGACATTTTTATGAAAATTAATCATCTTTGTTTACTCATGCTCTGCAAACAAACTCTGTCTGTGGTGGCTGCTGAGAGACGGTCTAGTTAAACATTACACAGTATTGCTATAATGTTTATACGTGATGTTATATTAGGATTGCTATAATGTTTATACGTGATGTTATATTAGATACGATTGCTATAATGTTTATACGTGATGTTATATTAGATACGATTGCTATATGTTTATACGTGATGCTATATTAGTTACGATTGCTATAATGTTTATACGTGATGTTATATTAGATACGATTGCTATGTTTATACGTGATGTTATATTAGATACGATTGCTATAATGTTTATACGTGATGTTATATTAGATACGATTACTATAATGTTTATACGTGATGTTATATTAGATACGATTGCTATAATGTTTATACGTGATGTTATATTAGATACGATTACTATAATGTTTATACGTGATGTTATATTAGATACGATTGCTATAATGTTTACACGCGAGGTTATATTAGATACGATTGCTTTAATGTTTATACGTGATGTTATATTAGATACGATTGCTATAATGTTTATACGTGATGTTATATTAGATACGATTGCTATAATGTTTATACGTGATGTTATATTAGATACGTTTACTATAATGTTTATACGTGATGTTATATTAGATACGATTGCTATAATGTTTATATGTGATGTTATATTAGATACGATTGCTATAATGTTTATACGTGATGTTATATTAGATACGATTGCTATAATGTTTATACGTGATGTTATATTAGATACGTTTACTATAATGTTTATACGTGATGTTATATTAGATACGATTGCTATAATGTTTACACGCGAGGTTATATTAGATACGATTGCTTTAATGTTTATACGTGATGTTATATTAGATACGATTGCTATAATATTTATACGTGATGTTATATTAGATACGATTACTAATGTTTATACGTGATGTTATATTAGATACGATTGCTATAATGTTTACACGCGAGGTTATATTAGATACGATTGCTTTAATGTTTATACGTGATCTTATATTAGATACGATTGCTATAATGTTTATACGTGATGTTATATTAGTTACGATTGCTATAATGTTTACATGTGAGGTTTATATGTAATCTAAAAGTAACACAATTTATTCCATTCTGTATAATGGCAGACACACTTCGGATGAATACGTATCATAAGATCGAATATCGTTGGCTGTTTCTTTATTCCTGATTCTTGTTGTTTACTCGTAAAATGAAAAACAAACAAAAGCAATGATCTAAGCTTTCTGTTGAAAAAGCAAGAAAAATGCCAGAAAAATAACGTCATAGATTAATAACAATAATATCAACCGGATATTATTTAAATTTCCTTACAATATCTTATGGATGAATTCCTATTTATGTATCTATCTACCTCTCTCTCTCTCTCCCCCTCTCTCTCTGAAAGTTAGCCAAGTGCGCCCTAAATTACAGAAGTATAATTTATCAATTATGTTTATAGTTAAAAAATCTTTATTTTTAAAACTATAAAGACACCAAGCATAAGACTTCTATGTCTAAGTCTTTGTCATTTGATATTCTAAATTGAATACTAAATTCCTTAATCTCTAAGAAGGAGTGGATAATCCTTTCTCGTTATCCTCCCTTGAGGGATTTCAATAATTCACTCAAAAAAAAAAAAAAAAAAGAAAAAAAATGTAAAAAAAGTTTCTTCATAAATTTTCATAATTCTCTTTAATTGAAAACTGCACCGCTAATCTTTATTGGGGATGCTAATCCATAATTTCATATTTTAAAATTTGATGACTAATTTTTCTTTATTAAAATTTAAAGTGCGCCACATAGATTTATTTATCCTACAATTAAAAAAACGGGAGTTGAAAAACACTGGCTTGGACCTTCGAAGGGACAATAAAGGAGAATAAAAGAAGGTGACTTCATATATTTATCCTTCCCAAACCTGATGTTAGCAATGAGATATTCTGCTGTTATCTTAACACGGACGAAACACTCGAAGCTTCTTCATAAGAGTTGGAACAGATGGATAATACTTTGCTTTTTTACTTATTTTGTTTTGTGTTAGTTTACTTTAAATAGTTTTTTTTTTAATTTTTAATGCTTAAAAAGGCATAAAATATAATTGTATATTCAGTAACTCGTGAAATTACTCAACAATATATTAGTTTAAACAAAGTGAAAGGTTTATTTATTATCTCCCTGCTCAACTTCCAATTTATTGTTATTTTCCCCTGTGAGGATTAAGGTAACATCACCACCACACTACTGCGGTTTTATAGCAAATAGGTTAATGCGGACTGAAGTTGCTAGCTCCACGACTAACCAATCTGTAATTCAGAGATGTCTTTCTCCCAAATGGTCACCAATCACGGCAAGGGAGTCCAGTCTACTTTGCTGTTTAGCACATACTTGCTGCGGGAAAAGATGATTCATGCCTTACCCAAGGACATTTCTGCGAAACTCGGTCGAAATTTGAAATTAGCAAGCCGATTTCCCTTGCTGCCTCGATAACTGCTACGCTACCCGAACGTTTGTTGGTTACCTGTTTGGGAAAAATTGTAAAGAAATCTCCTGTAGATACCAATAAATAGCTGTTAATATCTTATTGATTTTCATTTTCTTAAAAAGATCTTCTTCTAAAAATTCAGCTCTATCCGTGATAACTAGTAAATACACAAAAATGAATAAGAAGGAAATTCTTAACGATCTGGTCAAGTAGAACATTACTATTGTGAAGCGATTTCGATTCTCACTTGATGACCCACACTTATTGTTTTGTGCCGCCCGAAGCTAAGCTACGTAAATATCTATAAATAAAATAGAAAAAGCACACCAATATAAAAACGGAAAAGCGAAGATATTGGACCGAACATGAGATGGAAAATTGATATGAATCAAACATTATAGAAAAAGAAATACGAGCAAAATACTCAGCACAAAAATATGATAGCAAACAAGAATTGAACAATTGCCTTGGAGGTGAAGCAAGGATAAAGATTAAAAAAAACATAAAATGAAACAACCTGAAAAAGATTAAAAAAAAAAATTCAAGAAAACAGTTACAGACGACAATGAAAAGAGTTACCGAGAACAGAGAAATAAAATTACAAATAAGTGATATTCACAAAGCAGACAATAACAAGAAAAATCATAAGAGAAAACGACGATGTAAAGAAAGATCTAAGAGAACGAGGAAAAAAGAAAGAAAGAAAATTAGTGAAGAAAAGCGTACAGCATCGGTAACAATTAAGTATGGAAGGGCTTTATCTTGATGCGACTAAATCAAACGATTTGATTGGTCTCTGGTCTTGGTTTGACATGCCCACAAAGACCTAACAGCCGGAAGAAGAGACTCTTTTGCCATTCAAAGAAATATGCTCTGTGAATGTTAAACAATTGTCGGTTTCTGGTGGCTGGACTTGTTTATTCGGCTTGCTTCTAACACATCATCTTGCTATCGGAACAGTGAGTCAGTCAAAATTGTTTTTGAAGGAAAAGAGTTAAAAAGACGAAGAACTGGATATCAACTGTCTAACGTCATGAATAAAATAGTATAATTTTAAAAGCAATAATGAGATTTTGTTGTTTTCTTTGCCGCCTTCCAAAATGAATAAAAAGGATGATGATTTTATCGGAAATATCTATGTATCAATCTATCTCTTTTTTAAAATTGAGGACCCCTCTTTCATGAAGTCTTTTTACCATATTTTAATATCTTCTTTTTTCAGATTAATAATGTCAGGTATAAAGTTGATTCAGCAAATGAAAACTCACGCTGTCATCGTTGCCTTAAAAGCGCAACATAGAAATACAGCTCGTTTCTGAAAATTTTCCGATCATTCGTTTTCAAAGTTCGAAAGGAGCTGATAGAGATACAATTTCAGCGGTTGAATGCAAAAAGAATGCTATGGGTTGTGGTACCGTCAGAAAACTTAAAGTTTACGAAAGGTTCAAAAAATAAAAAGGAAAGTAATTCAGAGCCAGTGCAACGTACCCCAAGTTGTCAGGGTGCATCTTCAGAAGAGTTTTGAATGAGGGCATCTGGTAGCAGTCATATGTGACGCAGAGAATTCACTTCGGAAGAGTCAAAAGAGAACCGTTTGGTACGAGCAAAGCGTTCGCTTAATAAACTAAGAGGCTGGGATATTTTTTCTTCTCTGATAAGATAAAATTTGATCTTGATCAAAATGTAAACCGACGGGACGACAGACAGTTATGCAGAAATGTGACTGAAGCATCATGCATATCAAGTTCCCAGTAAATGGAATGGTTCTGGGAGGCGACAGCAACGAGGGAGATGTCATATACCCTCACTTCTCTTCACGGGGCTTACGAATCAATGCAGTTGTCTACCTGGGGGTGCTTGAGAGAGTAGTAAAATCCTTGATAAAGGGTGTAGGAATACAAAAGGTGATTATCTCCCTTTAATTGAGATAAGTAACGTGGGTCACGTGAGGATTGTTTAGTGACGTCACTTCTTACAGTGACAAAAGTGGTCAGTAAGTCATACATTTCGTTTACAGGAACGAAACGAACCAGTTCTTGGCTCGGAACGAGAGACTCGATCTGAGGCTAAATCTGCCTCCTCTACAGCTTATAAGCACAGGGTACCATTTCCCTTTCGGAAAGATACAGAAATCTCCGGCTAGCTGTTCTCAATTTTCGAGGGATATGTCCTCAATTGGAATATATTAGATGAATCCGGCCCGTTTTAATCTGGAGTCCTAAACATTGTTTCCCCAGAAACACAGAAACATCTCCATTTTATATGTAAGAACCTATCTTTTCATCTACTTCCATTTTGCTTGCTGTGTAGATATATTTGATATATATTTCTCTGCATGGGACACGTGTAAATATATATATAGGTTTGTGCACGTTTTAGTAGTATAAAAATCTCTCTGAGAACAAAGCATGTTTGTCATTCCTTTTCCTTTCAGACTTTTCGTTTCGTCCTGTGTTATTATATCATGGATATTATAATGTCCATAATGAGGGAAATACAAAAAGGAGAATAAAACATTCTTCCAATAGCTCTCACATAACTGCGTATACAACAGAAGACCGTATGTCTTCCAATAAATCTCTGCAATGTTTCATAAATTTAACACCCAAGCATGGGTGCTTGGAAGTTTTTTTTTAATTCTATAAAATTATTTCTACATCCTCAAGAGTCCCATATATGACTTAACTTGATTTTATTATTGTTTTATTTCGTTTTGTTATATTGTTTAGTAGTCCAGAATCCGTCTTTAACAACTTGTTTGAATGGTGTGTTCCCTAGTTGATGATATAGAATCAGTTAAAATTACATTTTGTTCACACTGATGTTGTGTGTTGTGGATAGCAATTTCTCAATTTATTGTGTCAAAAAAACTTTGGTAAAGCTTTATGATGGAAATTGTGAGATAAATAACAGAACTTTTAACATTGTGTATTCGCGAAACTTATATGGGTAGATAAAACACAAACTTGCAGTAAAAATACAAGTGAAGCATTAAATTTATTTGAAAATTCGGACTTTTTTCTATGAAAAGTAATTCTGTCTTGATTTCCATACACAACTAGACTGTTCTTAGTGTTACAAATACGATGCAGTTGCAAATCAAAGAGCTTAAATATGATGTACGTTGTATTTTTCCATACATTTTATTTTTAGATTTTGTTTGGGCAGCGATTCCGACAAGATATTAAATAACATCTTGAATAACTGAATTGTGCTCGGCCATCAAAAAAAAAAAAAAAACTGAATTGATCTTTAATAAAAAAAAAGAATTTATTTCAAATTTGAAGGAAGGACTTTGTAAGCCAAGATAAATAATTTGATGACAGAATAGTGGTTTATATGAATTTATAATTATAAAATATTTTTTCATAAGAATGGTAGTAACTAAAATGCACTAAGTCCCTATATCAAAAGCAATTTTCGATGAAATTCAGTTTCAAGTCCATAGAGTAAGAATTGTCTTAAAAATGGCAGACATATCCACTGTAAAAAAATATTGATATTACAAAGACCTTGTTTCTTAGAGTTACAGGAATATTTTTATATTAATATGTTTCATAATTTTAACCATTACTAATGTGTAGTACGTAAGTGCTTAATACGTAATACGTCTCTAAAAGAACCTAAGACTATTAAATAACAGCAACCCCCTTTGGTGTGCAATAATGGTTAGCAATCTAGTCTGGTTGACTATTACTAGTGACTAGCTTTAAAAAATGTTACATTAAATAATCTAATAAGTATCGGCACTTAGTAAAATAAACAAATCAGGCATTGTAGGAGCCCCGAAATGGGGTAATGGTTAATAAGGCTAACGTAGTAGGTGCTAACTACTGAACGATGGGCTTGGTCCTCATTGTGTTTTCCTTGAAAAATTGACATTAAATAGCGCAATATGAATTGGCATTTAATAAAATCAAACAACTAGCTATAGTAAAGGCCTCGGCGTAGGGCAATGGTTAAAGAGGCTAATGTAGTTGACCATTACTAATCCTTAATGATTTCGATTCTCACAGGGTACAGTATACAAAAGTTGATATTAAATTACCTAGTTATTGTTGACATGTCTTAAAATCAATCAACCAACCAACCGTTGCAAACATCTCACGGGATGTTAATTTTTAATGAGAGTAGTTTGGCTATTACTCTTGCCTCACCGGTGCTCCATATTTGCGATATTGTCTCTAAATGAGGCTAAGTTTAGCCAATGATAATGTGACCGTCGATTTGTATAATATTTAGTTGAGTTAGCGATTACTAGTGTGTATTTTTGGCATTCAGATAAAGCTAAGCTTATTAAATAACAAAGGAAGCTTAATTGTTTTGAGGTCTGAGGTTTCACTCTTTTCATGCATGTATCAGGATGCTCCCCTCTTTTAATAGACAGATTATATCCCCATCTTGAAACGCAGTTATATCAAGTACCATAACACTGAGCTGTGTCAGAGACAAGTAACATTCAAACTTTCAGTTTGTTTTCTGGTTGATACGTTTGAGCCGTATCATTTGATTCCAGTTTTCACTGTTCCTCTCCAGATAAAAAATAAAAAATAAAAAATAAAAAAAATGAAAACGAAAAAGAGAATTTCGGATGATGATTTGTAAAACAGATAAGTTCTAATTTGTTAGAAGATTGGCGCAACTAAATCTTCCTAAAGCGTATAAATTCGCCACCCATCTGTAAAGGTGATCTCTCTCAGTTAAATAAATAACGAACATTAAAATTTGTTTTCGTATTCGGGACAAATTTCTCCGCAGGATCAGCTTTTACGTCGTCAAAACTGAAGCAGATTTCCACTAAATAGGCTATTTATCGTTGTTTGATTTTATTACGTGGCCAATTCTTTTCCAATTCGCCTTTCCCACCTTTTCTCCCTTTCATAATGAAATTCTCTTTCTTTCAGCCATTGTCGCTTTTTCTTCATTTTATGGCCTACATTCAAGTTTAAATCAGTCTTTTGCTTCTCGTGAGCAATAGAATTTTCATAATGTTCTCGATTTATACGCTTCTTCAAATTTTCTTTATTTCCTTCTGTTTCATTAATTTTTTCTTCTTTTCTTAATTTTTCTTTACTATATTTCTTTGTTTTCTTTCTGTCCGTTTGTTTTGCCAGTGTTTTTTTTTTTTTGTTTAAATACGATACACTATTTCTTTTTCAATGTTTTTATATTTTATCTTCCCTTTTTGCTTATTTTCTATATCTTCTCTGATTTCTAATTCGTCTTCTGAAGTATTTTTTTTCTTTTCTTTCATTTTCTTCCTGTCCATCTTCTTTTCACTATTCTTAAATATTTTCTATTGTTTCACTTGTTCCCCAAGGACATTTCAAGAAACAAGTCTTATTCTTTTTTATTTCTCCCTTCTCTTCATTTTTCTCACACTGTCTACATATAACTTTACTTTTAAATATTTTCTATTCATTTTTCTCGTATTCCTTTCCTTATCATACTTTTTGGGCCAAATTCTTTTGTTTGTTTTTATGTTTTTCTTTCTTTTTATTTCATTTTTCTTTCTTTTGTTAATTTTTTCTTTGTATTTCTTTCTTCTTCTTTTTTGTTTCTTCTTTCGTCTTCTTCCTTAGTATCTTCGCTCGTCATTTTTTTTAAGTGTTTCTTCCTCTTTTCTCTTTGCTTTCATTCTTATGTTACTCTTCTTTTCAGTTTATTTTTCTTCCTCCTTTCTATGTTCTTCTTCCTCTTCTTTGCCTTTTTACTTTGCATTTCTTCTTCATTTTCTTCTTGCCGTTGTCCATCTCTCTCTCCTCCTCTCTCTAAACTAACTTTTTCTTCAAATTTCTCCCCCACACCATCTCATCTCGTTTGTATATCTTTCTTTTCCTCCTTAACTTCAATTCTCTTTATTTTATGACTTTCCCTTTTTTTTTCTTCTTTTCCATTTTTATTTGTCTTTAAAGAAGAAAAAAAAATCTTTCTCTGAATTGTTCATCTATTGACAAATTCAATCACGTAGACCAGATTGCTTGGCTCGCCCTTGAATGCTCTCAGCCTAACCAATGCAAACAATGAAATACGTTCGTATTACCAATCATTGACTCCTCACTCCCCCCATTTCATTCGTTTACTGATTCCTTATCTTCCACACAACGCCACATCACCTCTTCAACGACCAAAAACTCATTCCGTGGTCCACTCTATTTTCAGCTGAACCCCGTTTTATTTTCTGCCATCTTGTAGCCAGTTTGCAAACACTCTCATCGCATGATTGGAGCAAATCCAATTAAGTTTCTGTCTTTATGCAATCGGCATATCTGTCTTTATTGTAATGACGCCGGTCTCTGAAAAGAACTTGCATTTCCTGTTCTTTTTAAGCAGATATCTACATAGACGTACATATATTTGCATTGAAATCAAGTTTTACTTTTTGGTACACCTATACTCTACACAAGTGTCAGAATAGAAGACTAGAACGTTTTAGATTTACGATTCCGTCTTTTGTTCCGCGTAGCTTAAGATCCTGAAAGAAATACATGCTCTCACTTTGCTAAAAGATAAATATAGTGCAGCCTCACCATCCCAAACCTAGAAGCAATATTCAATGCACCGACAAATGCTAGATTTATAAACCTGAAAAAGGATAGTTATCTAGTACGACACAGTAATGAATCTTTTTTAACTGCAGATCTAACAATTGATTCAATATAATCATTCCACTTCATCGTGGAAGACGTGAGACCAAGAAGGCGCAATGAGTCGCTTTCCTGTAGTTTAATATCAGCCATGTTGATGGGAGGCAAAATGGCTCTCCAAGATGATTAAATTATCGTTTTGGAGGCCCTAAAGTTTATAAGCGATTACTTGCTCCACTTAACAACTGATTGGAGGTCTTTTCTGAGATCAGCTGCCAGTTTTACTTTATCAGACCTATCGGATTTACTAGTAAGATCACAGGAAACATCTGTGTCATCAGGCATAAACACCGAGCTGGGGACTAATATTATCGCGAAGAACAGAGTCATGAGGGACGCCAGCATTAATATGGAAGGATCTAGAAGAGTAGCTTTTAAACTTCATTTGTGAACTGAATATAAATATTGTATGCATATGAAATTACTAACCAAATTAAAAAAAAAATAATGTCATTTATTTTAGAAAAGAAATAAATAAATAAAGAAAGATGATAAATTAAAACAAATTTCGCCATGTCATTTTGCTGTGATGTCGGTTGAGCAACGTTTATCCAGCACTATCCTCTGTGTTAAGAGTAACACAAAATACAAAAGCAAACTAACAGAAAAAAGCAGTATCGTCCGTTTTCTTATCTTATGTACTTTGTCCTTTAAGGATGTGTATGATCATAGCTGTTCACAATATTCTATCTTCTGTAGCTCTAAGCAGACTTTATCTCCTTACTATCGCTACCAGACCACATAGCATTCATTTAAAAAGCTCGTTATGTAGATTGATCGATGCTCTACTACATGCCTTCAATATACCCTGTGAGTATCAAATTTTCTAACCCTTCTATGTTACCTAGAAAGTCAAAATATTTGCCATGCTTATAATTAAAAAGTATTTTTCGTTTCCACTTTCATAAAATTTCATTATTGCTCACATGTTTCAGCTATTTCCAGCATCCTTCTGTAGAAGAACAAGTTTATTGGCTTAAGTCACCTCTTCCAATCCAAGAAAATTGTTCAGTATTCATTGCCATATATGTGCAGCTTTTAAAAAAGATCTTTTACTATCCTAATACATCTTCGAATTTCTGTACCACGTTTTCTGTCGTCTGTTAAAGCAAGATAGTTCACTTTCTGTACTCTGTTCCTTGTTAGGTCTCTAATTCATAGCTCGGATTTTCAGCTGGTCCACTTTCTGCCCGCTTTTCTTTAATACCTTTTCTAGGAGTCCGTAATATTTTCCTTATCTACTATTAACAGGATATCCTCTGCGTATCGTATGTTGTTACGATTGTTCCCACCAATAATAAATCCTGGTAGGACTTCTAGTTTGTTTTTGTTTTTCACATCGCATCACTGTAACGTTTAATAAGTCATTTGAGAAGATGTATCTTTATTTTAGATTCTTTTATATTTTGCGTACGTACTCAGTTCATTTTCTCTCCATATGCAGGCACTTTTCGTCCAGTAAATATTATAGATTACTCTAATATATTTGTTAAATAAGTTTTCTAAGCGGTTCAAATAGAACTTTGTGCCGTACAATGCTTTTGAGTAATTATAATTATACGTGTTTCTACATTTGTATTGTTCGCTCTGATATCAGTTTGATCATATATATTGCATTTCTTGTTCCGGTGTCTTTGACGAAACCGCATTGTACTTGCCATATTTCCCGGTTTAATTCTGCTATACCATCGATTCATTAGGATTCGGATGATATGCTTAAATGTGTGGCTAATTACGAAGGTTTGTGTTTCTCAAAAGTTACAAACAAAATAAGTAAAGTGTTTTATAAAGTACCTCGTAAAAATGTGAACTTATTTCAATAAAGAAAACCTAAATAAAAAAAAAGGCAATTAATTTTTGAAAGGGGCATAGAACACACCATGTTACGTCTAGATTGCCCACGTGATAGATTTCAGGAGACTACATCTGAAATACAAAAATTAGTTCTGGGATGAACTGAAAAGTAAAAATAGAACTCCTATAAGTGAAAAGATGGAGTCATCTTTAAAAGTTTGAGGCTATTGTGTCCGACGCCTTTACTCAATGAACTGTACAAGTAAGTGTCATGGGAACTGGCTATTAGGAATATATATAAAGAAAATCACGTGGTAATATTCAACAGAGATACAAAGTATTCTTCTTCGTCTTCTTCTTCTTTATATGCTGTGTTCCATCAGAATGTTGGCGATCATGACTCGCCACAACTTCCTGCCCATTGTAGCTCTTAATAAATATTGTCTTTCAATTATTTCTCCTAAACCATGTTCTACCATCCATTTACTCAAGTTCACTAAGTATGGCATGCGTTGTTTTCCTCCGTTTCTCTTGGCTTCAGTCTGCCCTGTGAGTATCAGATTTTCCAAGCCCTCTTTCCTATTTATGTGCAAATGTTACTTCCTTGTTTATAAATTTCCTTTTTCTTTCGATTTTCTCTAAAACTTCGTCGTTGCGTACATGTTCGGTTCATGGTATCCTCAGCATTTTTCTGTAGAACCACATTACTGTTTTTTCAAGTCTCTTCTTCATCTTTGAAGAGATTGCCCACCACTCACTGCCATACAAGAGAACAGATATCGCTTAACAGTTCAGTACTCTTTTCCTTGATTCTAACGAAGATTTTCTATTTCTTAGTACACTGCCTCGCTTTTTGGAATGCATCGTTGGCTACCCCAATACGTTTGCAGGTTTTAGTGTCATACTTTCAGTCTTCTGTTAAAACACTTCCCAGATATTTACAATTCCACACTTGTTTCATTTTGGTATCTCCAATTTGTAATTTGCATGTTGGGCTGTTCCATTTGCTAACAACCATTCATTCTCTATTCTTGCAAATGATGTTTAGTTCTACCTTCTCGATTTCCTTCAATACCTTCTGTAAGAATTCTTTTATTATCCTTTCTGTGTATTCTATGAACACTGTGACATTTGCATATATCATAATATTAAGATTGCGGCCACCAATAATGGTCATGGTAGGACTCTCTGAAGTGTGAATTTAATCTAAATAACGAAATATTAATAACTGTAGATGAGTGGGATTGCGTGCATACACAGATAAGCAAATAAATATTTATTCTATTTAATTTATGGTGCAAACTAAACAGTGCCCAATGTAGTTAAACATAGCTATGACGTATATATTAATAAATACACATATATCTACTTTTGCACTGCAACTTAATGTTTCATGGTTTCCCAAGGCGTCAGGCACATATGGCGATTAGTTCACTTATTACAGCTGTTTTTTTTTTAAATACTAAGTCTCATGTGAGGAACACGAAATTATACGCAGAGATAGAGTGTATGAAGAGAGATATTAGGAAAAACAAAGCAAAAAAATAAAAATAAAAATGATGCAAGCTTAAAGTTTATATGGTACATGATTTTTCTCTTGGAATAAATAGATTTAAGTTAAAACGTTATGAAACATAAGGCGCAAGTAATATGACTAAAAAGGAGTGGGTAAGCATTGCGAATTGTATTTTTGTTTATAAATAATCTCTATGTTTCAAGGGATTAACACTGGACAATATATAAATCTAACGTTTAATAATATTAGGATATAAACTAAAAAATTAAAGAAAAAGGAACGCTGTGTAACCTGTTACGTATTAATACACGCTTAAACGATTAAAGGAAGATAATAAGTGTTTAACTTAAAATATTTAATGGGCAATTGAAGATTTAGCCAGACTCAAAATACTTTAGAGTGCAAGCTATCATGAGCTCATTACGTTTATAAGCATGTTGGGGTCATTAACATTTTTCAGAATGAATCTTTTTAACAGCAAAAACAGGTTACATCGGTCGCCGCGACAGGAAAAAGGTTTAGTTTTATCGTGTACACACACACACACACACACACACACACACACACACACACACACACACACATATATATATATATATATATATATATATATATATATATATATATAATTATTTATTTAAAATTATAACATAAATATGTTAGTAATTGTTGCTTATTGCAATTTATTCCGTATACACCAATCATATACTTGTGTATATATATATATATATATATATATATATATATATATATATATATATATATATATATATAATTTGTATTTCTTTTGTAAAGTTTATTCTTAAACATAATTATTTATTACTAATTATCATCGGTAGTTCGAGTCCAACCATAAGGTCGCTATGCAACTGAACACCTAGCATGTTCCCTGCACATATCTGAGTTTAAATCTGAAAAGGTATTCATTCATGCGTAGGGTGCTTTAGGCATGTATACCTGACGGAGCCCATCCCTCTCCATTAGGAATACCTCCACCATAGCTGTTGACTTCAGTTTAGGAAGACCCCCAGTGATGTCGGGTCATCACCGCATTCGCTGCATATATAGCGATGGATATCAGCCTAACCCATTGTCCTAAAAGGCCGTTAATCTGACACCCTGCTAGGTGTCTAGCCACCATCCTCACCAGAAAAGTCACTGTTGACCCCCGATAATTCGGTAAATTGTACTGGGTTACACGGTACATATAGCGTTCATAGAGTGTCTGATCAACTGTTTGCAAAACAATTTAGCAATAAACTATTGGAAAACTGTTAATTAATAAATAATTTTCACGGTTTACTTGCAAACAACTCCGATATCGAAAATAGGATTTTAATCTTACTATGCCTATTTGAATTTCAAGAACAACCAGGAGAATGACGGCGTCTAATTTGGGATATTTGGATGGTGTACATTAACTGTGAAATACAGTCTTCTCGATATTGTCCCCATTTCTTGACTGAAATATGTCTTTGATTTGGATGTAAAAAATAATAATTCTCTTGCCAAGCTTTATAAGTGATCAGAATATTTCATTGATTTAATATACTTGTAAAATCAAATATAAAATGTCCTTAACAATGACTGCTGGTGACTATGTAAATGAGACTATTTCTCGATTCTAACTTTTTGATCAAAATGCTACCAGTGCAGGCAATACAAATACAATATCTAAGGAGACTGATAGGTCAGCCCCACTTATATCGGGAAAGTGATAAGTATAATCTGCTACATGTACTGGGTACAAACTGTCTAATCCTAAACAAGTAAAGCAAATAATAAAGAGCGAAGTAAGTTAAGGATGGGTTTTCTCACCGGATGAATTTAATCTTTAGAGGGAAACGAGTCTAAGAAAGTCAGAAGACATACAATGATGTACAATGGTACAATCGAACGTCATAATCTTATCAACAAATGATATGTGGACGAAAGTGTCGATGGCAGACTCAAAAGGAAAATTGCAAGAGCTCTTAGACAGGATAAAAAAGGAGAAAGCGAAAGAATGACTAACTATTGACTCTAAGAAGACAGAATGCATGGTCATCAGTACGAAATACAAGAATAGAGAAAAACAATGATAAACCTTCTTAATGGGATTGTGTGAATGTGAATAACATTAACCTATCAATCTGGCACTAATTACTTTTACAAAAGAAGTGTACATAAACAGAATATATATTCAAGTATGTTACTATTAGCGTCGCTACACGGTGGGATGTTACTTATCAATCAATGTGTTACATACACAACCACACGCGTTTATGTATGTATGGAAAAGTATTTAAATGATCCTGAATACTTAGTCATTTAAAATGAAAACCAGTTAAGGAAAGAAGTGATCGCTGAGTGTATAAGTATTCATTATCCTTCCAAATCAAAGCAAATCAAGCGAACTAATGCGTCGCCAACGAAGATAATAAAAACAAACTCTGGTAATATTTCGTTATTCCATTCAGTTACTGACTTTGTAAATGTTGTTGGAATCGTTATCAACTCTATAATAGACATTGTAAATGAATCGTCCATGCAAACGCGACTATTGTCTTCTTCTAGGGATATTATATTAGTTGCTGAAACGGTGTCTTGACGAAAACACTTAAAGCTGAAAGTTTAAAAGAAAAAAAGTAAAAAAGAACCAAAAAGTCAAAGAATCGAATAAATAATCGGAAGATGAATAGAAAAAGAAAAGAAGGAAAGGAAAAAAAACAGAAAAAATATCTAAAAAGAAGAAAGAAAATAAGAATAGAAAAAGAAGTATCAGAAAAATTTAAAACCAAAAGAATGGAATAACCTGAATTAGAATGGAAAAAGAACGAAGAAGAAAAAGGGTCGAAGAAGAATCGAAGAAGAAGAATAGGAGTCGAAATGTAATCAGAAGAATAATCGATGAAGAACCAAAAGAATCGAAAAAGAAATAACTATCAATAAGAATAATCCGAAGAAGACGAAAAAGAAGAATCAATAAAGAAGAATTGAAGAAGAAGAATCGAAAATGAAGAATGGAAAAAGAAAAAGAAAGGAAGAATCTAAGAAAAACAAGCGAAAATAAATCGGAGAAAAATCAGAAAACGAAAATAAGAAGAGTCAATGAATCTTAAGAAGAATCTGAAGAATCTGAAGAAAGAAAGAAAGAAAGAAAGAAAGAAAAATGTGTCGAGTTTTGTAATTTCGAACGGTATAGCTCCATCCTTGGAAGATAGAAAAATAACGGAAGGAAAGGGAAAAACGTCTGAAATTGAGCTTTCCGTCAAAAAGTTTCTCACTTTTTCTGTTTCTCAGTCATTTCCTTCGTTCATGAATATTAATCTTGGAAATCTTTTCATTCAACGTTTTCCCATATATTTACCTATCTACCTCCGTATGTCAACCGTCACACAAATCAATACGGTCACCAAACATCGTACTTGCAGTAGAGCAACTCTTGGCAGCAAAGTTAAGCAGTGTTTCTTATTTTAACGAGTGATTCAGTATCGTGTTTCTGTGCTAAACCAGTGTAGAGTTTAAGCCATCATCCTATTTTTACCTACAGTGCTCCATCTAATGTGGGAGATTATGATTCTTGACCCTTACAGCACTAAGCAACGTTTTTTTTTATTATTTTTTACTAAACCACTCTGCCATTCATACACACAAACTCGTTAGGTAGGTTGTCTCAGATTCACTATGCTCTTCCAAATTGACTTTTGTCATTATAGTCCCCCATCAATGTCAACTGCCTATTTCTGATTTTACGTTTACTTTTATTTCCCATTTAACTTAATACGTCCTCACACTTTCGGTCCATCTAAAGTTTCCGCGTTTACAACAATATCCTGTAGATTTCAGTTTATTCTTCATAATGTTAACAAACTGGCTGGCATTCACCGCCATATAGGAGGATAGATGTTACATAGTGTAATGACAAAAGTACGCAGGTGTAGGCTTTAAGAAAGCTTTATTCAACTGAGAATACAAGGTTCGCGTATATTGTGCTTTTATAGTCCCAGTAAACAGAAATAGCTCTCTCAAAGTGGAGAGTAACAAAACAAGGGGAGACCACTTTTTATTATTCATAACATAGGGTAGTACGCTTATCTTTGTTTTGAACGAAAGTTTCCTTTTTGTTAATACTTTACATAGTTTCAGTAAGGTAACATTTACTAACCAATGCATCTTTGAATCTCTGTGTCATATTTTCTGTAGTCTTTTAAAACACTCCCCTGTTAATTAAATATCTTTATCTACTCTCTATCTATCTTTATTCTGAAGTCTCCAATTTGAAACCCACGGCATTGCCCGTCTCCCTTATTGACGACGATACTTGATATCCTTTTATAGTTAATGTTTATTCCTTTCTTCTTTCTTTCTATCTCTACGCTGTCCGAAATATCTTACAGTTTTCTTTCTGAATCGGATATCAACAGTGTCTATCATGCCCAGCACATTTACAAACACAGGTATAAAGAGATCGATACTAACCATTTAAGCATGCTATACCACATTTCAAACAAATGAAACAATGGATGACAGCGCCGAGGTAATGATTATGAGGGACAGGGCTATGCTGATGACGTACGTATTCATAGTTGGGATAAGAATGATTTTTAAAAGAAAATTAATATCATCTACCATACGGTCCAAGAAATAGGACTCCAGTTAAACTTTTCCAAATCAGCTACTATTATCTGGAAATTGTATGCAAGCAGTGATGGCACAAGTATTCAGGATGTGGAATTAGTAAATGCTCAATACTTCAAAAATCTCAGTGTATGGATCAGTTGTTAAAAAATTATTATAGGGGAAAAGCAAATTGAACATAGAATAAGCGGCACTTCAAATTGCTACAAAACCAAGACATCAACTTGAAAACTTGATTCATGTACTTAAGTACAGGAGCTTCGTCAGATCGAAACTTGCATATGGATGTCATGCATGGCGCTAAATTGGCAGCTATATACAACCACTTTCTAAGATCAATGGTTAAAAATAGCTTTGAGCGAGTAAAGTTTTGTTAAATATCATTCTTCTTTGAATATTGTGAACTGGCGCTACAGAAACATAAAGAAATGTACCAGTAGACAAAATGAAAGACTTCTGTCTTTCATTTTGTCTACTGAAAGAAAGAACAAAGATATGATGAAAGAAAGAATAAAAGAAAGAAAAGATACGATGAAAGCACTATACAATACAGCCACACCGATGGACAGAAAGAAAGGAAGAAAGGACAAAGACATTAAGAAAGAAAGAAAGAAAGAAAGAAAGAAAGAAAGAAAGAAAGAAAGAAAGAAAGAAAGACATGCAACCAGATAGAATGAAAAAATAACAAAGACACAATGAGAGTATAAAAGAAAGAATGAAAAAAACAAAGCTATGAAGGAAGAAAGAAGACATGAAGAAAAAGGACTTGAAGAAAGAAAGAAAGCAAGCAAGCAAGAAATAAAAAAGAACAAAGACATAAAGAATGAAAGTAAAAAAATAACATAATGAAAGAAAGAAGACAGGAAGAATGAAAGACAAAAGAACAAAGACACGAAAGAAGAATGAATACACGAAAAAAGAAAGAACAAAGATGTAATGAAAGAAAAAAGACAAGAAGAATGAAAGTAAGAAAGAATGAAAGAAAGAAGGAAGACAGGAAGAATGTAACAAAAAGAAAGAAAGGCACGAAAAAAGAATGAAAAACAAAAAAGAAAGAAAACACAAAGAAAGAAAGAATAAAGACACGAAGAAAGAAAGAGTGAATGAAAAGAAATAACAAAGTCACGAAGAAAGAAAGAAACAAAGGAAGAAAGAAAGAACAAAGACATGAAGAAAAAAGAATGAACGAAAGAAAGAGCAAAGACATGAAGAAAAAAGAATGAACGAAAGAAAGAGCAAAGACATGAAGAAAAAAGAATGAACGAAAGAAAGAACAAAGACATGAAGAAAGAAATAACACACGGAGTAAGAATGAATACAGATATGAAGAATGAAAGAAAGAATGAAAGAAAGAACAAAGACGGAAAAAGAAAGAAGACACGAAGAAAGAAAGAACAAAGATTTGAAGAAAGAATGAATGAAATTAAGGAAAAACAAAGACATGAAGAAAGAAAGAAAGAAAGAAAGAAAGAAAGAAATAAAGGAAGGAACAAAGAAAGAAACACGAAGAAAGAAAGGACAATGAGACAAAGTAAAAAAGAAAGAACAGACATGAAAAAAATGTAAGAAATAAGATAGGAAAAAAAAACAAAGAACAAAGAAAGAAAAGAAAAAAGAAAAGAAAGAAAAGAAAGAAAGAAAGAATAAAAGAAAAGAAAGAAACGAAGAAAGAAAAGGACAAAACAAAGAAAGAAACACGAAGAAAAAAAGGAACAATGAGAAAGAAAAAAGGCAAAAAAAAAGAAAGAACAGAGAATGAAAAATGAAAAGAAAAAAGATAGGAAGGAACAAAAAGAAAAAGAACAAAGGCAATGAGACAAAGAAAGAAATGAAAAAAAAAAGAAAGAAAGAAAGAAAGAAAGAAAAGAAAAAAAATAAAGGAAGGAAAACAAATGAAATGAAAGGAAAAAAAAAACGAAGAAGAAAAGAAAGGACAATGAGACAAAGTAAAAAGAAAAAGAACAGACATGAAAAAATGTAAGAAATAAGATAGGAACAAAGAAAGAACAAAGGCACAAAGAAAGAAAGAAAGAAAGAAAGAAAGAAAGAAAGAAAGAAAGAATGAATGAAATAAAGGAAGGAACAAAGAAAGAAACACGAAGAAAGAAAGGACAATGAGACAAAGTAAAAAGAAAGAACAGACATGAAAAAAATGTAAGAAATAAGATAGGGAAAAAAAGAAAGAACAAAGGCACAAAGAAAGAAAGAAAGAAAAGAAAGAAAAAGAAAGAAAGAAAGAAAGAATGAATGAAATAAAGGAAGGAACAAAGAAAGAAACACGAAGAAAGAAAGGACAATGAGACAAAGTAAAAAGAAAGAACAGACATGAAAAAATGTAAGAAATAAGATAGGAACAAAAAAGAAAGAACAAAGGCACAAAGAAAGAAAAAGAAAGAAAAGAAAGAAAGAAAGAAAGAAAGAAAGAAAGAAAGAAATAAAGGAAGGAACAAAGAAAGAAACACGAAGAAAGAAAGGACAATGAGACAAAGTAAAAAGAAAGAACAGACATGAAAAAATGTAAGAAATAAGATAGGAACAAAGAAAGAACAAAGGCACAAAGAAAGAAAGAAAGAAAGAAAGAAAGAAAGAAAGAAAGAAAGAAAGAAATAAAGGAAGGAACAAAGAAAGAAACACGAAGAAAGAAAGGACAATGAGACAAAGTAAAAAGAAAGAACAGACATGAAAAAATGTAAGAAATAAGATAGGAACAAAGAAAGAACAAAGGCACAAAGAAAGAAAGAAAGAAAGAAAGAAAGAAAGAAAGAAAGAAAGAACAAAGTACAAAGACATGAAGAAAGAAAAAAAGAACAACCGCACAAAGAAGACACGAAGGAAAAAAGGAAGACAGACATGACGCAAGAAAGAATGAAACAAAGAATGTAAGAAATAACAAAGACATAAAAATGAAATAAAAAGGAAAGAAAGACAGAAAGCATACAGCCAAACGGACCGACTGAAAGAAAGAAAGAAAGAAAGAAAGAAAGAAAGAAAGAAAGAATACGACGGTAAATAAAAAGTTACCTTTCTTTCGCCATAACATATCTTCAGACAAGAGTGCGGATAAGTTTTGATTTTCCTATGTAGATAATAGAAAACTATGAATCAAGAATAAAAGGATATAAATACAGTAAAACAGTAGACAGAAAGAAGTTATCATTGATTACGATTGGAAACAAAAGAAAGAAAGAAAGAAGGAAAGAAAGAAAGAAAGACCAGAACAGAAAAAGAAAGAAATAATGGAAGAAAAATTAGAAATACAAAAAAAAAAAAAAAACTGTAGACAGACAGGGGAAGTTATTGATTGATGACAAGTGGGTGAGGAATGAAGAGTGACTAAGGGAGATAAGTGTAGCAAAAATGAAAATAACACAAGTAAATTTCGAATAGGCGGCTCAGAGGAAATGGCGGGAAAAAAGAACTCTTGCCAACAAACCAGACTATGGGGAAAGCGAGTGATTAGACTGAAATGAAGAGACGTTATCAGGTTTGGAACAAATTGAGGGCCTGAACAAGTTTATGAGTTGGGGGCTATAACGGTGATAATGTCATAATGAGAGTCTCAGTTTTGCAGATGCTGAAGATGACACACCAATAGTTGATGAATATCTTTGCAGAAAAAAATCCTGGCACGTTGACATCTTTATGAGTCATCTGGAGTTAGACATCAAATTAATTATAATCCTTGCTAAGGTTATTATTGCAGTATTATTTTTTTAGAGTTATTTTATTGATTATTTGTATTCATGCCGTCAAAATAACGACTGTTAAGAAATAATTTAAGTTCTCACTATAGCTGTGGCCAAATGTTTTCAAGGACACATGGCACAGTGGATAAAGACGTTAGTTAGATCCAGTGACAGAACCCAAGAGTGTGAGTTCAATACCTGGTTAAGGTTGTGGAGAACTCAGAGAGGGGAATTACCAGGAGATAACTGATAACTGGCATCCATTAGACATGGCACGTGGAACTAGAACAGTCTTCCTCAACGGGCGAAATAA
This sequence comes from Acanthosepion pharaonis, assembly GCA_903632075.3. Taxonomy (NCBI): domain Eukaryota; kingdom Metazoa; phylum Mollusca; class Cephalopoda; order Sepiida; family Sepiidae; genus Acanthosepion; species Acanthosepion pharaonis. The sequence continues at coordinate 4,267,133 of CAHIKZ030002777.1, forward strand.
AGGGTTCAGTTCGACATTCCAACCACCTGAAGAAGGCCGCGGCGTACAATAGCCGAAACGTTGTGATAAATATGGCAACAAAGATGAGGACAATAGTCTGAATAATGTAAATAGTGTACATAATACCTCATCTCAGAAATATAGGCAGATGCCAAAATTAAGTAATTTGCAAAATTTACATATTTAGAAAGTGTTTCAATAGAGTGCGGGAAATGCAACACCGAAATCCGAAGACGCATTGGCATAGCGAAAGGTACCTTTTAAAAGTTAAGAAAAGTATTAAGAAACAGGAAAAAATCGTTAGAAACAAAGAAACGAGTACTGGACAGTTATGTAATGTCAGTAATCCTATATGGAAGTGAATATTGGCCTATCTGCTGACAGATGACTGAAGCAAAAGTAATTTGTTTCAAGCGAAGGTAATTGAGAATAACATGGATTTAACATGTGAACAACGACGAAGTTTTAAAGAAAATGGCAAGAAAAAAATACACTTAACATAAAAAAAGAGTAAGATGACATTTCCAGGGCACATAATGAGAAAAGAGAGCTTAGAATATTTGACACTCACAAGGACATATGGAAGGCAAGAGGCACAGAGGAAGAAAACGCATTACCTACGTAACAAACTTGTGTAAATGGACGGCAGTACAAGGATTCAGAGAGATAGCAATAATACAAACTTCGCTTAGCGCTACAAAAGCTAGGAAATTGTGAAGAGCAAGATCGCTCAAATCCCGAAGAGACACCACATATGACAGAAGAAGAATCAAATCAGTTCAAAAATTCTAAATAATATATATATATATATTTTAGAATTCATTTTATTCTTCTTAATAGTTTCTACAAAATGAATCAGGATGCTGGGATTTTTTGTGGAGGTACAATTATTCCAGCCCCAAAACTAAGGTCACTTCGTAATGGACAAACGGTTATCAAGATGGCTAGTCATGCAACTTAGTGCTAGTATGTTAAATGAATGATATTTTGAAAATTAGGTATTATGTACGTTTCAGTAGGAATCAGTGCGATTGCAACAAAAGATTATAAAACGTTTTCTAAATTTAGTAACTTCTGGGTACAACCGGCAGCAAAGCCTCTGATCGGGACATTGAAGGTTTTCAGAAGCAGGAAACCACCTCATAATTGCCGTTGTTCCCTGGTTCACCCAGACCCTGGGTGATAGCACCTGATAGGGTCCCAGCTATAGACAAATAATGAACATACAAATTTAAAGCAAAAATGACCAACGATGCATTTTATCTGTAGTTGAAAGCATACTATTGGGTTGAAAATATATTTAGTTCAAGTCATAAAATTGTGTTCAAAATGTTTAAATTTCAGCATTTAATTATTCATGGAGGCTGAAATGCCGCTAAACAAAATCAACCATCCAATTAAATTTTGTTGGCAAGGGGCGGATATAGTTATGCTTCCCACTGGTACGAGAAGTCATCGCTTCAATCCAGATAAAAGTCAAGATTTTAAACGCTGATTTTCTTGGCAAGCAGGCACTACTGGGAGATTAACGTAATGGTCATTTCTCATTTTATATCTAGTCTAATCTTTGATCAGTCTATCTCGATTAATATCTACAGGTATGAAAAGATTTAGGTCACAGAATAGATTGTATTTGTAGTTTTACAGATTACGAAGGATACGATATTAGGCATTTCGACGATGTATAATTGTTAGCTAACTTGTCTCGATAGATCACTTACCATTGAGTAGTTAGGTCGATCCTCTTTGGGTGCTCTATAATTTTAGACTTGTACTAAATATAAGCTAATTGTGTAAAGGTATGAGGTATAGGATATTTGTTATTAATAAGTACAAGTTGGAAGCCTTCAATATAAAAAGTAACCCCAGTTCAAAATAATTTAATTCAATGTGAGAACACACACACACACACACACATATACATACATATATATATATATATGTGAAAAGTGAATATAAATATAAATAAATATATATATATGTATAATTATTTATATATTATATGCGCGGTACTTATTAGAAAGCGCTCAATATCAGAGATAGAGCTAACATATTTGGTTGGATAGATGTGAGTTTGTGACCCTGGGTTTCACGCTTTAGCGATCGTCAGACAAACTGATTAATGTTTTAAAAAATTTGGGTTTATGTAGATTGCGTGTATTGGTGTTATTGTGGAAGTGGTGGGGGAAATTTCGTCGTTTTGTCATTCATCGTACTAACGCAAACATCGATGTATGCAGACACATATACATATACATACTTGGTCGTCCGTCGGGACTCATACATATATATAAACATATGTAGACAGTTTCGGCTATGACACATGTATGTATACGGGTGGTGTTATGTCTATACATACGCATTTGTATGTTGAAATGTTGAAATTTAAACATTGGAAGTGTGGCGGAAATGTCTCGTTATTGTCTCGTGAATGTATCCATGTCATATTATGAAATTTTTTTTTTTTTTTTTCCGTTGAAAAATATTTTCTCGCATGTATGTATATATGTGTGGTGGGGTTTGTGTAAAATTATGATAGGTAAAAATTATTATTATAATTATTTATATTTATTTTTAAATTTTTGAAAAAAATGGGGGTTTATTTGTTATATTTAAAGCTGGTTATTTGTTTGTTTTTGGTGACTGTGTATATGTAACAGGTAAAAAATTGTAATCCTTATTGTTTAATTTATATGGTGATGTTTAATTTAATAACGGGTTTATATGATATGATGTGATAGTAATGTTTCAAAGGATTGGAGACAATGCTATTTAGGTTTTAGCTAATAGTTATTGTAAACTGGAAGAAATTGCAGATTGGTAGAAATGATTAGTAACGGTGGTGGGAGAATGATAAAACCATGAATGTAGTTATAGTGGTGGTAGCTTGAACTAAAAAGTGGTTGTTGGTGTTTTATTTTTGTTTTATTTTGTTATATGTATTAATTTATTTTGGTATAAATCCTGATAATAGGTATTCTATGTAAAATTATGGTAGTTGAAGATTGCTATAATTTTTAATTACAAAATTATTATTATTATATTAAAGCTGCCTGGTAATAGGTGTTTGTTCTCATGGTTACATATGGAAATTATATCTGATCATATTGTTTTAAAGTATTAAATATGCTGGGGGGTAATAAAGATTGTAGTGGATTATATGTTAATAGTGGGTGTGATGTGTAAGTGATGGTGCTGTGTGTAGGTGGTAATGATAATATTGATAGTTAATAGATATTGTAAGGTGGTAAAAGTGATTACTAATGGTGGTGCAATTATAATAATGATAGGTGCAATTATTTTGATGGTATCTTGAAATTAAATTGTGATTGTTGGTGGTTTGTCTGTTTTATCCGTTTGGTATGAATTCGGATAATAGATACTTGTTCTCATGCCTACATTTGGAGATTATCTCTGATTTTTTGTTTAGCAAGTTCTTTTGCGGTTTGTGTGATATTATTGCTACTTTTTCGTGTAGACAAAGTAGGCATTTTTTCGTAATGTTGTTGTAGGCAGGGGCTTTTTTCAATATTTCCCAACTTATTGTTGGTGTGATGTTTTTGTCTTTTTGCTGCCATATGTATGTAGAAAGTGTTGTGCTGTTCGAATATTTCCAGTTGTTGAATGAAAGGTTGTGATTGTTATTCCTCATCTTGAATGACCGTAACCACCGTTACTAATCATTTCTACCAATCTGCAATTTCTTCCAGTTTACAATAACTATTAGCTAAAACCTAAATAGCATTGTCTCCAATCCTTTGAAACATTACTATCACATCATATCATATAAACCCGTTATTAAATTAAACATCACCATATAAATTAAACAATAAGGATTACAATTTTTACCTGTTACATATACACAGTCACCAAAAAAAACAAACAAATAACCAGCTTTAAATATAACAAATAACCCCCATTTTTTCAAAATTTAAAAATAAATATAAATAATTATAATAATAATTTTTACCTATCATAATTTTACACAAACCCCACCACACATATATACATACATGCGAGAAAATATTTTCAACGGAAAAAAAAAAAAAAAAAAATTTCATAATATGACATGGATACATTCACGAGACAATAACGAGACATTTCCGCCACACTTCCAATGTTTAAATTTGAACATTTCAACATACAAATGCGTATGTATAGACATAACACCACCCGTATACATACATGTGTCATAGCCGAAACTGTCTACATATGTTTATATATATGTATGAGTCCCGACGGACGACCAAGTATGTATATGTATATGTGTCTGCATACATCGATGTTTGCGTTAGTACGATGAATGACAAAACGACGAAATTTCCCCACCACTTCCACAATAACACCAATACACGCAATCTACATAAACCCAAATTTTTAAAACATTAATCAGTTTGTCTGACGATCGCTAAAAGCGTGAAACCCAGGGTCACAAACTCACATCTATCCAACCAAATATATATATATATATATATATATATATATATATATATATATATATATATATATATGTATAACACAACAAAAGTAAATAAACACTGTCCAACATTATGCTGTTCCTTGACCTAAGCTTTCGGCTTACATGAGCCATCTTCAGAGTGCTTATATGGACATTTAAATAAAGATATTCACCATCAAAAATGATGTTCTGTTATGTTGATATAGAAGAGTGCTATGCGACGATAACCGTACTATGACGTTGTACCACGTGAGAGAATGAAATATTAACAACAGAACCATGTCTATATGATATATCTGATGGTGATGCAATCTATGCACACAGGAAAAATTAAAATTATTAAGTAGAAAAATGCTGATGAATTATTGAACCAAAGGAACGAACTTATCTTCAAGTGTAGACACAAGAACAGATTTAAAATTCCCTAATAACATTAATTTTGGAGAATTTACACCTGAAGTATTTATTCTTTTTTAACATGTATACGTACATGCATTCACGTTTTTGTATGTAATCATTTGTGTAATTTTTTTGCCTACATCAGTTATAATCTTAAAGTATTATTATTATGATTATTGTTATTATTATTATTATCGATATGTATATTCCCTCGCGGTCATTGGCGTGTTTATTCGAAGAAGTACGTAAAAATCCGCCTTACTCTCTACTGGACGGTGATAGTTTAGGGGTAAAATCTCCGACTGATGCCAAATCTGCCGGGTTTCGAACTCGGCTTGAGGCAATCGGATGACTAGATACACTGATGGGCTGTGAAACAGCGAAACAGTCTGTCTGTGGTTCACAATATATATATGCATATTTAAGTTCCTTAAAAGTGTCCTTTGTTTATCTCTTAATTTAATTTAATTATTTTATTAATTAAGATTTTTATTTATATATTTGTGTATATTTTATGTGTTTTTATATTTTAATTTTTAATTTTTATTTTTTATTTTATTTAATTTACTTTATTTTATTGGTGCCAAGTATTATTATTATTATTATTATTATTATTATTATTATTATCAGTTTGAAATTCTATGATTATAATGTGATGATGATAGTTTCGCTGCCGAAAATGACATGAATATCAGACAATTCAATTTATCTATTTTAAATTTGATCACTTCCCTCACTTACCCTGTATTTTAAATTGTTCAGTATTTAAAGAAGACATCATTTTTACGTCATCTTATCGGCCCATGTTTAATTCTACTTTCTTTCCTTTCTTTCCCTCCTCCTCCTCTCACTCTCTTCTTCGCTCTCCACTCTATTCACCCTCTCTCTTTCCCTCTCCCCCCAATTTTTTTAAAACCTCATACTGAATTTTTTAATTTTCTTTCTTACACTTTTGACATTAAAATTTTTTCCTTTTCTTTTTTTCTTTTTTCCTCTTCCTTTTCCTTTCGTCTGGAGAAATTGACTCCATTTATTAAACATATTCGGTTTGAAGAGATGAATATTTGTATATTCATGAAATAAACTATAACCGAATGGATCTTTAAGGATCGTCTGTACTCATTATATATATATATATATATATATATATATATATATATATATATATATAGATAGATAGATAGATAGATAGATAGATAGATAGATAATATTAGTGGAAAATATACATACATATGCAAAATATATAAATATTCATACATGTATATTTTCAGAAAAAAATTCCTAGAGGAAGAATCCAGGTAGAACTCAATGTCTAGGACAGAGTAAGGATATAATAAAAGGCTTAAACACTAATATTCCATGGTCATAATTTATTCCATTGGAATCGTAAATACGATCCAATTCATCAGACCTACAAATTCAAAAAATATTATTATTATTATTATTATTATTATATATATATATATATATATATATATATATATATATATATATATATATAATGTGTACAAGGTGTATTAAAGTACTTTTACAAACTTTAGGGCGGTTTCTTCACACCAAAACAAGGACAAAATTTCATATAAACAGATGTACGCAAATAATTCGTTTTTGAGTTATTAAATTTAAAGAAGGTTTATGTTAGATGGTGCTATGTTACCATGTAGACTAGGTTATATTTGTCACTCATATACAATTGTGGCTAGTCTTTCTTTAAGGTTCAACGCGTGTAGTAGTGCGTTAACTGGGAAGTGATCTGTTTAACAAAGGCAGGATATTCATATCGTGAGCAGACAGATATCGTTTTTAGATACGGCCGCGCGAATGGTAATGGATGTGAGGGTGCAGTCTGTCAGTGACGAACAGTTATCAGCACTCGTCAAGTGGCCCTAGGATGCCGTACCGCATGGTGGGTACTTCGAGAAGCTCCTGTAGCCATATTATTTGCAAACTGATCACACACCACGGGGGGAGAACTTTTGCCGATAGTTTATTGCACAAACTGTCGATTCGTTATTTGTCTCTTCAGTCTTGTTTACGGATCAGGCAGCATTTTGAAAAGATGGAATAACAAATTTACACAACATTTGTGGGCGGATAGAAATCATCATGGTACAATGCGGGCTAGACATCAGTTTACGATTAATATGTGGGCTAGAATTGTAGGTGACTGGTAGGTCAAAATGTTCTCCCAGGACGTCTTACAGGTGTCTACAGGTACTTCATTTCGAACATACTTACAGACCTGCTAGAGGATGTACCCATGCTAATACGAAGTCGCATGTTGTTCATGCATAATGCGGATCTATCACATTTTAGTCACGTTTTCGCGATGCTCCAGCTTGCATCTGCCATGAAAGATGGATAGGTAGGGTAGGACGGCGACCTCAATCTCAATCCTTTGGATTTTTATCTGTGGGGGGGGTCACCTAAAAGAATTAGTTTATACATCAGACAGTAATAATTCATAGACTCTTCATCAACGTGTCATGGGGCCTGCGGAACCATTCGACGCAGTGTAGGAGTATTTGAAAATGTCCGCCAGTCAATGATCCGACGGGTACATACGTGCTTAGAAGCAAACGGAGGACATTTTGAACATTTGTTATAAGTTGCTATGCTGTACAACGATGACCATTTGTCCATATTTTTATATGGACATTTTACCTTGTTTCAATGTCAGGAACATGTCCACAAATTTTGTAAAAATATTTTGATACAAATTGCATCTCTCTCTCTCCCTCCCTCTCTCTCTCTCTCTCTCTCTCTCTCTCTCTCTCAATATATATATATATATATATATATATATATATATAGTCGATCCTCCCGTCGAGTTCAACGAATGAGGGGTCAAGCAGATCAGTTCCCAGGAAACCGACAGCCCGACAACGGCACATGAGATTTGATTATAGTGGTGAAGGTTTCGTGCAGGACCAGCCACACTTTTTGAAAGGCCGAATTCAGAGACCTGGTGCACTAAGTGCCACAAGGTCCCCAAACGACCCTCCGCAGGTTTTGAATTCAGAGTTGTCCTTCTCCTAGACCAGTTGCCATCCAAGACTATAGAACCCAGTCTGTCCTGCTATTTACTCATAGCTGGAGAGAGAAGAAGAGGATTCACACCTTTCCCAAAGGGTATTAGCACGCAAGTGAATGTAATGGATTCGACTGGAATTCGAACTCGGCTCTGCGATTCCTCAATCCAAGCCGCTATCCATTACTCCACCGTGCCTCCTCCTCCTCTCTCTGTCTCTCTCTCTCTCTCTCTCTGTATGTATATATATATATATATATATATATATATATATATATATATATATATATATATATATATATATATATATATATATATATATATATATATATCACCCTCTATCCCTTTGTCTCTCTGTCTCTCTCTCTCCTTCTCTCTTTCTCTCTCTCTCTCTATATATATATATGTGTGTATATATGTATATGCGCGCTTCTGTGTGTGTGTGTGTGTGTGTACGTGTGTGTTTGTTCGCAGTTTTTGAAAAATGAACAACGAGCATGCTTTAAAATGTACACGCGTCATTGAAACTTAGAACTTTCGGTTGCAAATTCTTGTCTGCATAAACCCGAATCTATAAAGTTTTCTCAACTATGCGAAATATTTTCTGAATTTGCTTCAATCCCGTCCACGCCGCCTTCCTCAGATATAAATGACTTTCATTTCGGTAAAATAAATGCAACATCGGTCATATCATCCAGACAGTCCCTAAAAAAATCTTATACTAACAAGAGGATACGAATAAAATTAGGGGGTCTTTCAATCAGACATCCCTAATGAAAATCGAAAGGAAAGTATCGAAAAGATAATCACGAGAGGGGGTGGTTTGCTGTCTCCGAATGAGAGACCCTTTCAAGTCAATTGAAGATAAATTAGGTAAATACATTCGTTAAGGGAAACATCTTAGAAATACATACATACGTACATATATATATATATATATATATATATATATATATATGAATGAGAATATATTTGTTGAGAAAATAGGTATAATATAAAGTACAATAAGAAAGAGGAATAGGACTTCAACAAACGATCATGAAAAGGAATAATTAAACAAAAAATACATGGAAAAAGTCGAGAGCCAAATGCGACGGTAAACGATTCTAGATCGTCTTCAGAATTGAGATAATGGCCTTTTTCTGATGCGGCCTATTATCTGCTCACCTCATCACAAAGATTGATCCGATCCCGTGTCATTTAACCTGACCCGCCCTGTGTAAATCCAGATGCTTCATTGTCGCCGGCCACTGATTCTTTTTGGAGCAGTTTCTTTTTTATATATATATGTTTTTATTTATTTATTTCGAAATCGGGGATATTTTATCTCGCCTTAAAGAAGGTCTCGTATTTAACATTTCCAACCAGTCTAATCTGCTACTTTTTCGACCTTTTGCTTATTTTCTCGGACGAAAAATAAGCTCACACACACACATACATATATTAATACAGACATACACTCATGCAGACAGACACACGGTCAAAGGGATTATGTTAAGCGTATTCACTCCACTGCATCAATGAAACCAATTTAAAACACGTGTTCACACGCAAATATATTCTCTCTTCAATATGGGCACACGCATGACTAATAACTTCTCCTTCAATGCGCTGTACCCCTTCAGGACTAGGCTATAATGGCTCTCCACAACTTCCTATACTTTTTACTTATAGCAGTTTTTATCCATTTGCTAAGCCTATCCACGTCCCGTCATCGTTTCGCACATGCTCGCCCCCCTATATCACTTGACATCAATATGCCACGTGAAGGTTAAATTTTCAAAGCCGTTCTTCCTCATTATATGTCCAAGCTGTTTAGACTTTTTCGGATTCTGAGTATAAGTGTTCTTCCTGTTGCTATTTTCTTTAAGCCTTTTTCGTTAATAACTCTCTCCGTCCGTGAAATCCTCAATATCCTTCTGTAGAATCACATTTTCTGATGCCTCTAGTTTTCTCCCCATCCGTGGGGAGATTATCCAACAATGACTACCATCTAAGAAGATGGATATCACACAACAATCTAGCACATTTTCTTTGTTTGTAACAAAACTTTTCTATTTGACATATCGTAATTTTCCTTCTGAATGTAAGCGTCCATGGCTCTCTACATATTTTTGGAAAGATAGTTGCGTGGTTTCCTTTGACTTTTCCAGGATTTTGAATTCAAAATAATTATCTTAAACAGGCTGCTACTCAAGACTAGAGATCTCAGTTAATCCTTGTATTTACCCTACAAATGTAAGAAAAATAATTTCCGCACATGGAAACATGGAATAAACAACTATATGAATAATTTATAAGTCTACCATTCGTACTTATTTTGAATATTGCTGCCACACCTGATCTGGTGTTCCTGCTATACATTTAGAGATATAAAATAAAATGAAGAACTTTTAGAGATATAAAATAAAATGAAGAATGTTATTGTCCTGACCTAGAATCTTGGCTTCCGTCCTTTTTTTCCATCGTCGTAACGTAGCTTCCTTATGTTTTTTTTTCTATAAATACTTTAATTGTTGTGATGAACTTTCATCTATAGTACGTAGACTTTATGAATTTAAGCGCAGTAATAGCTTGGCTGCAAGGTCTTATCAAATCCACAGTTAAATTAGCTCGATGTAACCGTAAGTTCTATGCTAACAGATTCTTCTATCGCACTTCTTGAATGCGGAATTTTCTTTTGGTTTCTTGCTTCCCAGTCACCTTTGATCTTCAAAATTTAAATTAATTGTCAATAGTTATTTTCTGTCCTCTTATTTCTAGCGTTGTCTTTAATACTTAATGCTTCTAATATTTATAGTCGTATTAAATTATTATCGGATAAAGGCTCCGTTAATCGGCACAATAATCTAGTAATCAATATAGATGGTGTTTGAATTATTCTATTCCGGCTTCTTGCTTCCTAGTCAACTTTGAACTTCAAAAGTTTAAATGCAATATTAATCGTTATTTTCCGTTTTAATTCTTATTCTTTTATTGTCCTCTCTTCTTAATAGTTTTTTTTTTTCTGATATTCTCTGACGCTTGCATCCTAGTGGCTTTAATGCCTTGCTTGGTTTGAAATGACTAAAAAGAAATTAAATTAATTTGCGCCCGCAGTTGGATGACCGTGATTAAATCAGTAGAGCATGCCCATATCAGACTAGGATACAGGGGTGTAAGTTCAATTTTCCTTGAACCCTATTTTATTTCCTGTTCATGCAATATGATTAAAGATTTTGTTTGTTTTTTTTTATCTCATGACCCGTAGTATCGTAAGGGCACCGTGTGTACTGCATCCACAGTAGAAGTGGTGCGTTTTGGGCAAAATAGCCTGACGGAGCCCAACTCTCTTCATAACGGTTTTGAATTCAGAGTTTTTCCTTCTCCTAGACCGGTTGGAGGCTATAAAACCCAGTCTGTCCTGCTAGTTACCCATAGCACCTATAGCTGGGAGGAGAAGAAAATTATTCATATATTTCCGAAGAATATTAGCAAGTAAGTTAATGAAATGGAACCGGACTGAAATTCGAACTCGGATCTCCGATTCCTTAATCCGAGGCACTATCCATTTTCCACTGTGATTAAAGATAGGAAAATGTAATAAAAAAAAAGAATTTTAATAATGTTAATAATAATACTTAGGAAATTCGGCAAGTCGAGGAGAAAGATTACAAATATACCCAAGACCGGCCTTAGTGTACTCGAATTCAGTGGAAACATGGCGAACGATAAGTGGACAATACTAAAATAAGAACTATACGACAAGAATTAGACATGGGCAGTGGAACGAGAACAATCTACCCCTTTAGATTAAATAAAGGCTTAAGTTCAGAATTCCATACACGTTACCCGGATCAGCATAAACTAGATGTAGGTCGGAAATTACTTCGAAACAAAAATGAGGACAATGATCCGCACGTAAATAATACAAATACTATTAACAGTTTCATCGATTCATATTAAAGAAGGGACTTTGAATAATACCACAATGATATCTTCACTTATAAGCCAAGTCCCTTCAAGATATGAACTCTCATCGCATTCCTTAAACTTCTATCACTTGTTGCTCAAAGAAATATGCGCTCCTTTGCGATTTTCTCTCTGTCTTTGTTCTTCCATTCATTACAATATTCAAGTTTGTTAGGTAGGTTACTCAATATATCACTCGGCACCTTGTGAGTATCAAATTTTCCAAACCATCTTTACTCATTGATTCCCAGATTGTTCAAATTCTATTTACAAGTGTCCTTTTCCATGTTTCACATTATTACATAAGTTACTGAAACGTAATGTTGTAATTGAAACTTATTTGTTTGCACGTTGCCGTGATGTCTAAGTAAAAGTGAGTTCTATAAACCGCGTGAACTTTCCTTCCAACCAGATATAATTACAGAATTTACGCCAAATTTACAAAGACAAATGATTTAAACAAAAACAAATGATTTAAACAAAAACTGAAAAGCCATCATTAATGTAAGATGTATGCTCCATGTTCTGAACCTGGTTTTCAAACTATCGATTTATGTATATAGAACAGACTGCACACATCCAGAATCGTAATAAAAGTTCGTATTTTCTGGCAAATTGCTGTCCAGAAACGTAAACCTTTCCCTTCAAAATACGTCACAAGTTTTTAGTCGGGTTCAGCTTGTGCAAACAAGTCACACACTTCATCAGTCGAGGTTCGTTCAAAGCCATTTTGTTTAAATATTCATTAGAGTTTTTACCGAATGTAATTCGTAAGCATCGTGCATAAAAGATAACTTCTTTGTGAAAGCGATTACCTTCTTCTTGTAGCATATCTCTTCGTCTGTCTTCAAAAAATCCAATGCATGCTTGATCTTCAATCATAACACCATTTGAAACACGTCAAGATTAGAATATTTCAACACCTACGCTTTTATGTCCCAAAATTTTCACCATCCTCTTGTCAATGGTTGGATAGTATTCTTCAGGAGAAAGTAATTTTACAGAAATAGGTTTTAATGTATTGTAGTGTCATTTCATTCAGTTTTCTTTATGGATATCTAATAAAAATGGCCGAGTCAATTTTAATTTATGATACGACATTATGTGGCTTTCGACACTTTCTTGTCAACAAAGCCAAAATTATTCATAGTTAAGGAAAAGACAAGTATTTTAATAACTTCTCTTCTGACACTGGAAACAGACGGGCGGGATAATATCTTCACTTTACCTTTATCAGAAATGCATCTTGTCAAAGATCTTTAGTGATCGTCTTCAAATATCGGTGGAACCTGCCGATCGATTTTACAGTTTTCAGCGTACTTTTAACTCATACAACCCGAAGTAAACATAAATAACGGAATCCCCTCTTGAGGGGTAATAATTGATTCGAATCATGAAAACTGTATAAGCTCTGTCTATAAAAAGACAACCAAGTTAAATCCATGCATACTTAACTTAAAAAATGAATGCCAACACAGATACAAAATAGCCATCGAAAAGTATTGAATAGAGCACATTAAACATCTTCTATACGCAGAATATATCATAACGAACTCAAAAACATGAAATGAATGTTAATTATCAATAAATGCCCTAAACATAACTTTAGAAAAAAATAAAAGACACGGATACAAATAATAATAATAATAATAATAATAATAATAATAATAATAATAACTACACAATACACACTGACAGAACAATCAAAGCCAACCGCCCAGATATTGTTATTAAAGACCACAAACAAAAACGGTGCCGCCTTATTGATATGGCAGTCTCTGCTGACTGCAATGTATCTTTGAAGATATTCAAAAAGCTGTCAAAATACAAGGACCTTGAAATAGAAATCTCGAAAATGTGACATATGGGAACATCAACAATCCCTGTTGTAGTTGGAGCCCTAGGACTGGTTGGAAAAGATTGCAGTAGACTAATTGAAGGGATTCCTGGAAGTCCATGCTTCAAGGAGATACAAAAAAGTGTTCTGACAATTACAGCCCACACTTTACGAAGGGCTTTATCTATGTAATTTTTTTTTTTTGTCAGTGGGAAGTGTCATGAGCGGGACCCGGAAAGAAATGTATAAACGCCAGAAATAAAAGAAAATAATAATAATAATAATAATAATAATAATAATAATAATAATAATGTAAAAAAGATCATTAAACAATTCCCTAGGAACCATTAACCACAAACAAGATGTTAAAATATAAAAAAACTAATATCGACATGTATATTTCATAATTCTTATTATAAGAATTTAAAAAAATCTATCATATAATCATGACCATCGAAACAAGAAACAGAATCAAAATATCAATAAACCAATGTCGTATATGTATTCGCTTTCTTTCTTGTAGAAATTTACTCATTTTTCTTTTGTCTTAACTCATTTCAGGATAATCAAGAGGCTACTGAGTGTTAGAACATAAGAGAAAAACTACGGTTAACGAGAGAGGACATAAAAAAAAAGAAGACAGTAGATAACGATTGGTATTTTAATTTTTTGAAGGTCAAATTTGATTGGGAAGCAAGAAGCCGGAAGATAATAATTAAAACAACATATACATTAGTTACACAACTACTACATTATCGTGCCGTTTAACGGAGCGTTTATCCGATAATAATTAAATTAAATCGCACGACTATAAATTTGAGAATTATTAAAACATCAATAAAATGTTATCAAATTCATGGCAAACATATTTTATTTCTTAAATAAAGACACAATAATAGGAATTATTACATGAAGACGGAATAGTGCGATATTTGAAAATGACGAAACTGATGAGAATAACAAGACACAAAGAGAAAATCTTGGCTTACGAAAAGGAAAATAACTGCAACGCTGTTCAGTTTACATTTAAATATGTAGCAGAAACCAGAAAAAACATCTTTGACAAAGAACTTTCTTTTGTCTTCGACGAAACTTATATGTATGGTTGGTTAGACACACACACACACACACACACACACACACACACATATATATATATATATATAGTTGAACTTGACACCACAACTGGTGCATCGTATTCGATCGCTAACTGTTGGTTGGTCGGAATGCCTCGATTTAAAATGCCTTTTCAAACCGCCATCATTACTGCACAACATTCCACAGATCGTACAGCAGCATCAGGCAACCGGCAAGAATTATATATATATATATATATAAATATATATGTGTGTGTGTGTGTGTGTGTGTGTATACCATAGTATCACACAATGATGTAGGATTTGCGGTTCGTGATAGGCATCAATCAGTCTCTTATTCCCACAGTTGTGACTTGAATATTAAAGTTGACTGAATTATCTAGCCTTGAGTGGCAACTATTCGAAGAGAAGGAAGACTTCAAATTCCCAAACTTAAAGAAGGCAAGTTCAGACTGAACCACTATTTCGGAAGAATACATTGCAACTGGCAAATAATAAAGGAAAAAGAATCTGTGAAAAGTCATTATCGTCTGCTTCCTGAAAGGACACGGTATTTTAAAAATGCTTTAAATAAAATATGGTATATACAAATTCAGTCTTTAAAAGTAGAAGCTTTCAATAGAAAATAAAAAAAACTTTAAAACAGCATTTTGACTTTTCCTGGCTTGATACTTATTCCTCATCCATCTTCTTATTTCAGTTTCATCCATTCTTTTCATTTTCATCCATCGCTATATTTCCCTCTCTCTATTTTTCTTAAACACCTTCAAATTTACGCTCACACCCACAATTTAAAAAAAAAATGACCCGAAACGATCCTAAAACTGGAATATGACAGGTAACCTGCTAACAAGGTAACTTGCCTCATTTTCGGTTATACTATATGAGTAATCATCTCTGTCCCTTAAAACACTACCGTTCATACTTTCGACACGGCCCTCTCTCACTTGGCTTTTTATTTGCCCCTCTCTATTTTATCACTTGATCGCCATCCCTTCTTCAATACCCATCGGACAGGCCGACCGAATTTTCTCTTCTTTTTCAGGGGTGGGGAGAAGGGTCTCTGCTCCGCTCCACCTTTTCCCGCCATACTCCACTCCACAACGACGATTACCCTAAATTACACTTTTATCAACATATAAAATGTTTAAACGGCTTTATAGTAATCAAATGCGCCCGCACCATGTTAGCTCCTGCGAAGACATTACATGTTTTAAACCAGTTATCGCTAATCGACCGGAGAAAGCCTGCTTATTCTTTTTCTTTTCCCTTTCTTCAAGGGCAGGTATTTCGGACTATCAATCCCGACCCTCTCCCTAACAAACCCATCCGACTCCCCCTCCTCTTTTTCGTTGTTGAAATCGTTCAGAAGTAAATGAACATATTTGGTCGACTTCCCAAACAAGCCAGCAATTACCCTGCAACAAAAGCGCGCCAACTATCAAGAGGCCGGAGGAAATTATTTCCAAATTCGCCATTTTAGTCAGATCTTGCTATTTAGCGGTGGGAACGCAATCTTATCAAGTGTTGTAGTTAGGAACGGGACCAGGACTGCAAGCTTCCAATCACCACTATGTCTATTCTCGTACCCTTTTTTTCCCCTCCGCCTCTTTTTCTACTCTCAACTTCACCCCTTCCATCACCACCAGCACCACCACCCTCGCAGCGAGAGTTTGAGTTTTACAGAGAGTGGAGATGGAGGAGTAAAGAAAAGAAATTAAGG
Organism: Acanthosepion pharaonis; assembly: GCA_903632075.3. Classification (NCBI taxonomy): domain Eukaryota; kingdom Metazoa; phylum Mollusca; class Cephalopoda; order Sepiida; family Sepiidae; genus Acanthosepion; species Acanthosepion pharaonis. The sequence goes on from CAHIKZ030002777.1 coordinate 4,283,630, forward strand.
AAGTAGATGGAGGAGGTGGAGATAAAAGATTTCAAAAATGGCGGGAGAATAAATGCGAGGAAGAAAAGAAGGAAATGGCTAATAAAATAGGCGAAAGAAAGAGTCTTCTTTAACTGGCCAATTCGTTAACAAAACATGCACAGTCTTTGTGAGAGCAGAATTCCTTGTTTAGAAACATGCCCTGTCTTTGCAAAATATGCACTCACTCTTACAAATTCACTCCCTAAATCTTACTCCTTTTCTCTGTCTGTCTTCTTCTCTCACTCTCATCCGCCTCTTTCTTTCCCTCACACTCCCTCTTTCTCCCTTCCTCTTTCCTACTCTAATTCATTCATTCATTTCACTTCTTCTTGCCTGCTAGCAACGCTTTCTACATAGACATATTTACATATTTTAACCAAACAAAGCTAAACTTAGTAAAAATCTGACCCGCGTTTGTGATTGCTTGCCTAGAAAATCAGCTTTAGAAATGCTCGCTGTTAACTAAGGTCATTATTATGAGTGTTGTTGAAAAAGTATTTTCGATGTAAAATTGCACAACATAAAAAGTATTTTCAATGTAAGATTGTACATTTTAAAAAGTATTTTCAATGTAAAATTGTACAACGTAAAAAGTATTTTCAATGTAAAATTGTACAACGTAAAAAAAGTATTTTCAATGTAAAATTGTACAACGTAAAAAAAGTATTTTCAATGTAAAATTGTACAGCGTAAAAATATTTTCAATGTAAAATTGTACAACGTAAAAAGTATTTTCAATGTAAAATTGTACAACGTAAAAAAAGTATTTTCAATGTAAAATTGTACAACGTAAAAAATTATTTTCAATGTAAAATTGTACAACGTAAAAATATTTTCAATGTAAAATTGTACAACGTAAAAAAAGTATTTTCAATGTAAAATTGTACAACGTAAAAAAAGTATTTTCAATGTAAAATTGTACAACGTAAAAAAAGTATTTTCAATGTAAAATTGTACAACGTAAAAATATTTTCAATGTAAAATTGTACAACGTAAAAAGTATTTTCAATGTAAAATTGTACAACGTAAAAAAAGTATTTTCAATGTAAAATTGTACAACGTAAAAAAGTATTTTCAATGTAAGACCTAACATCCGGTCTTGTGCTATATATTTAGATATTGTTTATAAATAAATAAAAAAAAGTATCTGCAATGTTATTCGTCCTAAACTGGTATCTCGGCTTCAGTCATTTTTTTCCATCGCCGTAACGTAGCTTCCCTGTACCTTTTCTATAAATACTTTCATGGTAATGGTCCTGATGAACTTGTACTTAGCCTTTATAAATTTAAGCACCGTGCTAGATTTGCAACAAGCCATCATCATTTTACAATTGAGATGACTAGATGTAACTAAGTTCTATGCTAATAGTTACTTCCATCGCACTTCTCGCTTGTGGGGCTCTCTTCTTGATTTCTAGTCAACTTTGTTCTTCAAAAATGTAAATGCAATATCACTCGTTATCCTCTGTTCTTATATTGTTCTCTGTGTTTTTTCTCATATTGCGTCTAAAGGACTTTATTGCCTTGCTTGAGGAGAAAAGATTTTTAAAACGTCCTCTCAACGAGGAATTTTACAAAAAAAAAAATCTTTCCATAACAGTAAATTGAGTAACTTAGAAAACTTGCAGTACTTAAACAGAAAAACCAATTTTTAATATTTTCACCCCAAGCAAGGTGATAATGCCACTAAGACGCAAGAGGTTACTGTTAGTGAAAGAGAATGAGAAAAATCAGTAAAGAGAAAAGACAATAAAAGGACAGTTTTTCGAGAATACAGAAGATGGTGATTGATGTTGCATCTAATTTTTTTCAGAAACAGAAAAGCAATGTGAAAGTTTCACAGGTGATTAGTGGGAGAGACGAAATTATTAGGAAAGAACGTACGGTTATTTCAACACAAAAATGATGAGACCATGTTTTCAAACTTGCATTATGCTTAATTCATGTGGTTAAGGTACCAAAATGGAAAGCTCATCAGAAAAATTATCCTGAAAATATTTATGGAAAAGACAAAAGCCACGTTACTGTAGTGGAAAAGTCAATATGACTGAAAGCAGAAATCATTACGTTAACTTTTATTCATCCATAACATAATTTTTTCCTTGCATTATTTGAACTCCTCATCTTCATTGCTCTATTCCCAACGTTTCGGCCTTCTTCAAGTGATTGAAATTTCGAACCGAAACCTTTATTTCGTCCACCGGGGTAGATTGTTCTAGTTCCACTTGTCATGCCTCTTCTGGATGTCTTAGTTATTCCCCTTTAGCTTAACTCTCCAAGTTTTGGTTCATGACTGATGTAGCCTGGTATTGAACTCCCAACTCTTTGAGTATAGTCACAGGATATAACCAAAGCCTTTATCAACTAGGCCATGTGTCCTTGTATGAATTTTTGGGACTTATAAACATTTTGTCTCAACAACCGTGTTTTACCAGTGTTCACATTGCAATTTTTCTGTTATTATTATTGCTTTTTTTACGAGAGCTTATATTATAAATTTTTGTTGTTATTCATTGCTTTTCTCTAGCACTCTTTATTGCTGGTTCCCATATTGTATTCATTTCTATGTTTGCTCAGGAGATTTTTGTGGCCTAACATATGTGCTGATTCCTTAAGTTTTCATATTTCCCAGTTATATTCTCTGTCAATTATTTCATGGCAATGAAGATGAAGATAACAGTTGGAATAATGAAAATAATGTAAGTAATAATAACACCAGAAATATAGAGAGATATAATCTTTTCCATTCTTCAACAATCAGTTTGTGATGATTCGGATGAAAGGATGTGAGATCTAAATTGATGAATTCCTTATTTCTGAATGCCCTAGTACAAAAAATATTCTACTGATAGAAACAAATGACAAACCAAAATTTCTCTATCTGGGGTATATGCAGAATATTCTACATCAGCTGTTTCTTGATACAGACTTTAGAGAATTTTAGAGATGCACAGCCATTTTATTCGCAAAAGCTCCAAGTACGTTCCTGTTATTGACTATTGATATCAACAGAAATGTTTTGTACAATCATTGCTTTAATGGTATGGCTTTTTTTTTTCATCCATATCGAAAACCTATGGATGATATATAAATCTTCATGTTGTGATCAATTTGATATCAGAGGATAACCAGCGCATCTTACTTTCGTTTATAACATAGATTTTTCATTTCTCATCGCCAGTAAAGCGATCTACTGAAAAAAAAGAAAGGATTTCATTCTCTTACAAAAATTCTGATGCAAATACGTTAACGTTTTCTTTGATTCTTCGAGTTCATGGGAAAATGAAATTAATTGCTTAAACCCTTTAATTTGCGGAGGCTTTTGGAATATAGGTGAACCTTAGGCAGTGTTCGTTTCCTCTAAATAACCCATATATATATATAGATATATATATGTGCGTGCGCGCGCGTGTGTGTGCGTGTGTCTGTGTGTGTGTGTCTGTGTGTGTGTGTGTGTGGATGCTGAAAAATTCTCGGCCAAATTCTCTTCCAAAAATATAACCAATAAGAAATATATATATATATATATATATATATATATATATATATATATATATATATATGTTTATATATATATTATTTAAACGCCATTTTCTTGAACATAGGTATTTGAATTAGACACTCTGTTTTTTTGTTTTTTTTTAAACAGTGTATATAATTTCCTCGATCTGCGCACCCGAGCATCGTAACTGGGAAAATGTACGCTCGTTAGGGTTCGAAACTACGTCCTTTTTGCTCAGGAAAATAATGGTATCTTCTAAAAATAACATTTGAAATAATAAAAAAATGACGGATTAAAATATATATATATATATATATATGTGTGTGTGTGTGTACATACATGCATATGTGTGTATGTATATACACATTTATATATATATATATATACACACACATATATACACACAAACACACACATAATTATATATATATATATATATATATATATATATATATATATATATATATATATATATATATATATATATATCTGTGTGTGTCGTACACCTGACAATTGGTGATGATAAACCTGAAAACATACACTGAAGGTAAGCAGTTCGATCTTCACGGTCTGCTACTTTTCTCTGTTTCTACCAAACCGAGATAAGCATAGGACATATTCATCACTGGTCAGTAAAAGCCCAGATTTTTTAAGGCAGTAAGTTGCTCTTCACTTAAAATTTTGGCGCAACACAATCTTCTGCTCTTATTTATCGTATTACTTTAACATATTGTCATACTTATCTGCACAAATAAATAACCACTTTACTTTCTCCATCTCTTATTCTTCATCTCATACTTGTTAACAGACCCTCATACGCCTGTAAACATTGCTCCATCGAATAATAGTTTAAGGAAGTACCCACCCAACTCGTTTTAATGTTTTCTTCCCTTCATTATTTCTCCTATATTCTTGCTCTGTTTCTATTTGACACACGTATTCCAACTAAGCCTTCTTTTTTTTCTTCTTCTATCAACCAAACGCACTCAAAACTGTTCATCGTGGAATAAAGACGCCGTCTTTTGTAAAACGCTTCATTAGACCTCCTTATCCATAATATCCTTATTCTAACTGAATGGGCCAATCGGAGTCAGCCTCATCCCACACAGTTCCGCCTCTCTTTTATCTCATCCAGGCCTAATAAATTCAGTCAAAATGCAATTTATTTACTGCTTATACAAGCACCTCCTTTATCGAACGAGGACTACTGTACAAAACCCTCCACAATGTCTTCATCATTGATCTTTTTTTTATATACTGCTTTTCTTTCAAAGCTAAGCAATGAACAATATAACAGTGAACGTGTCCGTATATGCGTCCTGGCTGCATCGCATATACAAGATTGTTCAACCGAGCAAGTGCTCTCAAAATGCGAGAACTTGGACCATAGGTCGCCAAAACATTCTCGGATAATATTATGTTGGACAGGTGGGTCATTTTATTTTTCTGGATGGGGTCATGGATCAACGACTCTTTGATTTAATTAAAATATGGACATCAGCAGACGAAATGCCACGCAATTTTTCTGCTTTGCCAATAGAAGAGAAAGGAATAAAAAATGTGGAAAAGAAGGGACGGATTAAATCATCGCCTGAGTGGACTATGAAAAGAGGGAAAACATCTTAAATAGAAAATAGAAAAATAATAACATGAAGTGGGTTATCTGTTTCTGCCCGTTGTTGAAGAAGATCGAGGGAGAGTCAGCGTTTACCTAAAGAACGATACTTAACGGTCGATAGAAAACAAACAGCAAGCCTCGTTAAACACTTAAATTGTTCACCCTGCTAGAAAATGGATGTCCAGACCGGATGCTGCGCGCGCATGTTCTTTCAGCTTAGAAACATCAACTGTGTCACAGCAAGTACATATAGGGCAAAAAGCACAATCACACAGTCTCTTTGTAAAAAGACAGAAGCGTACTTAAAAAACGATTGTACTTTTCTTTATGACCAAATTTGACACAAAAAATTGTGGCTCTATATTTGTCTGAGAAATACTTTCACAATATTCAAATTCAGAATATGATGGGTGAGTAGTGGTTATTTAGATATGAAACGTGTTTACTAGTTATTTTCGGTAAATAAAACAAATATAGTGCTTCCAAGAGACGTGTCTATTCAAGATAAAATAACATAGCATTCAATGTTTAGGCAAACAAATGTGTGAAACGTGAATGAGGGACGCTAGACTCCAGCAGACACAGAAATTTAACTGTATTGTAATAACATAAATTGTGATACATGAATCAGAAAGCTGCATCGGAATAAAGATGTTTTCCAGAAACTAAGTAAAGTATAAAGACATAAGAATATTTCGATCTTCTATATACCGCGTCCCTCCAAAACTTACTAATTCTTGTGGCTCTTAGCAATTTTCTCGATTTGTTAAGCCAAATTCCCCACCTCTCTTCCGCGATTCCATTCAAACAAGCTAGTCTGGTAAGTGCTCGATGTCTTCTCTCAGTATACGCCGTGAGGATTAAGTTTTCCAAGCTGTCGACTCAATTGTAGCGGTCTAATTCTGATTCGGAGTATAAGTGTTTTGTTTTTTTTTGAAGGTGGGGGGGAACTCGGCGTGCTGTAATAGTTAGCAAGCTTGTCTCGCTAGAACATTTACTTACTGAGTAGGGAGTTCGATCTTCACTGGGTACCCCATACTTTCGGCCTTGTGCCACACCTAAGCTATGCTTAGAAAATCATTTTGGGACACTTCGACGTGGCGTAATGGTTAGTAAGCTTATCTCGCTAGGCCATTTACGACTGAGCAGTGAGTTCGATCCTCACTGGGTGTCTCATACTTTCGGCCTTGTGCCACATCTAAGCTATGCTTTGAAAATCACTACTCACCCCATCCATGGAATTTTTAATATCCTTCTTTAGAACCGCATTTCTGCTGCCTCCAGTTTTCTCTTCATCAGTGGGGAGACTTTAAACAAAGAAAAGAAGGGCAATGGCATATCTCTCCTCCTCTTTATCAGTAAATACTTGACACATTCTTTCTTAAAGATGAAGAATTGATTCTACAGACATATGGTATGAATACCATTGACAGAACATGGTAACAAAATAGGTAAGTTCTAAAGAAAATGAGAACTAGAAAGATACGCCAAATTAAATTCAGAAAGAGACTGTTGGAATTTATGGTACCAAGAAAGGCCGACTTGATTATTAATTGAATGATTGATTTGTTTTTTACGGTTTATCAACCTGTCACAGCTTATTTAAAGCCAGAAAATCTTTTAGAATGAACATATTTTTGGATTGAAGAATGTTTCAGAAGAAAATAATGATTTACTGATAAAAGTCCTAATAATTAACCCACAGCTGGGAAAGTGGATAGGGATTCATACCTTTACCAAGGGTATTTACGAGAAAGTGAATATAACGAACTAAAATTGAAACCCAGCTCTTCAGTTTTCAATTTCAAGCTGTTATCAATTACTCCAGCCGCACATCCAAGCACCCAGTATTCCGAAGCGACCAACTACCATGCTAGATGTTGCTTAACTTCGGAGATCATATGCGTCAATTTAGCTATGACGTTCTTCTAAATCAATGGTTCTCATATGAACACTGGGAGTCTGTGTAACATTACTGGAGTCAACACAAAAGATAGTAAGTTGGTGCTTAATTACTCACATATTTAAAATTGGTTTATTGGGTGTTATTTTACTAGTGTAGATAAATAGTCCATAGAATTTAGTTGTTAAATACAGTTGTTTTTTTTTAATTAGTTTTATATCAAAATAAATTATATATATTTATTATCTATATGATACAATTCTTAAACTTAGTAAAAGAAATAAAATAAACATTTCTTTTAATCAAATGGTTAGTGGGGGGTCCACCAAAACAAAAAGTAAAAATGACCTATGGGATAAAAAAGTTAAGAACAACTGAATGATAGAGAAGAGAGAAATGGTATGGTATTAGAGAAGGGAAGTTGTATGAGATATGAATGGAAGTTGTGGAGGGCAGTGGCGTGAGATATGAATAGAAGAGAGGGTAATAATAAGGGAAGATTATGAGGATAAGAATAGATAACGATTGACTCTTGACTTGAAAAGCTTATCATTGTTGTACTCAGAAAAGCACGGGACTATGTTCCACAAAGTTGCAGTCACTTCGCGAAAAGGTTTCTGTAAATTCCCACTTACATTTCCAACACAAAAGAAAAAAAAAGTGTGATTCGACTTTTGAATTAGTATGACGTATCCAGATGTAAAGGTGTGAACTTATGGAACGAAAGAATGGAGTTGATCTCAACATTTAGCATGGAAATATTAATAGAGTAGTAGTGTAACTTTGCGTTTGTGGAGAAAAGGTTTTAGTTTGAAAAAGAAGTCTAGTTTTGATTTCTCTCAATGCTGGAAAATTGAACAAATCTGACTGGAGCGATACAACGAACCGACCAATTTCCCAGCTTCTTTAGCATTTAATTGTATATAAGATTTCGACTTAAGGTCTATAGAGAACGTGAGGCTCAACTGATGTTCAAAGTATGTAATTTTATTGATATTGCAACCTTTCATCCTGATAACAGAGAATTCGTGGCCTCAAAGGTGATTACAATTAAAAACAAAATTTCATACACAATGTGATCATTGTACTACATGTCTATCTGTCAGGTGACAGTCTATAACTGGAGATTAATTTAGACATTTTAGCCAGACTTTTCTATTATTTTGTTCCTTTTTGAATGGAATGATGCGGTAATTTGAAACCCTTCATCTAGTAAGAAGATGGCATGAATCAGGAATTAAAACGTAGCCTCTAACGAAATGTAGTCCTTAGCTTCAGACTCGATATGGACAATAAAACTAAATTTTATTTTCGTTTCCCAGTGGGTTCTCCCTAGTAAGATGCTGTTCATATCACACGGGATCCCAAGTGCACAGGAGACGAGTTGGAATCTCGTTAGTGGTTAGATTTTTTGTGGGTTCTTGTGTGTGTTTTTTTTAAAATTACCGATCCATACACCTTGACGCTTGTAAAATAAAAATAGATAAATAAATTGGGGGCTGCGAAAATAAAATAAAAAAAAAAAAAAATTAAGCAGTATTTGAATGAAGTTAACCGAAAAATTCTCTGCCTAATCAAAGATTCCGACGTTTAGTCATTTGCAAAATTTTGAAAATTGGGTAAATACCTTATCCGGGATTGCATGGAATTATTTTTTCTTGTATTTTCAGGTAGTTTTCATTTTATGACTGCCAAATAAGCCGTAAATAAGATGTAGGTCTGACTAAAAATGGATTTAAAACCGAAATTCTTATATCTGGTTAGATTTGGAGATGCAGATCAGGGGAAAACCTTTTCAACATCCCATCACCTACCCCCATATATATATATATATATATATATATATATATATATATATATATATATATATATATATATAGAGAGAGAGAGAGAGAGAGAGAGAGAGATTTACTAATTTAAAATATGGTCCCATCGCTACACAGGAATTACCATGTTTCAAAAGCAGAAACTAAAACTTTAAATATAGTTATTGAATCAAATTAAAATCCCTAGTACCGTTTCATATTCAAGCGATTTTTGGACACACACACACACACACACACACACACACACATATATATATATATATATATATATATATATATATATATAGAGAGAGAGAGAGAGAGAGAGAGAGATAGATAGATATTCAAAAATTATTTCTGATTTTCTTCCTTATTAGGAACTTAAGAATTAATTTCCTAAACATTCAGCAAGCATGACATTATATGTATATATGGCATTATATATATATTTATATATTTATATTTATATATATATATATATATATATATATATATATATATATATATATATATATATATATATATATATATATCAACTTAAATCACTACATTTAAAAAAAAAAACTATATATACGATGGTAAATATTGGCTTATTTTTACATTTGAAGATGATTGTATGCACACATGTGTGCGGATACATAATTGTATGAATATAAATGTGTATATGGACTTGGATATGGATATGTGGATTTATGTGTATATGTATATACATGCATATAAGTGTATATGTACATATATATATATATATATATATATATATATATATATATATATATATATATATATATATATATATATTTGGGTGCGTGTGTAAATATATATATGTATATGCGTATTCTTAATTTTAGGTAGGTATATGTATATGTATAGCAATAAAATGTATATAAAATAAATGTGCTGTTACATTTCACTCAGTGATGCTAATAAACCCCTTATATATATATATATATATATATATATATATATATATATATATATATATATATATATGTAAGGCGTTTATTTATCCTGTTTATAATTAGGGTGCATTTTTGTTCTCATCTGGGTAATTGCTTGCCTAATATTTCTATAAATTGTATTAGGGTTATTTTATTTGTTGATAAAATTTGCTTTTTTATAACCGTTACTTTGTATATGTGACGGCATTCACTTTAGTAGTTGAGTAGACACGAGTTTCTGCTAGTGATATTTTTTATACTAAAAAGTGGGGGTAAAGATATAATTGTTGTCGTCAAGGAAAACCTGAATTAAAATTGATTATGTTTTATCTAAGAAACTAGTATTGTTCTTAAAATTATTTAGTTACCAAATCTTCTTTGTATGTATTATTATTGGCTGATGGAGTTTCTCTTCAGTAATACTAAAAGAGTAATAGGTTTGGATAACTGGTTTTATACGTGCACATTTGCAAGTCTCCGTCAAACATCGGGAGATTCCGCTTCGTACCTCTAAACAATATATATATCCTAACTATCTCTTCCACTTCCTGTTCTGTCATCCATTTACACAAGTTCGTTAAGAAGATTGATCATGGCTCTCCACAACTTCCTGTCTTATGTAACGCTAAACAAAATGTACCACCTTACTCTCCTTCCTAGTACCTGTTGTGCCATCCATTTAAACAAGTTCGTTAAGTATGTTGGTCATGGCTCTCCACAACTTCCTAGCCTCTTGTACCTCTAAACCATATTTGTCCCCTTACTATCCTTCCTATTCCTTGTTCTGTCAGCCATTTTCACAAGTTCGATAGGTTGGATCCACATCTTTATTCTATGCACCTCTTGTCTCCATATATTCTCATTATGAGCCACATAAATTTGAACTGCTACTTTCTGATTCGAAATAAATACACACTTTTGGTGTAAATTTTCCTTAAAACTTCCTCGTTACTCATATGTTTTGTACATAGTATTCTTAGCCTCATACTGTCTAACCATATCTCAATTCCCTCAGCTTTCCTCTTCATCTGTGAGAAAATTATCCAGAATTCACTGCCCTTTAAGAGGATTGATAATATATAGCAGTTTTCTTTTTCATTTCTAATTATCCTGTTTTTAAAATTTTGTTTAGCTTTCGGATGGCATTTTTTGCTCTTCAAACGTCTCTTCGAATTTGTCATATTTTTCATTTTCATTGAGCATTCATTGCTTAAACTTAATAAACTCTCGGACAAGCTTTTGTATATCTAGATTTACCAAGATCAACCACGTCTAAATTACAGAAATAAGTTACGCAACTCGTGACAAAAAGAAACTGTCACGACGCCAAATGAAGGAAAATTTATATATGAATTTATTTTACTTCGATCTTCAAAGTTTAGGGGCATTGTTGAAATGACAGTTTCAAACACTGATATCTGAAATATATGCAAGTATTTCAGTTACGCAAGAAATCTGTAACAATATTATACCTATAGTTTGCATGCAGCAAGAATTCTTTCGAGATGTCATCGGGAAATTCACAGACAATGCCTAAAAATAAACAAATTTGGACACAATCCTTTCTAGACTATTCAAAGAATTTCAATTAATGCAAACCTACCGAGATATTACAACCGACAATTTCATTCCAAGTCTATCTACGATTTTGACTTAAGTTATGTGAGATATTGAATGGATTATTTGGTGATGATCCACACGGATTAGTTCGTAAATATTTCCTTCATTTTCTAGTGTTTTGTAGTTGACTAATCAGTATGAACTCTCATCATCTTGGAGTGACACTCGACTAGCCATTAAACGCCCATTCTACTCAAAAACTTGTATTCGACCGAGGGAATATTTATCAGAAGCCTAGCAAAGTATTTTGAGGAATTTTATAGTAGATTAAATAAAAACGAGGGCTGTGAATTCTGGATAATTTTCTCACAGATGAAAAGGAAAACTGAGGGAACTGAGATATGGTTAGACAGAATGAGGCTAAGAATACGATGTTCAAAACATATGAGTAACGAGGAAGTTTTCAGGAAAATTTAACTGTTCTCACTAAACTCGAATCATTCCTGTTTAAATTGTTTGAAGATCAAAAATTGCGTCTCGGAATGAAAAGTCGGGGAGATGAGTTCGAACTCCAGTCGAGTTCGTTGCATTCACTTACGCACAAATTCCCTTGAGAAAGGCATGAATCCATCTCTTCTCCTCCATGCTATCGGTTCAATAGCAGGGCAGAGTGTGTTCTATAGCCTTGGTTGGCAACCAGTCTACCGCAGAAAGAAATATTCTTCTGCCTAATTAGTCATGAATTGAAAGAGACATAAACGCCCAATCGTGTATCACGAATGGCACTTAACTGACTTACTGGTAGTTGATTTGCCAAGTTCCATTCTAATGCAGGTAGGTTGTTCAAATATGTCAGCCATCGTAAAGAATGGCAAACTATTGAAGACGAGGTAACATTAAAACTATTGGTAGACCTACTCAGGAGGTTAGGTGAGCATGAGCTACGTGTGCGCATTTTTTTATTATTTCACCCCAAAACAAAGGCAATAAAGCCGCTAAGATGCGAGGGGGTTACTGAGTGTTAGAGAATATGAGAAAAGAAAACACTATTAAGGAGAGTGGACAATAAAAGAACAAGAATTAAGAAGACAGAAGATAACGATTAAAATTGCATCTAAAATTTTGAAGATCAAAATTGAGTGGGAAGCAAGAAACCGGAAGAGATTTCTAGAAACGTTACCATCGCAGCACTTACAGTCCGGAAACTTTCCTCCTTCTCCACGTTGTTTCTTTGAATTTTCTTTCTCTTCACTTCGATACAATTTCAATGCGATTCCAGTAGCAGTTTAAAGAAATAAAAATATTTTCTTCAAAAAAAAAAGAAGTTACCATATATTACGGATTTTTTTTTATTCACTAAAACAAGGAATAAGGGTTAATAATATGATAAAACTTTCACGCTACAAAATAAAATCATCAAATTAGCTAAAAAAAGATTATTTTCTCAAGCTGGTTTCCTAAATTATTGGCAATTTTCTTTAAATTAGAACAGTAAAAAACAAAACAAATTCTCAATAAATTTCTTTTAAACTTACTGATTCATCAAATCAGTCCGTTGCGGTAAACAAACTGAATTTATTTCTTCATTTTATATTAGGAAAACCAAAAGCAAAAACTGTATAAAAAAAAAAAATTCGCTTTCTTTTCGGTAAATTAAATAAAAACACTCAGTTTCACAATAAACTTTAAGCTATCAAATTTTTCACGCTAAAGCCGTACAGTAATGTTTTCAATATTGTCCTCATGAACGAATTCTTCACACCACCGCCGATCAGTTTAAGGAATCATCATACCACACCCCTATTTTTAAAATTGTTTTTAACTATCTCCCAATTAAAGGATGGCTCTCGGAAATTTGACTTTGATCAAAAAGTTGAGGGTTCGCTGGTCCACTGAGTGCTAGCCGGCGGGCAAGCTAAATTGCCTTCATCAATGGTACTTAGCCCCTCGCTGCCTGTCAGTCTGTTATCAAATGCTAAACAATCAACGAAGCATTTAGCGACGCAAAAGGCCAAGGATCAAACTTCCTTTGCTACCATTAATACCGTTTTTCTCAAGACGCTAAATCTGTAATCATATTCTCAGTTAAAAGATAACGTGTCGTAATCATGAAGCTGATTCGGAGACAATTTCTGATAAGATGACCCCTTTTAATCTCACTGTAGTGGGTAGTCATTTTGCAATTTTGTTTTATTGCTGGTCTAGCCCGAATCTGTTTTAAATGTTTCTCCTTAAGAGAAAAGAGTTTTGTTTATTACACAGAAGACAAAGGGTGCTTTATTCTTTTCAAAAAAAAGTCATTATTCACTTTTGCAATTGGAGATCAGATGATCTAAATGTTCAAAGTTCAAGATGTCCGAATTTCTTACGTGAAGCATCGTCATTATTATTAATTTCTGATTAGTTTATTTTTTTATCATATTATTTTATTTTTGTTTGTTTAATAATAGATATAGTAATAGATGTAGTAATAGGCATCAGCAGGAATTTGAAGACAGTTTGCCGGTAAATGTTAGTCATATGGATGGAAAAGGAATTGAGTAGCTATATAATGGGCGTGAGACAAGGATGTGTCGTCTCGCCAGATTGGTTCAACCTTTACAGCGACACTATCGTAAGGGAACTGGAGACCAAACCAAGATTTACTATCGGTGAGTGTAATCTTAATAATATAAGATATATGACACTGCGCAGATGGCCAACTCAGAAAGATAGTTACAGTACCTTCTAGACAGAGTAGTAAAAGAAAACGAGAAAAAAGAACTAATCATCAACTGCAAGAAAACAGAAAGTATGTTCATCAGCAAGAGAAAAACCCCAAGATGCTAGTTACGAATTGGAGATATAAACATTGAGCAGGTACAGAAGTTTAAATATCTGTGAATCGTTTTAACAGAGGCTAGGAAATGCGACACTGAGATCCATGCATTGGTCTAGAGAAAGCTAAGCAAGGTGATGAGAAACGGCAAAAATTCGTTAGAAACAAAGAAAAGAGTGTTGGTTTGATATTATATACCAGTGAATACACAGCAATCTCTCCATGAAAGAGGAAAAACTAGAGGCAGCAGAAATATGATTCTACAAAAGGATATTGAAGATCCCATTGGCGAAGCGAGCAAGCAAAAAGGAAACCTTAAATAAAATAGCAACAGAAAGAACACTTCTACGCAAAATCTGGCAGAGACAGCTGGAATTCCTTGGAAACATAATAAAGAAGGAGATCTTGGAAATTTTAAGCTACACGGCGTATAATGAGAATATGAGATACAGAGGAAAGCTAGTTTATCTTGTGCAGATGGATAACGAAACGAGGGCGGGAGAAAAACTAATATGAGACAAACACAACAGAAAGTAGTGGAGAGACATAATTGCTTATGTTTTAAAAAGACGCGGCACCAGGTAGAAGAATAAAGTCTCGTAATACGTAAGATATAATTGTTCTCACTAAACTCGAATCATTCCTGTTTAAATTATATATATTATAGAATATTTTTATCGTCATCATATCCGATTTATATTAACTTTGAATAGAATATGCGTCATATGCCGATATAGGCGTCTTATATGACGATATTGTAGTAGGGTCACGGTTAACGGTGCTGAAATTGGAAACTAAGTTTAAATTGTTGGCTGGATGCTTGTATCCGAGCATGCCTGTCTCCATGTCGCTGACGCCTCAGCAGAGTATTTCAACAGAGGTCAACTGTTATTGATACTGAAACTATGCTGATCAGACCTTATTTACAATTTCTGGGAGAGAGGGCATTACCTGTTGAAAACAGCAGTCTGAACAAGGCCAGTACACTCGGTCCCGATGACTTGTGACTTCGTTCCAGCACAACCATTGACGGATCACAAGTAGATCCGTCTACACAATTTCACTCACAAGGCTTGGGTCAACTCGTAGTATGGTTTTCAGTGACTTTCCAAATGTGACGTGTGTTGGCATCGCCACCCCATATTAACATCAAGAAGTCCCCTTCCTGATAAATATGATAGAATCATACCTCATGTTTGAAAAGCAAACATTCTAACTACTCGGGCACACGCCCATGTTTACGCACTTATACTCTTAGGAAAGGTATGCATTTATCTCTTCTCTTTCTCCGTCTCTTATTGGTTAAATTATAGCAGATAGGACTTTCTAGTTGTCCTTTTCCTGGACTATCTGGATTTCATAGATGTTATTAGTAAAATCCCCCCTTAATATTCCCCAGCCGTTCACCAAGTAGCATGGATTAGGAGTAAATGATTAGCCTGCAACGTAATCTTAACTCGCATCACGTATCATTTTTTTGCCAGTTTGACATATACGATGCCATCTTGTGTTGACTACAGATGCCCAAAAAGAGAGCAAAATTAAAATGTAGTCATATATTTAAATTGCTATACCGGGTGTAACAGCAAAATTGTCCAAATCATGTAACAGCATAATTGTACATCCCACAAAGTGTTTATATCTGAAAAACAACTTAACCAATTTTCTTTTTTTCCATGTTTTCAGATAAGACGTTTAACCATCTTAAATACAGTTAGAAAGAGAACAGGTTAAAATCGTTTTGTGTCAGAACCGCTGTCTTCCCAACTGAGCAATGGTGAAAGGGAAAAGATCATTCAGGCCTTCAGTAATGGTACCAACATTCATACTCTGGCTTCCATCTTCAAATTCCATTCAAGCACCATTAAGAGAACGACGAACATATTTAAGAAAGAGGGAACAGTAGAGAGAAAAACTGTATCAGAAGTTCACAACAGGAAGAGGGATCATCATTTCAACTTGGCGCTAAAGAGACCGAAAAGATTCAACTCAATCCATAAGACTTTTGGCACGTAAAGGAGGAGTTTCAGCTATGACAATTCAAATAGCAGTGAAAAAAATCTTGAAAATGAAATCGTACGTGTAACGTATGTGACAACTTGCTACTCCAGGAAAGAAAGTTAGAAGTTTGGAGAGGGCGAAAATCATCTTGAATAATTTGGAAAATGATCCTGGAATAATATATATATATATATATATATATATGAACTTAATTTCAATCCTTCATGAGCTTTTGATACTTAGCTATGATTAATTAATGATGAACATATCATTTTCCTTTATGATCGATTTCATAAAGATTCTTCTGTTAAACTTGTAATTATACACTCTTAAAAGTAGAGCCCAATAGTGTTATAAAAATCTCGCAGAATTCCAGTAACATATTTTTAATCATTTCTAAGATACAACGGTTCAAGGCTTAATCTAACAAATAGACAATTTTGCCTTTACACGATTTGGATAGTTTTGTTGTTACAGCCGGTATAGTCAGTTTTTTCATGTCTATTAATGGTTTCCCCCAGGTATGTATGCGTTAGCTAGTGAAAGGTATGAATCAATCTCTTATAATCCAGCTAGGGATTAAACATCAGGACAGACTGGGCTTTCTAGACGTAGTTGATAACCAGTCTAGAAGGACAAACACTGGAATCGAAACAGTATCTAGCATTGGCGTAGCACATACTATGCAAGATCATGGTGTTCACAATTATATCGACTGCAGTTGACCACCCATTACGTGGATGCATTATTAGTAGTATTAGCTAAATAACTGGGTAGAATAGTGTTATATAGGAATAGAGTTTAAAAATAGATCGTCAGTGAGCAAATACAGGCGATCACATTATTGAATTAAGTAAACCACATGACCATAGAGGAAACGCCTATATATGAAGTCGCATGACGTTTAGAAATGATCGCTATTTTTAGTCTATCCTTTATTACTATACGGGCCGCTATTCCTACTCTATCCTCTATTACTATACGGACCACTATTCTCTATTCAATTCACTATACTATTTCTCTATTCAGATCACGATACGGTCATTACTATTCGAGTGAGTATTATCGAGCAAGTACTATTAGTGCGAATGATATTCGAAGGTGTCTGACAGCAGTATTGTTCAACGGCGTTACTATAGTTGTATCTGCGATTACAAAGTCTCTACTACAAGGAGCATTACGAAAGTGACAACGAGTATTCGTTGGCATCACAAAAGTGTCAACCGAGTGTTCACTGACATCACAAAAAGTGGAATTTCTAGCTTTTCAGTGCCAACCAATCTAGGAGAAGCACTATTTTGCATTGAAAACCATGGAAGCGGGAAAATACTCCTCTGTCTTTCCCAGGAGTGCATGGTAATTCCAAGTAATTAAAGAAATATGTAGGGACCTGAAATGTTACTTAAAAATGTTGATTTGCACTCAGCCATTGTAGAGGTATTGGACATTAAGTTTTTGGATGAATCATTGCCATTATCAATTATAATTAATGTTCTTTTCGCATAGCTTTGTTTTTTTTCTTTCTTTTTTTTACATTTTTACGTGCAAGTGTTTTTACAATCGTTAAACAAACAGTATGAGTCGCATATAAACATGGAACATCCGACATCATTCTCACATCCTTGATAAAGTAAAAACAACCTGTGAGTTGCGATCAAAAATGCAATAAGTACACAAAAAAAAACGAATTAAAATTTAATCAGGAAAGTAATCCATCTAAATTAAAAGCAATAATTCTGGGACTAATTCTTATCAGTAGTAGGCTAAGATGGGTACAAATTAGAGCCTGGGCATAAATTGGTCTCAATCCGATACTGGACAGAACTGGATTCTATTGATATTATAGGACATAAGTACGCGTGTAAACGAAATAAATGAATGTTTATCGTGTAGGTTAATTCGCGGAAGATAATGGCCAAACAAAAATAAAAGCAAGCTGTAATTATATTTATAGAAACGCCTGGTAAAAGTTTGAACTAAATAAAACTAATGCATCTACGTCAACTCCTAGGTGTAAATCTCTATCTATAAAAGGCAGGATGTATGTGTGTGTGTGTGTGTGTGTGTGTGTGTGTGTGTGTGTGTGTGTGTGTGTGTGTAACGAATGCACGGCCGCAATTTTCGACGGATTTGCACCAAAATTTACATGCACATGCTCCAAGTTAGTGGAAAGGTCAAGACCGACTTTGCATTTCCCAAGTCCCGTCGATAGTGGAAATAATCGATTTCTCATGCTTCTACGGCAGTTTTCATGTATTTTGCGGCCATTTTGTACTGGCCAGAGTGAGAGCCTATAGCTGGCTGCCACGAATGGGCAGGAAGATTCTATTGGCCAGCGTGAGAGCCAACAACTGAGTGACACGAATATTAACTAGCATGCTAGAATGCAAAAAAAAAAAAATCGATAGCTGCATTCGTCACAAGTGGGAAAAATTTAAATCTGCATGGCACTTTACTCCAATTGGCTCATTCGCTTGCTTAAACTCAACGTTGATTCTGATTCCGCAGAACTGGGTTGGGTGTGAAAAAGTATTTGTTGTTAACATTCTTTTTTCATTCGGTTTTTCCAGTTACGAGTCCTTTTTTAAGCTGATCGTTTTGTGTTCATTTTGTTTAGTTCTTTTTTCGTAACATATTTAATGTTTAGTATAGAGCGTAGAAAAAATTGCAGTGTGAGATAGGCAAGAAATAAGGCATGTAGCAACATCAGCAAGGCAAAGGGCACTCCTTTAAAGGCAAGGAAGGGCAAAAATAGTGAAGTGATAGCGATTGCTGTATGAATCGTACGATTTTTTAATCAAGCACGGGCAACGCCGGGCCATGCTGCTAGTAAACAATATAGTTAAGAGTAAAATCTATAAGAAATAATGTACATATATCACTAAATCTGAATGACGCCTGAGAGTTTGATATTCGTAGTCAAATCTACAAACCACTGAATCACTTAGACAGGTATAAGCGTTCAGCGGTATCTTCTCCCTGACAATAAATCTTCGAGTTGCGTCTATATTCTCTTTCATGGCAGAAGACACGCTACAGGCTCATAACGAAACGCAAAATGAAATGCAAACTCGAACACTGTTTCAAATATATTTCGTTGTCTAATTTAGGAATTCTCTGTCGCGGTCCGGGGAGGTAATCAGTTAGTATTTGGGGACAACCTCAGAAGACAACAGTTATTTCTGATAACTTGGGCCAATAGATAAACTTTCCCCTTAAACCAGCTTGAACTTCTCCTACCAACTATCTGTTCACCTCTACATTTCGACTCCGGGTTCAAAACACTAGCGGGCGACATCGGAAATTTCACAACGGTCAGTTTTCCCCAGGTAACAGGTAGCTTGATACCACTTGAATCTCATCTGTGCTTGTTGTATTGCGAAAAGAAATGTGACAGCCACCGGAAATATATGATAGCGACCGGAAATGTACAACGTCCGTTTTGATGTCACCTGTCCTCTGAAGTTTTCATTTAATTATTTATTATTTCATTGTCCTGGATAAAACGATAAAATACATCCGCCAGCAAAGCCTCTGATCAGGGGATTTTGAGGTGCATGGAACCAACACTTAATTGCTGTTGTTTCCAGATCCACCCCGACCTCGCGTTGGTATCACCTGTTAGTGTCCAAGCTATGGACAAAAAGTTGACCCCTAAACTGGGGTCAAAGCACTATCAAATTTTTATTACTGGCAATACATTTTTTCAAAAATGTTGCCAGTAATAAATTTTTTTTTAAATTCCTACCATCAATACATTTTTGAAAAAAAATTAGTACCAGTAATACATCTTAGAAAAAAACAGCAATAGATTTAACAATCGATGAAAACCTTCTTTACAAAAATTCGTCTATGAAACCTGATCTACAAACTGATTTCTTACAAAAAATACATAAACTATTCATGCGAACCTATCCTAAAAATATCGTCGGCATTAAATAACCAACTGAGGTTGATATACTGTAAAACAAAATAAAACAAACCTTATTATTTTATCTTCTTTTGGTCAAGAGTGTGGCTGCTTTGAAACCCTACTTTCAGACTTTACTGCCGGTCATAAAAACAAGAATCTCCTAAAACTGTCATAAAATCATAACATCACACAACATTCCTTTCTACGTGGTTATCTCAATACTAGTACTACACATGTTCGAAAGAATAAGGAAAGCGAATCCAAATTCGGTTTTAAGTTTATTTTCCAATCCATGGCATTTGGTTAATTGTCGTAATATCTAGACGAACCAGGCTTTGTAACAAAAAGCAATAAATATAAAATGAAAAGAAAACTAGTAAAAAAATTAAAGTTTCATCTTGTACTTAGCTAAGATACTGTAGAAGCTTTGATCATCTTTTATGTGCCGTGTCACTTCAGAAAATGATCGATCGTGGCTCTCCACAATTTCCTATCCTTTGCAAACTTTAGCAATATTTGTCATTTTACTATCCTTCTTATTCTCTGTTCTGGAATCCATTTACACAAATTCGTTAAGACAGTTACTCACTGTTTTTCTCTGTCTCTCTTGAAATCAACATACGCTGTAAGAATCAATGTTCCCTGGAAATTGGAACTTTATCCGATTCTAAGTGTCCTTTTATATTCCTGTTTTCCTTAAATCATTACCATTGGTGGCGTGCTCCTTTCATGATATTCTCAGAATACTTCTGTAGAACCACATCTATGTTGACTCACAACCACATCAGAGAGAAAATTGTCTCATTGTCACATAGGAGGATTGATGTCGCATAGCAGTTCTCTTCTTTGTAAATTTAATTTTTTCTTAATACTGTATATTATTTTAGTTTATAAATTTCATGGTTCTTTATATTTTGCCGATGGTATTCATGTTCGGGAAATGTTTCTGGACAAATTTCTGAAGATATGCAAGACATCATTATAAATTGATTGTAAAATTCATATTCGTTTGTTCGCATATAAAAGATATATGAAAATTTTAAGTAAAACACATAAATTTTCAAACATAGACGTATTTTATCTGGTACATATCTATCCTTATCTTGATTACGGGGTGCGCGGCATTGATGCAAACAATGAGATTGGAAATTGCTGCGCATGCGTACATAAACACTTCAGCTCGGAAAGTGTGATGCGATTAAGAAAGTTTGTTTAGTCTTTGACTGCTACATTCAAAATAATTAGATGAGTAGATTCTTCACGTCATGTACAGGTTTTAGAAGCATTCATGTCATTTAATCCACTTTATTACCTTCTTTTATGTGCCGTCTACTTATATGACGTGGGTGGTCAAGAAAGTAGTAGGTTTGTTTTGTTTTCGCTTCAAGTCATGGTAAAAAAGGAAGAATACTGTTCGTAAAATTCTTTTTTTTAAAAAGTGCAGTATTGAATTTCATATTGTTTTTATAAAAATAAAAATAATCTTATTATAACATAAAATCCTTCAATCAATTAGAGCGTTCGGCTCTAAATGATTGAATTGGTTTTATGTTGTAAAGAGATTATTTTTATTTTTTAACACCATTTTAAGGAGGAAAAAAATAGTTTTAAATCGTAGTAGTCTCTATGATGTAACCTAAGGAAGGTTAGTGAATATAATAATCACAGGAAGGTTAGCAATGAACGATAATACTTAAGACAAGAACAACACATATAAGAATCGCGAGCGGCGCGTAGACGAAGTAGTCAACTGCTAGAAGTGAGCCAAGTTTATTCCACAATGAATCTCCAACTCTAGGATATTTACCAAATGCCCCACGCGGTCAGATGTGACACAAGGCCGAATTTAATGTGGGGTGTCCGAGCCCGTAGGCTTGGCCAAAAATTCCTCGTAGACCCCGTATAAAACGGGGTCGGGTAGCTGTTTCCCGAGACGAAAGTCTGCCCTTCGACATAGCATCGTCTGCGGATCCTCTTTGCCCGCAGACAGAGAGTTTGACCAGCACAGCTGGAGACGAATCTCGAACTCTATGATATCTACCAACGGCCCCACGCGATCAGATGCAACACAAGGCCGAATTTAATGTAGGGCTCCTCTCTGCACGGAGACCCCGACCAGCAAAGCTGGAGACGAATCTCCAACTCTATGATATCTACCAACGGCCCCACGCGATCAGATGCAGCACAAGGCCGAATTTAATGTAGGACTCCCCTCTGCACGGAGACCCCGACCAGCAAAGCTGGAGACGAATCTCCAACTCTATGATATCTACCAGCGGCCCCACGCGATCAGATGCAGCACAAGGCCGAATTTAATGTAGGGCTCCCCTCTGCACGGAGACCCCGACCAGCAAAGCTGGAGACGAATCTCAACTCTATGATATCTACCAACGGCCCCACGCGATCAGATGCAGCACAAGGCCGAATTTAATGTAGGGCTCCCCTCTGCACGGAGACCCCGACCAGCAAAGCTGGAGACGAATCTCCAACTCTATGATATCTACCAACGGCCCCACGCGATCAGATGCAGCACAAGGCCGAATTTCCAACTCTAAACCAACATAGAGTATTTACTACTCTGAATGCCCAAAATTTATTTATTGCATTTCTGAATGATGTTCAAAGTGTTCACAGACAGGGATAGTATTAGTTAAAATAATAATTTCTTTCAGTTTTCTTTTTATCATTTACTTTTATTTGTTTAGTATATTGTATTTTATTACATTAAATAAAGAGTGTTTCTTTTTCTTGTATTATTCCATATACATTTATTTTAATGCATATTTTAATGTTGGGTATTTTCTCAACATGTAGATTACATTCTTTAGTGATGCATTGTTCTTGTAGATTTAGACTCGGAAGGTAGATCACAAATTTAAGTAGTACCTAATTACCTATATCCACAAACTCTAAACTGCATACTTTTGAAGAGAAAAAAGTACTTGGTATAAAATGCTGTAATAAAATGCCATATGTATATGTCCAGGGTGTTCCAAAAATTCACGATGAAGGGGCCGCCATTTTTGGCTTCGCTTTGCGGAGTTCTTAATGAATCTCGCCATTTAAATCGTCCTGCGTTATATACAGTAGATCATTGTTTCTTGAACCGATTGGATGTCGGGAATCAAAGACTACACTTGACCAAACGGAGTTCAGCATAGAATCATAATCGTTTTTGGAATATCATATGAGAGAATTAACGCGACAAGACTTAGTGTTTGAATCTAGCTCATCACAGAATGTACAAATATTTATTGTCGCAAATACAACAAATGTGGCACATGGCCAAAATAGGGTTGGGAGGGAAAAGGATGGTCATCACTTGTCTTAATATAAAACTTAGCTAGCCACAACCACTAACCCTATCATACAAAACAATATTCCTATCACCAAATCAAAACAAGCATCCATACCTTTCATACTACGTCCATCAAAATACCTCTTCGTCTCAATGAAAGTCCTAAATAGTCCCCTTATGTACAAATATTGTTCGTGGGGGGAGGGGAATAAAAAAAACAACAATTTATTAAAAGATCCCCAATGTGTATATACAATATGACATAAAATATTTACAAGAAACTAAACAAAAAGGGAGTTAGTAATAAAAAAAACCCCACAAACCTTAAATGTGGCAGAAATATCAGTTAACCGGACGAAATCAATGCGGGACTATGAAAAATAAAGAAAACATTCATTCCTTCAAAGCATTCACACAGGCACACACACATTCACACACGCAAAACGAAAGGCGCCCCGAATCCACCAGAGAACTGACATCACTGACCACCTAACGAGGGAGGGGATGGGGAGTTAAACTAAAGGGAAAAAAATGGGGACAGAAATAAAAGGGGCCGATGAGTAAACACACCCTAGCTATGTTTACCGAAAAAGGAAAGAAAAACTAAAAAATCAACTACAAAAACCTAAACTAGCTTACTTTTAGGAAGGGTTGCCCAAGTTCAACCCAGGAAAAAATTATCCTGATACCTAACCGGCATCCAAATGCCACTCCAAGTCAGCCCCTTTTACTCGACACAGGCGCGCAAGATTCACCCACCTTTTGCCAAATTCTGATGAGGGGAGCCGCCACCTTTCCGTCCTAATCTTGACTTTAAGCTGATGCTTAAATTACAAGATCAGTTGGGAAGAGGTGAACTTCTCGCCATCTGACGCGTCGTCCAATTCACGACTCTCAACCCCTAGTAAGCAACAGAGCATATAGTGTTCAGCCTTCGTCAATTGCGGCACCACATTGCTACAAACAGAACTGGCTTCAAGGACAAAAAACTTTCCCTGCAGCATGAGAACCATGAGGCCTTCAACAAACTTGCACAACAGCACTACCGTCTTGCACTGAAAAAAGGCGTAACCAATGGTCTCGACTTCCCCAGTACAGCGACGACAGTTTGGATATTTCTCCAAGCCTGCTGAACAAAGTTTCTTGGCGACCCAGAGGGCCCCACGAATCACCAGCCAGGTGAGTGATGCCTCATCATTATTGAGACATTTCAACCCAGGCGCCCAAGGCCATATCGAGCGAGCCTCCTACTTCGTAAGACCGAGCTCGCCAATCAGATCATCTTGAACGGCCCCACTAACTAACAGTCGATACAATGCCTTACGAAACAACGCCTGGGCGTTGGAGAGGCCATCCGACGCATGTAAGAGGAGTTTCAGAGCACGACGACATTCGCGGTAGAAGGAGCACTCAGCTCGGTGTGTACGACCGACCTCCTCCTCGCACGAGTGCACACTTCTCAGGGATGGGAAATGCTTACGGACGTCTTCTTTCCAGAAGGCGCCCCTCCTCATTCGATCCGCGACACATTCGGTCTAGAAAGGTTTTGCGAAGCATATGTTGACGAATCTCAATGCTAGGCATACCCAGACTGCCCTCAGAGGGATGAAGGCAACAGATCTCGCGAGATACCATAAGGGTCTTGTCTCTCCACAAGAAAGAGAACAAGGTCCGAACTAATAAAATTAGTCTGGCATACGGGAGTGGAAGTACAGAGAGTCGGTACAGGAGAATCGGATAGATGTGTGAAACACATACTTCCGCCCTTCCCTTCAGGGAAAGGCTCCTCCGAGACCACAGATTAACCGCGATCTCGGCCTCCCCTTGTACCTCCGACCAATTCATTTCCACCTGGAGATCAGGACCGAACCAGACGCCGAGTATCTTGATCGGCCCATCCGTCCAGAGGAAAGGTCCGGGAAGAGAAACTCCCTTCCACGCACCCAACCGCAAGCAAACAGACTTATCGCAGTTGATCTTGGCTCCTGTCACCATCTCATACCCACTGATCTTTTTGCTGACTTCGTCAATCTCGGCTCTGCTCGACACAAGAACCGAAACGTCGTCAGCATAGGCAGAATACCTGGCTGAGGTGGTAGCCCCAGGCAGGGCAATTCCGCGCAGGACCGGATTCGCCTTTAACTTGCGAAGAACGTAAAGCAAAGGCGAGAGCGGACAACCTTGACGAATGGAGCGAGACAATACGAAAGGCTTCGATCTTACCCTATTCACCTCCACCAGCTCACCGGGGGTCGCATAAAAAAGTCGGATCCAGGAGCGAAAGTCGGCTCCGAAACCGGCCGCCGAAAGAACAGCCTCCAGAAAACGATGGTCAACCCTATCGAAGGCCTTGGACTGATCTAAATTGATCAGCGCGGCTTCACTGTCGACTTTTTCTAAGATCAAGCGTACCATATGAAGGTTATCCTGAATAGTCCTGCCCTTCACAGCACAAGTCTGTTCGGGGTCTATTAGACTAGACAGGACAAGCTGCAAACGGCTGGCTAAGATCTTCGCCAAAATCTTTAACTCAGTGTTTAACATGGTTAAAGGGCGAAAATTCCCTAACCCATCCCCACCGTTCTTGTCCTTACGCAGCAACTTGATCACACCCCTGGTGAACCGTTGAGGTATAGATCCCTGTTTCATCCAGTTGTTGAAAATCAGTTCCAGCAAAGGAACAAAACGGGCGACTGCCTCAAGTAAACTTCGTAGGGAAGACCATCCAGTCCCGGAGATTTATCCAGGCCAACCCATCACAGAATGTACAGGGTGATTGAAAAGTAACTCCCTATTTTATATATACTGGGCTTTCCGGTCATTTACAAATTATAGTTAAACGGAAGAGTCCATCATACATAAAATAGAGAGTTACTTTTCCATCACCCTGTATACATACACATGTTCACACAGAAATGGAAACGGGGTTTAAAAGTAACATTACTCCTTAAGTAAGCAATATTATTTATTTATTTTTATGTAATAATGAAGGTCATTAAATAGAAATTTAATTCAGTTAACTATAGAAAATAACGCACGGTAAATGGCCACCATTTTGAGCTTTGGTATGCACAGGCTTTATCGTTATTTGTTAACTCTTATATTCTTCCAACTCTGTTAAGTTGCTGCTCATTTATGATTTTTATTGCAATATTTTGCTAAGGTTTTTAAGCTTACGATGCAATAGGGAAGTTTCTACCGATTCTATTTTCGTAGACCTCACCATGAGCTTATTCCTTTATTAACTTAAGAATTAAGATTAATAAGAAAATTCAAATGGGAAAGCCGTGAAATTAACGTATATTCTAGTTGTTCGATTTTCCATTGCTGGCTGGATTACTTATTAATGATCATCTCTTCCCCAAGTAACATGTACGGAGTTACACGGTTATCAGCAGCGGGAAATAATCCCTGAATTCACCAATTGGACGAGGTGGGGGCCATATTCTTATCCGTGCAAACAACTACAGTCGGAATTTGAATTCATTCCCCAATCGCATTTTTCATTGTGTTCATTGCTCAGCCAATTTTACACTTCCTTTCTAAAAACAGGATAACTTTTGAGAAAATTTCCTCTTCTTTCAAGATATGCTTTTTATATATATATATATATATATATATATATATATATATATATATATATATATATATATATGTGTGTACAGTGTAACCCGGATATAAGAGAAACCCGGATATAAGAGAGATTGTCTCTGGTCCCAAATTAGAGCCTGTGTTAATGTATATAAATTAGACCAAACCCGGATATAAGAGAAACCCGGATATAAGAGACTTCTTCTCCGGTCCCGACAACTCTCTTATATCCGGGTTACACTATATATATATATATATATATATATATATATATATATATATATATCGCCTTTGATGCTCATAAACCAGTTCTGGTATAACCAACCTACTTTTGTCATTAATGATGTTGTCCCAACAAATATTGCTTTCTGATGAAATAGGAGAAAAAAAAAGTTAAAACGGTTAAGAATAATCTCTTCTGGATTTCTGGGATTAGGAATTATCCCTATTTATATCATTTACACGTAGACTATTTTCTTTATCCTTGTTGTTGTCATCTCAACCTTTCGGCAGTTGTGCTCCCCGGACGTCATCATTTCATTGTCGATCCGGGTAACCTAACAGGAATTTCGAACTGAACACTTTATTTAATTCACGGGGATTGATTGTTCCCGTCTCACTGCACTTGCCCAGTTTCCAGTTATTCACACACTGCCTGGTCATAGTATTTGCTATTTCAGGTGGGAAATGTTTATAGTAAAGGTTATCTGGTGAAAGTTATGTTGATCGGAACAAGGTCTAGTAATCCATTGACTTAAATGAAATGATCAAAACAATAAAAGGTAGAATTCACCTCTGAACTATAATCCTTGCTTTCATCATTTCTTTCATTCTTACCGATTTTCCGTGTTTCTGTTTTTATTGCTTGTGTTCTTTCTGTTTTATTTGCTTGCTTACTTTAGATTTTGCCCGTGTTCTTTCTTTCCTATTTTTTGAATTCCTTCATTTTTTTTCTTTCTTTGGCTTTCTTTCGGGATGTCTTATCTTTTATACCCCGCTTTCTTTCGCATATAATTAATTTTATTTCAGTTTCATTCATTTTGTGTTCCTTGTGGACTTCCCCTCTTATCTTTTATCTATAATTTTCTGAATCTGTTCTTTCTTTCTTTCTTTCTTTCTTTCTTTCTTTCTTTCTTTCTTTCTTTTCATAAATGATAGTTTTTTTTTCACCAAATTATTAAGAGGATAGGTTCATCCTGTACATACCCTGCCTTGGTCTTTTTGACAGGAGTAGCAGTTTATCCCTTGTTCCCTGTTTAGGATTGGGTTTACGGTGCCTTTTAAATTTTTTTACTTCTAACGTTCCTGCCTGAACTCTGAAATTTTATACCAGAATTAAATCTTGACCTCTTCAATTCTAGAATTACTGTTCCTGGACAACCCCAAGCACTTCACTTCTTGCCCTTTCTTACGCTCATACAACAATACACAATAACGCTCTTTCTTGAATGACTCTAAGGTCTTGTTTTGGGCGTAAATTAGTAAAAAAAAAATTCGGTTTTTCAACCTTCTCTATTAATTTTTTTCTTTACTTGCTTTGCTTTCTTTCTTACCTTCTTTTGTTTACTTGATTTCTTTTTTTCTCTATTTCTATTTTTAAAATTTCATGTTCTTTACAATTTCTTTTCCTTCTTTCATATACTGATATATTTTTCTTTACCTTCATTGTTTCCCTTCTTAAATCCATTCTTCTTTTTTATATACAGTGTAACCCGGATCTAAGAGAGTTGTCGGGACCGGAGAAGAAGTATCTTATATCCGGGTTTGTCTTATATCCGGGTTTGGTCTATTTTATATACATTAACACAGGCTCTAATTTGGGACCAGAGAAAATCTCTCTTATATCCGGGTTTATCTTATATCCGGGTCTCTTATATCCGGGTTACACCGTATTTGATTGCTCTTTTTCATACTTTCTTTTCGGTTTTTGTCTATCGTACACGTTCTTTCGTATCATTTATACAATGCTAACTTTTAAATACTTTCTTTTTTTCTTTTCTCACTTTCTTTAATTCGTTTTTTCTCTCTTTTTCTCTTTTCTATATTATTTTCTTTTTCTTTTTTTTTCTTTTCTTCCTTTGCTATTTTCTTTCATATCGGTTCTCTTTTTTTTGCGTTTTTTTTCTTTTCTTTTCTCTCAAGATTTCCTACCTTATCTTTTCTTTCACATAGTTCACTCATTCTTTATTTATTTTTCTAGATTTACTTTCCTTAGACATTCTTTCTTTCTTTCATTTCTTTCTTTTCAAATATGATTTTGGATATTATTTTTAGTCTTTACTTTGCTCTTTCACTCTCTTTTTCCGTTTAACTTCATCGACTTTCTTTTCTTTCTTTTGCGCACTCTCTCCGTCGCATTTTTGTCGTTGCTTTTGTTGCTGTTGTCTCTGCTCTGTTCTCCGACAATTTCCCTGTATTGTCCTTTTCCTTTCTTTTATTCAGTTTTTCCTTCTTTCTTTCTACAATTTCTTTTTCTGTGTACACACCCGCTACTTATTCTCCCCTAAAACATGTTGCGGTTTTCACCAAACTCCTATTCTCTCCCCACTATTATCTTAACATACACTCTCGTACACACCCACCTTCCTTACTGAATCGTCAAATACACATCACTTCTAACCATCGTCTTTCTGTCCGCCTTCTTTTTCTCTCTATTTCTATCCTCTCTCTACTATTCTCTCGCTTTCTCTATCTCTCTCTCTCTCTCTCTCTCTCTCTCTATCTATCTATCTATCTATCTATCTATCTATCTATTTGTGAAAGCTTCTTTCTCAATCATCGTGTACTTTATAGTTTTGCTAACGCCATTCTCTTCTCTCTCTCTCTCTCTCTCTCTCTCTATCTCTCTATTTTCTATTCTCCTTCTTTTTCTATTTACTCTCCTTTTTTCTCTTTCTCCGGTCTACACAAAAAACACGTCTAATATCCTGTCTCTGTACGCAACACACAAATTAAGCGATAATTAAATTTAACAATAGCAGACACACAAATGTAAATTTTGGTCTCTTAAGTAAAAAAAAAAAAAAGATTAATAAACGGATGATTTCGAACCACCAATGCCAGTATTATTCACTGGAGTCGATGGGCTTAAGCGGTATTTTTTTCTTCTTAAAAAACCAATTGAAAATTTTTCAATAAACAGGCTGTAATTTAGTAATTTTCGACGAAAACGAGACGGAAGCGATTAGAAGGAAAATAGTTAATTTCTACAAAGAAAAAGAAATTTTTAATAAAGAAAGAGATAAAATTTATGAAGCTTATCTGTACATTTCGTTTTCTCTTTCGTTTTGTTGTTATTGTTGATAACAATGTCAAGAGTGTGGAATGGCGTAAATTGAAGAAAGGAGAGACCGCTGAAAAAGAGGGAAACGTAGAAAGTAATAAGAGCATGAGGAACTGAGAGAGAAGGAAGAAAAGAAAGATAAAATGATCTTTGAAAGAGAAAGAAAGAGCGTAGATTATTAATTTGAAGATCAGACTAAGATAGTACACATTATATACTGATATATATATATATATATATATATATATATATATATATATATATATTGTTATCCTTATCTTTTCTATATACTATTTATTATCATTCTTAATTATATATCCTTTCTTACTACGGCAATTACTAGGTCATTTCATTTTGCATCCCTTCTGCATTTCCTAGTGTTATTTCCCTTTCCTTGTCACACTCAATTCTTTTTCTTTTTATGTTCCTTGATTTCTTTCAAGACTTTCCTCTAGCTTCTTTTAATCAGCCTCGTTTTGGTTCCCTTCCTTATTTCTACAACGAACGTGACTTTTTCTTTCTCCATTTTTCTTTCTTTAACGATTATCATTCAATGTTTCCAGTGTTCTGTTATGTCTTCATCAGCTCCTTCTCCTTTCTCCCTTATTTCTCCTCATCCTTCTATTTTCCTTCTTTCTCCTAGCTTTCATCATTTTTCTTGATTGCCTGACCCCGCGGTGATTTCTAGTGACTATCTATGATTAATAATTTGAGTCGACTAATCAAACCGACGAAAGCAGCGCGTCCCATTTCGAAACGTCTTCGTTTAGGAAAGACAGGCCGGAAATTAGTGAAACAAGATTTGATTAGTGTATCTGTTAGCCTTTGTATTTGCCTATTAAGCATTTACCAAACTTAGGCGGGTCATCTTCTGTCATTACTATTACGGCCTGCATTGAAAGATGTCTTCTGTTGAGACATCCCACACTTCCAGCACGTGCCATCCACTTTTTCATAACGAACTTTTTTTTTACGTGGCGCATAAAGCGTTATGCTGGGTTTTTTCATCGTGTCAAAATTTACAACCAGTTTTACTACAGCCTTCATTCAAAATAGATGTTTCTCGGAATTAAATTTTTCATTTATTAAGCTATAATTAGTCTAACACAGGAGTCACTGCGAGATGAGTTTGTTAACCACTGCATTAGCGTAAATATAAACACGAACTGAAGGACATCCTCTGACGAGGCAGTAAAGCCATTAAAACACAGGGGATTAGTAAGTATCAAACAATACGAAAAAGAAAAACATTATTAACGAACGAGAACAATAAAAGAAGAGGAATTAAGAAAACAGTAGATAACGATTGACATTGTGTTTAAATTTTTGAAGGTCAAAGTTGACTAGAAAGCAAGAAGCCGGAAGAAAGTTGCACAAGTGAAAAATACGAGAAAATAAACTGTTAGCATTGAATCGACTGTAAATTGATGAGGATTTTTTGCCAATCTAGTACGGCGCTTAAGTTAATAAAGTCTAGGTACCATAGACGTAAGTTCATCAGAATAATTACCATGAAAGTATTTATAGAAAAACCACATGGAAACCATATTTTAATGGTGGGAAAATGGCTGAAGGCGATATCTTTGTTGTTACTACGATGTTTCGCGGAATTACTGTACAGCCTACTTTGAATCGGAGTTCACCAGCATAATAAATCCTACAGGCATAAGATTTGTTAGACTTAGTACCTCAGGAGAGAAGTACATAATGAAAGACAGTGTTAGAAAAAATATGATTGATCAACTGGCCACTAAACTCAGTTATCACCAAGAAATCCATATTCAGGAATGGAACGGAATAGTCTACAGAGCGAAGGGTTCAGTTTATACTTTCGGAAATTACCTCCGATTAATAGATGGGGAACATCTCTGGAGTGTGAGAAGATGAAAGAATCTCGCAGACATCGGCCTAAACGCCATCTGAATATAAAGACAATCATTTCGGGCTTAATTGCGATTTACAAGAGAAAAATGGAACAGCATCACCAGTAATTTTAAAAATAGGCTTTCCTGGTGCTAAGAAGACGGGTTGCACGGTTGTCAGTAAAAGGATGAAACCGAAATGCAATTTGAAGATCCGGAATACTAGAAACAAGCAGACACGGAAGTTTAAATATCTGGGACGCATCTTGACAGAGGACGGCAAGTGCGACACTGACATCCCCAGGCGTATTGGGATGGCCAAAGACACATTCCAAAAGCTGGGCAGAGTAATGCGAGACAGGGGGATATCTTTAGTAACAAAGAAAAGAACACTGAACTGTTACGTGACATCTCTCCTTCTTTACGGCAGCGAATGTTGGACGATTTCCTCAAAGATGAAGAAGAGACTCGAGACGACAGGGATGTGGTTCTACAGAAAGATGCTAAGGATATCATGAACCGAGCGTGTGAGCAACGTTGAGATCTTAGAGAGGTTGTAAACAAGGAGGAGGCTTATACTTAATATCAGGAAGAGACAGCTGAAGTTTCTGGGACACATAATGAGGAAGGAAGGAAACAATATGTGACATACCTGGCGGACAATGACAGAATATGGTCTGGGGGAGAAAGTAGAGAGAAGGAACTTGCAATGGATAGAGGGACATGGAGAGCCTTGAACGCCTACGTCCTGAAAGGACATGGCATATAAACAGAAAAAAAAATGCTAAGAATGAAATCAACATTATGGCACACGTACATGGGAATCAAATGAACTGATCAGTATATCTACCACCATGTTTTTTATTTGCTACTATTTTCCAGCAAAAATAGCACCTCCCTCTTTCCATATAGGTTATATGCGCCCCTCTAGATTATTTTTACTCTTAGAATGGTTACCATCCAAGACTAAATCTACCTCTGTTATTTAACTCATAGCTGGTGGTGGGGAATAGATCGATTCATAATTTTCCCATGGGTATTTTTGCAAACACAACAAACTAGACCGGAATTTGAAATCATCTCAACGATTCCAGATTCTCCTTTGATATCCGTTACACAACCCACACACCCGAGCTAAGGTAATTAGATTTAAAACATCAGAATTGACTTAGATTAAAAATAATTATGTGATGAAACCTTAATTAAAAGGTGTCTCAAAGCTACTTGCAGCATTCAAAAAGTGGGAGGAAATTGAACAATATTAAAATCATCACTTTTAAGGAAGGTCGTTAAAGAAAGCGTGAAGAAAGGACTAAACATAAACTGCAAAAAGACAATGCATTTTTGTTAGCAAAACGATGAGCCAAAATTCAAATTACAAATTGGGGATACCAAAACAAAACTAATACAAAAAAATTATTTAGGAATGGTTCTAACAGAGGACGGAAAATGCGACACTGAAATCCGAAGACACATTGGGATAGCTTGTAAGAATGTTTGTTTAGATAATAATGGTTAAGTGAAGTCTTACTATTTAATCCATAGCTGGGAGAGAAGAAATGAATTCATACCTTTCCCAAGGGTATTTGCGTGTAAGTTTATATAACAAACCCAAATGGGATTTGGAGCTCGACTCTCCAATTAATAATTTCGAGCCATTATTCATTACACCACCTGCACATCCAAGCTTACGTCACCTGGTATTCTTAAGCGGCCACCCGTCTAAGTACTGACCAGGCTCGACGTTGCTTAACTTCGGTAATCGTACGGGAAAAAGTGTTTCAACGTGAGGTGGCCGTAAGGATCATCTCAATATAATATGACATATAAAGAGCAGTAGATAAGTTGCAGAATCATTCAACAGAACGAGAATCGTATTAATATGTTCTATAGGAAGAACATTAAGCGTCAGAAACATTCGAAAGGGTCATGGGTATCGAAAGATAACATAAGGGCATTATCCATTGCTTCAATCTGTTGTATTGTGCTTTCAGTAGGTAGAACTTTTACATCTCGGACAAACTATGCGAAGTCCACAGACTCGAATCATTGTATACGTGATAGAAATTAGGTTCTACTCGACAGTTTGTCAAGAACTGCCGCAATGTTGGTCAGATTGTCGCGTGGCTGCTCCCTTGAGCACATCAGATTTCTCCAGTCAAGGTTCAATAGTTAATGTTACAGAATGAAGAGGCTAGGGCCATTATGGCCAGAGATTGCAAGGGTGCCTCGTGGGCGTGGTATTCTGACAGTGATGGATTACCTTTACCTGAGTTTTGTATATAATTCCAAAATTCAGAATTCAGCAGAAGACCGCAAGAATTTTGAAGTGTCGATATGTCTCCCACACTCAAGACCGGCTAAGACCAGCTACAGAAGGACCGTGAGCCAACGTGCAACATGCGTCCCGATGATGCCAGTTCTCCAGCTACCTGCTTAGAATCCAATCTGCCACCAATCTCTCCTAATAAAACGAATAAGAAAAAGAAATTGTCCCTTTCGCTGATACCATTTTATGTAGACTCAGAAACCACACTGTATGCAACATTATCATTCCTCCTTATCCTTAAAATCTTCACTTCTTATCATCATTTATCTATATCACTCAGCTCGTTTATCATTACCCCGTCTGCTAGTCACCTCTACCTTGCGTGGCTCTCAAGCTTTGTACTGGGTAAAATTTAAATAAAAAAAAACATTCAGAGAGATTACCCAGGTGAGCCTTTGAAAGGCAACGCATTTAAAAAGTGAAGAGCGTTGTTTGTTTCGCAAAGAATGTGAAGCAATTAAAACACATTCGCACAAAACTGACCACCATCGATTTCATAATTGTCGTATACACGAGTGGGGTTTCTTTGCCTTATGTGAGAAATAGACGTTTCAGTGAATTTGTATTTTTCATTTTTGCACAAACAACTTCACGATTGTTCACAAGTGGGCCACGACAGTTGTTTTGAGTGCGCGCTTAACGTTGAAGCGGAAGGAAAACTTTCCGCCTGATGTCATGAAGACGCTAAACACATTTGTCAATTTTCTACGTTGTTTTCCGCACTTAAACAATATTTGTCTCCCAAAAAATATTTCTGATAAAATGAGGATTTGAAATCATAATGCGAGAAACAATAGGCACCGCAAGCATAAACACGCATGACACTCCACTCTTTCCTCTCTCCCTCTCTCTCTTCTCTCTCTCTATATATATATACACACACACACACACACACACACACACACACACACATATATATATATATATATATATATATATATATATATATATATACTGAAACATACAATGACGCAACTACTTGAGTATGATATGAATATAGACCACATTTTGATAGATAGATAGATAGATAGATCGGGAGAGTGAGAACGAAGGAACGACTTTGCGCCTGACAGAATGACACGAAAAGAAAGAAAGAAAGAAAGAAAGAAAGAAAGAGATTACGTAATACCCAAAATTCAATGAACTGATTTCAAGAAGACGCTTGTCTGCTTTCCTGTAAATTCAGATTTCTAAAGTTTAGTAATTTATTATAAAGTTTGGTCAGGTATCATCCTTTTCTTATTTATAGGCTCTTCAAATGGTATAGCTATAGATTGATTCGTTTTCGACTGTTTAGCAACCTTTTCGAGTTTATTTAAAGTCAAACAATACTTTTAGATTGCAAGAATTTGTTTTTAAAAAATAAGTGTTTAGTGAAACAAGTCTTACTATTTAATCCGTAACTGGGGCGAGAAAAGGTGAATTCATATCTTTGCCAAGGATATTTGCACGTAAAGGAAAATAATGAACCCAACAGAAACTGGGAGTCAGCTCTCGGATTAACAATTTTGAGCCATTATCCATTACACCTCACTCATATCCAAGCTTGCATCACCTGGTATGCCCAAGCAGTCACACATCTAGGTACTGGCCAGGCTCGCCATTGCTTAACTTTGGTAATCGTACGGGAACGAATGTTGCCACGTGGTATGGCCATAAACCACTGAAACATGTTATAAGAACAGAAAAGAAAATTGTAATGACAGGCTACTCGACCCCGTTTTATACGGGGTCTATGATAAATTTTTGGTCGAGCCTACGCGATCGGTACCCCACATTAAATTCGGCCTTGTGCCAATTCTGACCACGTGGGGCGGTTGGTAGATATCCTGCAGTTGGTAATTAATTGTGGAATGCACTTGACTCACTTCTAGCAGTTGACTATTACTTCTACGAGACCGCTGGTAAATCTTATGTGTCGTTTTTATCCTCAGTATTATCGTTCATTACTAACCTTCGTGTGATTTTTCTATTCAGTAATCTTCCCTAGGTTGCAACATATCGTCTATTTCTTACTTGGTTATCGATTCACCCTAAGTTTGGTTGGCAACTGTTAATGATATGAAAGTATAAAAATACATTTCTATAGTAAAAACACCAGCAATACATGTTTATATAAAAAATACCAACGATACATAGTTATAGTAAAATTACTAACAATGCATTTTTTAAGCAGAATTACCAACACTAAATTTTATAGCAAAATTACCAACAATAAATTTTATCTGTTTCAATAAAACGGCGTCCAAAATATTTAGATTTCATTGTTAAATAAACCATAGAATTTGATATGCTGCTAAACAAAATCAACCAAATAACCAAAAATTAAACATCATAGAAGAAAGGTAATGCCGTTCATGTGCTGGGATCGTCGGGGTATTATTCATTTAGAATTCTTAAAACACAATCAAACACTAAATGCACATTTATACGCCCAGCAGCTGCAACGTGTCCATAAGAGCTTGGTCAAATGTTCCCTGTGAACACAAATAGAGAAAATTTTGCCCATTCTGTTAATGCAAGACCGTATAGTTCAGGAAAAATAATGGAATTATATAAAGCCACCCGAGACTCGATGAACAACTCAGTAGAAAGCGAGTACAGTCATAAAATACTCTGTTCATGGTGGGGAGTAACCCGATACGTTCTGGGTGTAAGGTGGGCGATATTGTACAGCTAATATATCAAACCTAAGGGAACGAGTGAATGAAACACAACCTGAACAAAATCGCGAAGTGACTGATCTTGCGATTATGTGTGATAGAAATGATGTATCCCAACCCACTATGTTTATTTAAACTTGCGCCAAACGATTGTTAATTTTTGTTCCTTTGTTGCAAAACACTTTACCGCGGAAAACTTTCTCAAATGAAAATCAATGTGAAGTGAACGTTGAAAATTTTTCACATCAAAATCTGCGTAATTTTAAACAAATGTTATGGAAAACCTGTCTGATAATTGGGAAAATTCTTCATCTCCGATGTGTTGTTGTCCAGCATGGCTCTCAGCAACTTACTGTTCTTTGTTTTGTTTTTTGTCTCTCATTCCCAATCATTGACCTGCCACCTATTTTCACAAGCTCGTTAGGTCGTTTACTTGCTTATTTACTCTATCCCTCTTTCTTCCAACATATCCTGTGAGTGTCGCATTCTCTAAACCCACTTTTCACCTTATGTGACCTAAAAATTTCAACTGTTTCTTTCAGATTTTATGTAAGAGTGTGCTTCCTCGTTGATCACATGGTCAGCCCATGATAATCTCAGTATCCGCCATTGAAAATAATAATGAAAATAAACGGTGTCTCCCCCAAAATAGACATTATATTTTAGTCTATTAACATAGCCAAATCTCACTCAAATGACCTAAAATTTTCACAAAATGTGTAAAAACTAAGTTGTCTGTGCGGACTTAACTCAATGTCAATCTACTAGGAAGATGAATCGGGCGTACCAATGATAATGGCAATGTGCTGTTGAAATGGTCACCACGTTCACTTGACACCATGTGATTTTTTTTCTAATGCGGCTATATGAAAAGACAGGTCTATATCCCCCTCATTCTACAAACCTAGAGGAACTTAAGCAGAGAATCACTGAGGCGTTGGAAAATGTCACGAAAAATATGCTACAGCGTGTTTGGTAGGAGCTAGACTACCGACTTGATGTGTCTGTCGTGTCACAGGTGATGTGCATAATG
Source organism: Acanthosepion pharaonis (assembly GCA_903632075.3). Taxonomy (NCBI): domain Eukaryota; kingdom Metazoa; phylum Mollusca; class Cephalopoda; order Sepiida; family Sepiidae; genus Acanthosepion; species Acanthosepion pharaonis. The sequence goes on from CAHIKZ030002777.1 coordinate 4,321,768, forward strand.
AAAATTTGTGAAGCTTTGTGAAATCGATTATAAAATCTACATCCCTTTAAATATCTTGTTTGAATTTTGAGAAATAAATATTTTCTTATTCAATATGAAGTCTGTTTAGTTTCGTTTGTAGTTACTCAGATATTTAGATTTTGTATAATGTCTCCAAACCTAAACTTCTCTCCGTTAATCATCTGAGAGATTCCTCTCTGCCTTCCATCAGCATGGCTGATGCTAACCTCCAGGGAAGTGGATCGTGTGCGCCTTCTCGGGCTAACGTTATCAGATAACATCAAGTGGAAAGACTATATGAAATCCATTGATACGTCAGCTGCTAAAATTTGGTTCACTGTATCTTGCGAAATATTTTTTCCCACCAGAATCTATCTTACATGTCTACCATTCGCCCATGCTTAGAATATTGTTGCCACATATGGTTCGGTGCACCTGCTATTTACCTTGAGCTCCTTGATAAAATCTAAAGAAGAATCAGCAATATTATTGGACGTGATCTGGCAGCTTGGTTTCACTCACTTTCCCACCACCGTAATGTTGTTTCTCTGTGTCTTTCAATAAATACTTACATGGTAATTGTTCGGATGAGCTCTTCGCTATGGTATCTAGACTTTTTTAATTTAAGTGCAGTACTAGACGGGCTGCCGGAGTCATCAATTTACAGTTGAGCTGGCTAGATATAACTGTAAGTTCTCTGATAACAGTTCTTTTATCGCACTTCTCACTTGTGGAAATCCCTTCTGGTTCCATACTTTCCAGCCTCCTTTAATCTGAAAAAAAATTAAATGCAATGTCAATCGCTATCTACTATCCTCCTGCTTACTCTTTTCTCTTCCCGCTCATTATTAATGTTTCTGTTCTTAATTTTTCCACACCATATAACCCCTTGTGTTGTAGTGGCTTTTTCATGGGGAGATACCGATTAAAAAATAAATTATTTTTTTGGTAGTTACAATTTCTGAGTTTGTTGAGGGCTGGTGTATGCGCTGAGAGATAAACATATATGTCTCCAGAAAAAGCCCACAACAAACATGGCAGACTCAGGATGTGAGTCCACGTAAAGAAATGTATTTAACGGCAAGAACCAATATAAGAGACCCGGATATAAGAGAAACCCGGATATAAGAGAAACCCGGATATAAGAGAGATTTTCTCTGGTCCCAAATTAGAGCCTATGTTAATGTATATAAAATAGACCAAACCCGGATATAAGACAAACCCGGATATTAGAGACTTCTTCTCCGGTCCCGACACCTCTCTTATATCCGGGTTACACTGTATTTACAGTGTAACCCGGATATAAGAGACCCGGATATAAGAGAAACCCGGATATAAGAGAGATTTTCTCTGGTCCCAAATTAGAGCCTGTGTTAATGTATATAAAATAGACCAAACCCGGATATAAGAGAAACCCGGATATTAGAGACTTCTTCTCCGGTCCCGACAACTCTCTTATATCCGGGTCACACTGTATATGTATAAACAAATGGTGTATTAACAACAAAGGGTTACAAGTGACAAAGACAATAATGTGTGTAACGTGGAAACTTTATATTGTGTGTGTGAATCTATTGTTCATGCGTTTCCCAAAAGAAAATGCGTTCTTCCGCGAGAGATTTACATGTTGTCGTATAAGCGGAAAAGTAAAAAGAGAATGATCAAAAATTATCGTAGAGTATTTAGAGTGCCGGATAGCGTCCCCTAGCAACGGTTTCGAAAATTAAATGGAGGTAACTCGACAACTTCAATGGACAGTGAACGCCTGTGATATTGACCTTGTGCCCAACTAAGGAGTCTCTTGTAAATATCTAAATATATTACACGCGAAAACATCCGCAAACAGCAACGCCAGATCGCATATGTTTGAGAACGTAAGTTCAAGCATGCGCACAGAGGCGCTTAAAAAGCGAAGTTAAAAAAAAAAAGAATATGGAAGACAAACAATCGAAAACATCATGTTCTCGACAGACGATTGAATGTCAATTTCCCTTTCGTTTTCCGCACAAAGACACGGAAAACTGCTCACTCAAATCTTTTATTATTCGCTAACAAACATATTCACGCGTCAATATATTTATAGATAATGTCAGAGATCCGAAGAGACAAAAAAAAAAGAGAGATTTAAAGAAAGCATCGGAACTGTTAAAATGAAGAACGTGACAAACATACACTTTCATAAAAATAGTGAAAAAAATTACAAAAATTTGATGTATATAGACGTATATTTAAACACTTACGTTTTTCAAGTCTGTGCATATGTGTGTGTCTGTGTTTGTGTGTGTGTGTGAGGGAGAGAGAGAGATCGCGCACTTCGGGTTTATCGTCATACGAATGTGTATAATATTAAACTTATGTAAGTAAATATCTGGAAAAATTGAATTTATCAAGTAATAATGTATATATCACAATGTTTTATAGTATATAGTTTTTAGCATAGTACCCAGCAAAAGTAGTTTCTTTGGATATGTAAACACCAATTTCATAAAGGGTAGTGTTTAGAAACATTACGCTTGGTGGAATACTGATATGTACAGGCATTATTAATTGTATCTGCTTAAATGCCATATTACTAAGATCTACTAAAGACCGAAAAGAGAGTACTGTAGGCAATAAAGACTAGTTAAAACGGACCAAAGTTGTATTGTTTGTTTTATTCATTTCACCACAAGCAAAGCAATAAAGCTGCTAAGACGCAAGGGGTCACTGAGTGAAAGAATATAAGAAAAAGAAAACATTATTACAATAAATCAATACGAATTAATAAAACAGAAGATAACGATTAACCTTATATTTAAATTTAAAGTGCGATAAAAGAAACCATTAGCGTAGAATTTGCGGTGACATCTAGACATTTCAGCTTAAAACGCCGAGACCTAACCGCCAATATAAGTCTTGCTTTTAAACTCATAAAGTCTATGTATCACACAGGAAAGTTCATCAGAACAATTACAATCGAAATATCTATAGAAAAGAGACTAAGTTACTGCCGTGGGAAATTGGCTGAGGACGAGATGCCAGAACAAGACAAAAATATTGCACATTCTTCAACAAAAATATTAGTTTGGAATTCTTTATTCTTCTTCATTTTTTAAGTCAACAGCAACTGCCCTAGTATTTTGAATTCATGTATTTCTAACGGTTAGCTTCTTTTATGTGCCGTGTTCCTTCAGGACGTAGGCGATCATGGCTCTCCACTTCCCCCTATCCTTTCTAGTTGTCAATATGTTTTATCCTTTTGCTACTTCTCTCAAACCCTGTTCCTTCATCCACTTCCTTAATCCCGCTAGGTATGTCACGCGTTGCTTTCCCTTGTCTCTCTTTCCCTATATCCATCCTGTGAGTATCAAATTCTCCAACCCTCCTTTATTATTACATGTCCCAGAAATTTCAGCTACCTCTTCCTGGTGTTAAGTATAAGCTTCCTCCTTGTTTACATCCTCTCCAAAACCTTATTGTTGCTCACATGTTCGGTTTATGGTATCCTTAGCATCCTTCTGTAGAAGTATACCTCCGTTGCCTTGTCTCTTCTTCATCTTTGAGGAGACCGTCAGATATCACGTAGCAGTTCAGTACTCTTTTGTTTGGTAGCAATGAAACCCTTCTCTCTCGTAATACTCTGCTTAGCTTTTGGAATTCGTCTTTGGCCGCCATCCCAATACGTCTTTGTATCTCAACCTTATACTTATAATTCCCAGAAATTTAAATTTTCGCACTTGCTTGACTTTAGTATCCACGACCTGTAAATCGCATTTCGGGCTCATCTTTCTAGTTGTTCCATTTGAGCCTTACTATTCAATAGTCAATTCTCAATGCCAAGCGTGTAATTGTATGTGCATCTCATATACGTGTATTTGTGTGTGAATGTATTAGGTTATCCCAAAAGTTCGTAAACACTTGCAAAAAATTGAATTTTTATGCAACACAATCCAGCACAATCGAGACAAGCGATGGGTTCAGAAAAGGCAAGAGACACCGTCGGTTCCAAAAACAAGATCGATTCGGCAAGAAAGTCATGTTGTGCGTTTGGTGGAACTTTGAAGGAATCGTGCATTTTGAGTTGGTTCCGAATGGTTGTGCCATCAGTGCCGAACTTTACCGTCAGCAACTGGAGCGTGTCTACGAAAAGTTGAAGCAAATGTACCCGACTCTGATCAACCGAAAGCGCGCTTTGATGCAGCACGACAATGCCAAGCCACACACCGCCAGGAAGACCAAAGACAAGTTTGAAGAGCTGGACGGCGTTGAGGTTCTGCCACATCCAGCCTACAGTCCTGACTGTGCTCCATCAGATTACGGCCTTTTCCGCTCAATGCAACACTTTCTGAAGAGCCGCCGGTTCGACTCGTTTGATGACGTCGAGGAAGCGTATCAAGAATTCTTTGATTCGAAGCCGGCTGAATAGTACTTTCACCAGATCCGAAAGCTTGCAGATCGATGGCAGAAAGTCTTGGAAAATGATGGTCTTTATTTTGAGGAATAATTTTTGTTGTTTTTGTTATTACTTGGCGAGTAAAATTTCAATTTTTTGCAAGTGTTTACGAACTTTTGGGACAACCTAATATTTGTGAGCGCCTGTATTTGTGCGTGCGTCTATTTGAAGTGATAAAAGTGTAGACAGAAATATAGACGAGGGCTGATCAAAAGACTGGTGCTATAAAAAACTACAACACATATCAATTCTGTATTTAATCTCCTTCGAAGTAGTCCCACTCTGAACCACAGAATGAAGACGTCTTGAAATATATATTCTTTCAAGTGGGATTTGATTTTTGAAGAGGAAAATTCGCCAGTGACGAGATCGAGGGAATATGATGGCTGTCGGACCTAAGGAATGTTGTACTTGACGAAAAACTGCTGCACAAGTCATGGTCACTGATGCAACCTGTGTGGTGTAATGAGATGACTACACTCTACGCACTTTCCTTTCAAGCACTGCTATAAACAACGGAAGAATGTTTGAACTTATCGCTCTATTTTGTTGTATCAGTTATTAGTTACGTTTTGGTAGGGGTAGGGATGTATTTTTCAATGAATTCTGACATCCGTTAAATGCATGTCGTCTGGATTTTTTTTTAAAATTTCTTGTTAACGGCAAAAAATCTTACGTCATTTTTTTCTATTTGTATACTTAAAGATTTTTTGGGGGGGATGTTTAGGTTAGAATACGTTTTATTTAACTACGATTTTAAAAATATTTCACTTTTAATTTTTGATATACTATATTTCTTTTAAGACAAGTAACTGCATTAGAATCACAATATATATATATATATATATATATATATATATATATATATATATATATATATATATATAATTAAGTTATGAAGAACTTGGTAATCCGTATGGGTAATCCTAAGGAGGATGAATTCTTGAGAGCTCAAGTAAATCCAGAACTAATATTTAAAAAAAACAGACCATTTTAAGGTACCATTATAACAATTTATGAGCTAAGAGACCTTTTAAAGGACGCCGGATCATCAGATAGCACTTCCAAAAATGAAATGAAACGAAAGGGCTATCTGATGATCGTCCTTTAAAAGGGCTCTGTGAAATAAATTATTATAATTATCTAAAGTGTTCTTTTTTTTTTATATATATATATATATATATATATATATATATATATATATATATATATATATATATATTAAAATAGTATGAAAAGAACAGTAAGATTTATAATCCGGTGTTCTTGACAGTTATTTTTATTTAAAAATAAAATATGTGTTCGATAAAAACAGCAGAGCAAAATATTAGAATTAGGTTCTTTTTAAAAATATGATTCCATCGCGACGCAGAAAATTTACATATTTCAAAACTGAAACTAAATTTATAAATTTAATTATAAAAATTAAACTTAAAATCCATAGTCACGTTCCGTTGTCAAGAATTTATAAATTTAGTTTCAGTTATTAAACAAGTAATTTTTTTAATTATAATATGTGTTTATATACAGGAAAAAGCGTGTGATAGAATCCCTTCGAAAATATCCCAATTTCCCTGTGTACTGACATGCTTTGTATTTTGAAAGTTTAACAAACTTTTTCTTTTTGTCAACATGTATTATTCTTTTTAATCTCATAAAACGAATTCTACATACTTAATGACCATAATTGCCTATAAATTCTTTATTATACTGGCAACGTTCGTATCTATACATTTTATACACTTTCATACACTCACCGTATAATCCTATTGATATATAAAGCATAAGGATGAGGCATAATGAAGCAGTGAATGCTTTTGGTCGATGCAAAAATCCAATCAAAGTGCATCAACATAAATGAATGAACAATGCCATCGCGCTGAAGACAGAGATAGATGAGAAAAAGACTGAAGCTTTAGCATTTTCTGTTTCGCATCTAATGAAGCAGCGATGTACAAAGCCAAACAAGTTACTTTTCCTATCGCCATAAGCAAAGAAGTTAACGTTTTTACCTCCCACTCTTATGCCTATAAGCGCTTCATGGAAATTATTCTTTAAGTTGATCGGCCCTCAAGAAAATAAAACGCATAATTCGATATTGGCCAGAACTGATCGAATTATTAAGTTGTTAACGTGGATTTCATTTTGACACAAATTGCCTGATTCATTCGGACCCGTTTTCTCTTCGCATATTTTTCGGTCATTTTACGTCATGGCTAAACTCAGGTTTCTGTCCATTACGTAGGATTTAATGACATGGCGTTGTCGCTAAAATAAAACTTCTCTGGGATTTGTTTGTTCAATTCCTGGGTGAGGTAGTGCATCCATTCAATTAAACTCGCTAAACAGGTTTGGTTTAGTTTGTTTTACGGTATATCAACCACAATGGGTTATTTATTTCCGACAAAATTTTTACAATAGGTTCGTATGACTAGAATATATATTCTTTCTAAGAAATTAGTTTTACGATAAAAAAAATCTATTTTTATACTTTCATAGTATTTTGGCCCCAATTTGCGAATTAACTGTTTGCCCATAGTCGGGATCCTAACAGGTGCTACTACCACGGGTCATGGTGGATCTAGAAACAACAGCAATTGAGAAGTGGTTCCACGCTCTTCAAAATTTTCCGATCAGAAGCCTTGCTGAAGGTACATGATCGCCTAAGCGTGTATCACGTATGGCACATAACTGACTGATATTGTTTTTATAGATAACTGCGGAAAACAAAACAAAAAAAAGACTACTTGAATATAGGCCGGTTCAGTAGAGGCAGTTCAGCAAGATAGGATATATTTACTGAACGCGACAGACATCTGAGGATGGTCGTCATTTACAGCAACAAACATTTTTTCTTTGTTTCTTTTTTTGTGTCATGCCGTGTCGAGATGTGGGTAACAAGGCTTTCGAACAATTTCCTTTTTTTAGCGATCTGAATAATTTTTCTCAAAATAAACTTTCAATACACTTTTGTTAGTATAACACATAAAAATGGAATCGGCGTGACTCCGACCGATTTAAGTGCGTTCACTTTCGCACAAATACCCTAGGAAAAGGGTATGAATTAACTTTTTCTCTCTTTTAACTACTGTCTATATAGCAGGGTAGACTGGACTATCCAGTTTTGATTCAAAACCGGTTGGATATGAGAAGGAAAACTTCACCGCATAAATAATTATTTTTTTACAGAAACCACGGCAGATACATATGAAATTGATTGATTTATTTTCCACGGCAAGGTTGTAAGAATATTTTATGTGATAATAATGATTTATTGATACACGTCTTACTAGTTAACCCATAGCTAAGGGGTGAAGTAGTGGATTCATACCTTTCCCAATGAAATTTTCTCGTAAGTGAATATAACGAATCCAATGGGAATTGGAACCCGGCTCTCCGACTGACAATTCCGAGCCATTGTTCATTACACAAATCAGACATCCAACCTTACATATCACCCCCCTGTATCTACTGGCCAGGCTCGACGTTTCTTAACTTTTGTGACCGTACGGAAAACGGTGTTTCAAAGTGATATGACTGTAAGTTTACCTGGTGAGATTTTCCAAAGAAGAGTCTGAATATCTTAAGGAAATATAATTGGACATTTTAGCATTCATATTTTTCTATATCTATTTTTCATTCACCTTCTTTCCCCCACATTTTGATTTCTACTTTGTTTGTACAGGCAACATTGAAAAAGAAAAGACTACTTGATGATAAACATTTGTCACCGTTCATGGTCTCAATGTCAGCTGGCGTTAACAGCATTTTGGATAAGGTAGAGATTATTTTTAACTGCTGAATTCTGTAGTCTTGTTTTATTTTACAAGCATTATATCTTGATACCATGTTTAAAACTCTTTGTACTGATCTTTGACTTCAAAGTTGTCCTTCTGTTAGACTGATTACCAACAACGAATATAGAGCACAGTCTGCTCTACTGTTTAACCAACAGGATATACGCATGAAGTGAATGTAACTCAACCGGAATTCGAAATCGATCCGAAGAGTACTCGTTATAAGTCGCCAACCATTACACTACCTGATCATCCCTTGCACTTACAATAAAACATGTTTAATAATTTTATATAATGTATTAATACAATATCAATGTCAATATAACATAATATAATTCTGGTAGATCCAAACAAACGGGACACTTTAAATAATTTTTTAAAATGAAAATTTTTTCTTAAAGCTTTTATTTTAGTTTTAATTTCAAGCTAATAGATTAAATTTAATATTTGAAATAAGCAAAATACTTTGCTGTATTTTAAAACTAAATTAAAATGACCGGAAGTAGTTTTCGTATTGAAATCAATATTTTTAACATATTTAACTTTCCGTCATAAATAATCCAAATATAAAATATATTTTTCTGAAATTTTATTTGAGGAATAATAGCTGATTTAAAATGCTATTTAATCTCATTTAAACTGAGAATTACTTACTTTAAGTTTAAAATATCGCAAGAATTTTTTTTTTTAACAAGACGATAAGTGTTTATTTTCAGTGTTGACAGTTAACAGCTTGAATGACAGGCGGAAGTTTAATGTTTTTCCTACGGTAGATGTATCTGTAAAATTTATTTAAGGAGTATAACGTGAGTTCCTTTTTTTATATAATTTATAACTGCCCAGTGATCTTAAAGATGTAGCAAAATATTTTCTGTTATCACCGGAATGTTTTATTGAATTTTATATATTTTAGCTTTAAATTTGCTATAGTTATTACTTCTATTTGTTTGATAATGTCGTGTATGTACGCCCGTATTGACAAAAATTGGCACATTTATGCACACACCAAAAATTTAAAATTATTTTTAAAATATTGTTAGATAACTTGTAGTCAGCTTTTCTATTTATGATTAGTAAATATAGTTTTACTTAATAAGAATACCGTCTAATCCATATAAAGTGAGATAGCATTTTAAAAGTTTTAAAAATTTATAAATTATTATAATTAAAGCAAAAATGAAAACAATTATTGTAATAATTCATTATTCATCGATTTTTTTAAAACAATAGTGTATATAAGAAATATTCATAAAAGAAATTAAAAGCTTTTCTAATTAAATAATGTCTTAATTTTAGGCATTTTTTATTTTACGAATCGGTGAATCATGCTACTATTTTACAAAAAGAAATTGAGTATTTAAATTGTCCAAGAAATTCTGCTTTTGAGTAATATAAACATTAAACTCTACAACATTTAATTTCTCCAAATTTCAAAAAATGAAATAAGTGGAGTTAACAGATGTACCGAAAATATTTTTACCAAGATTTTCTAAAAGTAAAATTTTTAAAATAATTTCATTCATTTGTGAATAAGTCCTGAAAGTTTCATTAAAATCCGACAATTATTTGATTTTTGCTAGCATTTCTAAATCAATGTTTTTCACCACAAAAAGAAACACTACAATGTCCTATATTAATCTTTGGCCACCGCGCTGACGCAAAAAAGTCAAGATATTTAACCAAATTTTCAAACTATCTAAAAAGTATTTAAAAATATATTTAATAATAATAATAATAATAACCTTTGGTCTTTCCTCTTAATAAAAAACATTGTCAACGATTTGTGCTTACAATTACAACCGATTTTGCAATGCATAATCCTTCGACTTCTTACCGACGATAACGATATCGAATGTCAACACGATTGAGCAGGGACGATTGTGAAGATGAAGATGTTTTTAAATTTTTCTAAAATTCCCGAGGTAACAAAAAGCATCATAACAGATTAAAATCACGCGAATCTTTTTCTTTCGCAGTGACATGAAGTGGAACCATTATATTATATTTTGAGGATTTTTATTAAGTTTGGGGCATTTTTTCATCATCTTATTCTAATTTTTTTTAGCGATTCAGTGTGGTATATATATATATATATATATATATATATATATATATATATATACAAATTAATCCAAATAAAGAAAGTAAATAATAAACAATTTAACAAACCACTCCCGCCAAAATAACCGTTAGAATAGACTGGGCACAAAGCAATAGAATACCCACAATATACCACTGACCCCTGACTCGTATATATAAACAGTCGAGAAAAAAACAATGCATGTGACCTGATGATTGCGTTTACCATGAAACAGTCGCCTCTGAGTGTTGACTTTTATATTTACATACGTCGTATCTCTGATATTGAGCACTTTATTTTAAAACTATATTTCTTATATATATATATATATATATATATATATATATATAAAGCGTTTCACCCCAAGCAAGTCGAGAAGCCACTAGGACGCAAGGGGTTACAGAAGATTTGGAGCAAGATCAGATAGGAGTGAAAGGATGGGGAGAAGGATAGTGGATAGATCAAGGCAACTGGAGATGTCGATTGACATTACATTTATATATATACTTTATTATGAACATGTCAAAACTTACTTTATTAAGATATGTCAAAAACGCTACATAATACATATTCCTAATTTTCATTAGCGACCATCCCGATGTCTTGAGTTTTCGACTCAGTATCTACGTTGATGGCAAATTTACTCCAGAATGGCAGCTGATCTAATAAAAGACATACAATCTATTGTTAACTGTTTGACAGTTCTTGTTTAATCGTTTTAGGGAACCTTTTTTTCCTTTCATCCGCATGGCATATACTAACCTCATTGGTCTTTCTTGAATTAATATTTTCCACTGACGTAAAGTGCAACGATTATATTGAATCTTTTGTTAGGTCTACCGTGGGAAATATTGGTTCACTGTGTCGTTCTAAACAACTATTCTAGCCAGAACCTCCTTACACTTTTATAAGTCTTCCATTCGCCCCTACATTGAATATTGCTATCATATCTGAAAATAGTACCTCTGCGATGTATTTAGAGGTTATTGATGAAATTCAAAGAAGAATCTGCAAGGTTATCGGTTGTGACACTATTTAGGGTTGCGTGAAAAAAAGAAAAAAAAGGCGATAATTAAATTAGGTGATAAGAATCTATCACGAAAAGACGATGTTATTTTTTTCTAACAAGGAAAAGTGGTAAAGATTTTATTTTCATTATCGAAGAAACTAAGGTCGGGGATCTGTCGCGTTTGATTTATAACGGCGCACCGAGTGGAAGGTGGCAGTCGGCCCATGACAATGGTGAAAATTTCAGGTCGGTCAGGTGGCCTACAGGGCAGAATTCTAAGAGATAAAAATTAATTGGGTCGCGAGAAAAATGTCCGCTGGACCACCCACAGAGTACCAGAAAGGAAAGATTAAACTCTTAACTATCTGCGGAGGTATCATTTGAGAAAAAGCATCTGTTTTGTGTCGGAGCTGGCTATGATAGGAAAATTATTTTATCAAAACAGTTAATTAGCGACAGAATGCAAAGTCGCCAGATGACCACCCACTTGATGCTGGCGAAAATCTCGTTGACGAACTCCAGATGGTATTCGGTTAAGATAGAGATTAAGTATCGTGTGAGGTCAGAAGAAAAGGAAGAAAAGAAAAAGAAAAAAAAGGAAGATAATTTTTTTTCTTTGAGCAAGATTTTTTAAACCGAGGCTAGTCTAGCCACATCCACACTGCTGGGCGTCCATTGGCTGAATGGTGGCGTGAGCGGTAGGCGAAGGTAATCATGTGAAAAAGGAGGGGAGGCCTGTTGACGCTCCCTGAAGGGATGGGTATGAGTTGCCACTGTGAGAGAGAGGGGAAACCCGCTGACGCCTCTGAAGAGATTGGTATGAGATACCCATATGAGAAAAGAAGAATGTGGGAGGACGACTCCCTACCCTAGAAAGTAAAAACTTCCAAAAATGGAAATTAATAAATCTTCCTGACCGAAAACAAAGAAAACCCTTGATGCGGATTTAGAATTATCAAAGAACCTCAGACCTCGACAGGGGTAGGTTTTGGTCGGCGTCCATATAAGTAGAGTTGCAACGAGTAAGACGGCAGTTCGCAGTTCGCAGCTGAGCAGTTGGGGTTAGACAGACAGGCAAGCAATTGCAGTGAGCTGAGAGCTCGCAGACAGCCTCGCAAAAAGCTGACTTGAGATCCACGCAATCACGACTTCAACTTCTAACCAAGAACAATTCATTTTTGAAGAACGACTTAGACTCACACCGCCAAAACAAGTTTTACGAATATCACCTGAAGATACACCAAAACCAGTTTCTTAAAAGAACAATTTAAGATGTTAAGACTCGCCTAACAAACACAAAATATCACGAATCCATATAAGCGGGTTGGTAGAAAGATGCAGTCCTGTATTCAGCAACCAGATATAAAATATTGTTATTCCTTTCTAACACATTTGAACTTTTCGAGTTATTACTTTATTTTCTTTTAAATATACTTGTGTGGTATTACCCTTGTTCGGACCCGACTTGCATTACGGCCCGGCGACTGATTGATTTCGTCTGCCTAAGATCAAATCACAACGTTGGTAGGTTAGACTAGAAATCAAAACAGTTACTTCGGTAACCAGACGTTGGAGGCGAGATGGCTGATACCGAATCTAACCAGATTCCCATCCGAATCAGCAAAAGGTTAGAACGTCACATTTGGTGCCGCGACCAATACCAATTCACATTGGTCGTCACAGGACATAATAGGACGGCGACGGCGCAGAGACAGACGGGGTGACTTCACAATTGGCGCCGCGACTAGGACAGCACGGCGGGCGCGGCCAGGCAGACGTCACATTTGGCGCAGCAACACCGGGTTGACGTCACACGGTCCTGACCTGGCATCTCAGCTTCAATCCCTTTCTTACCGCTGTAACATAGCTTCCCTTTGTATTTTCTATAAATACATCCACGGTAATATTTTCTGATGAGCTTTCGTCTTTTTTATCTAGACTTTCTCCTATATAGTACCTAAACTTTATGAATTTAAACGTAGTACTGAATTGGCGGCAAGATATTATCATTTTACAGTTGAAATAGTTCTAAGATAAGAGTTTTTTCTCTGGCACTTCCATCCTGTAGAACACTCATCAGTGCTTTTGTTTTACATTCAACTTTGATCCTCAAAAATTTAAATGAAATGTCAATCGTTACATTCTGACATTTTATTGTCTTCTGTCTTTAATGTCTTTTTCTGTGATTATTTCACCTTGAGTACCACTTGCATCTTAGTTGCTTTATCACCTTTCTTAGGGTGAAATGATTATATATATATATATATATATATATATATATATATATATCGAAACCATATATAATAATATCACTATCACATCACACTCGTAGATATTAAAGCACATATATTAATATTATTTATTATTTGATATAATTTTTCATCATAATTTCAGTTATTTTTGTAGTACCCGCTTACACCGTCATACTGATCGAATATTTTCGTCTACGATTTGTGTTTGCAATTACAACCTTTAAGACAAATATCGCTTTTGCGATGCATAAACCTTCGACTCCACATCGACAATAACGAAGTCGAATGTCAACACGATTGAGCAGGGACACCTGCGAAGATAGAAATGCTTTTAAAATTTTCTAATGCTCCCGAGGTAACAAAAAAAGATCATAACAAATTAAAATCACGCGCATCCTTTTCTTTCGCAGTGTGTCGAGTTAAGTGATATAAGACTCTTTCCGATGAAACATGAACACCTTGTAGTTAAAGAGAAGCAAATTCGTTAAATAACAACAACAAAGTCGACGAAGATAATAATAATAATAATAATAATAATAATAATAATAATAATAATGGTTATACAGTGCAGTGTTAAACGCTGAAAGCGAAGGTTTTATTCTTGCTATACCGGATGAATGCTTGCTAAAGAGAAATCACCAGGCACCGAAAAATTGTGTTAACCCGAAATGCAGATTCTGTAAAAAATAATCAGAAATAATTGGCCATCTTGTATCAGGTTGCATGGTATTAGCACCCACTGAATATAAATCTCGACATGATAGAGTGGGCCAATATCTGCAGTGTAAAATATGCAAAATTTCTGGAAGGAAACTGCAAGAAACTGGTATCAACATCACTCAGACCCGGTTACAGAGATATGACCTGTAGTACAGAACAATCAAAGTTAGTCACCCAAATATCTTGATCAAAGAACACAAAAACAGAATGTGATTTCTTAGTGATATGGCAGTCTCTGCAGATTGTGATGTATATTTGAAGATTTTCCAAAAACTCTCAAAATACAATGATCTCGAAGTGGAAATCTAAATGTGGTATATGAGGACATCAATAATTCCTCGGATTAATTGGAAAAGGTTCCGATAGTTTCCTGGCAGCCTTAAAGAAATGTAAAAAATTGTGCTCCCTAGTACAGTTCACATATTATGAAATGAAAAAGATCAGTGGAAAATGTCATGAAGCCATTTCTGACCTTAGCTCTCTGGTTGGGACCTGGAAGGAAATGTTTTTACAACAGAAATCAAAGGAAATAATAATAATAATAATAATAATAATAATAATAATAATGTAGTTACATCAATATGTCCGTAGCTTAATGAAAACATTAGTCATACATTCTTTTGTTCACTGAGGTTAGGAATGGCTTGTTAATTTTAACGCCTTCAAAAGAAATCTTCTCTCTTTGAATCATCTGAGATCTATTTTTACCTTTTATCAACATGGCTGACGCTAACCCCCAGGAGAGTGACTCATTACGGCTGCTCGGACTAACGTTTTCCGCTGACATGAAGTGGAAAGATTTAATTGAATCAACTGCTAGGACTGCAGCTAGGAAATTTGCTTCTCTGTGTCAGGCTAAACAGTTTTTCACTAGAATCTACCTTGTATATTATAAGTCTACCATTCCTCCTTTCCTTGAATATTGCTACCGCGTCTAGCCTGGTGCTTCTGTTATATATTTCCAGATTCTTGATAAGATCCAAAAAAGTATCTACAATATTATTGGTCCGCTGATAGTGGGATATGATGCATGTTCTTTTTTTAATGTGGGGTACCCATACGAGCCCAGGACAAACATTGCCCAGTCTCCGCGACTACTGTTATGCTGGCATCGGAATTCTACCAACCTTCTCTCTTTAGTGCAGTGAAAGTTGCGAATTCCAGAGATCAATCATTTATTAAAGCATTTTTGTGAACTATCTAAAGACAGAAACATGTCATAGAGGTAAAGATATATGTAGAGGTAAACGCAATATGATTCCAAATGGAAGAGATGCTGCTGCATATTGGGAAGACCATAGACTAGGCATTTATCAAAGCATTTGTGTTGAACAGTCCAAAGGCGGAAATACGAGAGGTAAAAAATGGCCACGCGAAGTGGCTAGAAATAAGATCAGAACATTCTGTGAAAATCGATCTTAACAGTACTGTGAATGATCAAGCGATAATCAAGTTATTGTATGTATCCATGGACATTCTAAAGATATTTACGAAGCTTATTTTACAGTATAAACGCTTTCACTACATAATGTTCTACAGCCTAATGGTCTACAAGATTAGCCTTTTATCTTCAGCACTACGGGAGGCTCATGTTTATTACCAAATTTAGTTCAGTCTGATACCTGGGAAGATCGAAGTCATATTAATAAAAAGATCGATGCCCACGACTGCCTTGATATTCCAGCTCAATATATAGGTATTCGAAGAGCTGTCATTGTGGTCTAATGGCAATTAACTTTCACTTTTAGAATATTATTACTGATTTCGATTCTTGCCACCTTTCTATGGCCTTGGTTGATTGGCTGGTTGCTTGGTTGGTTTTGTTTAACGGCATATCAATCTCTATGGGTTAATTAATGCCGAAATCTAAATATTTTTTAACAAATTTATGTCTTCAACTAAATATATTTTGAACGAAATTGTATGCCTTCAAATACAGAAAATGTATTGTTGGTAATTTGTTATATAAAAATGTATTGCTGGCGTTTTACTCTAAAAAATGTATTTTTATACTTTCATAGTGTTCTTTTCTTTTTTTGTGGGTGGTTACTATTTGCCCATAGCTGGGGCCATAACAGGGGCTACCACCACGGGTCAAAGTGGAATTAGGAACAACAGCAGTTAAAAGGTGGTACCACGCACTTCAAAGCCATCAATCTCCCGATCAGAGGCTTTGCTGCCGGATGTATTTTGTCTTCATACCCAGGACTATCTATGAATGTGTACCAAACCTTATCTACCACATTATACTAGAATATGAAGACATATAATCACTAGAAAATTTTACGAAAAATATTTCCGTCACTGCTTCAGACAAAAATACAAGGTTTTTTTCCTTGTTTCTCATACATGCGACTCTTAAATTCTCTGTGTTTTAAAAAAGTTTTTTCTGTCTCTTTCTAATTGTGAGTTTCCTTGGTGATCCTATTTCTCTTTAGACTTAAATGTTGCTCATATTAATCTTAGAATTCGTCGATAGAAGCACATCTTTGTTGTTTCAAGTTTCTTCTTCAACAGTTAAGAAATTATCCATCATTCACTGCCATGAAATAGATACAAATCAGCACTCCTACTTTTTTTTACTTTTTCTTTCTTACGATATTTTCCTTTGTCTTCTTACTTTGCTTATTTTTTCGAAGGACATCTTTCGCTATTCCTATGCGCATTCGGATTTCTCTGGAACATTTCCCATCGTCTATTACTAAATTTCGCAGATCGTTGAATTTAGCTTTATTTTGTAAATCTCAATATGTAGCTCAGACCCCGACGATTTATTGTGATAACGACCACAATTTCTGGCAGAGAATGATAAAAGAACAGGAATTAAGAAGACGTAAAATAATGATTGATATTGCATTTAATTTTTGAAGATCAAAGTTGACTGGAAAGCAAGAAGCCAGTAAAGAGTTGCACGAGCGAGCAGTGCGTGAGAAGAAACTGTTACATAGAACTTACAGTGACATCAACACATTACAAGTGTAAAAAATGAAATGTTTCCACCAATCTAGTACTGCGATTAAATTCAGAAAGTCTAGGTACAAACCGAGAAAGAGAATTAGAACAATTATCATGAAAATATTTATAGAACACATCACGAGATCCGTAACACATTACAATCGTTGTGGTAGAATTCAGAGTTTTTCATTTTCCTAGACCAGTTGCCATCAAGGCTATAGTACACTGTCTGTCCTGCTATTTACCCATAACTGGGGTTGATGGCTTTGATTCATTTCCGAAGAGTATTCGTACGTAAGTAAAAATAATGAACTCGACATGAATTCGATCTCGAATTAGAATTTATATAAAACTTTAAAGGTTCTGTTTTTTTTTCTTGGTGTCGATTACAATCTTGTCTAACCTAGGCTTATTAAAATAACAACATCCCTCCTCGTTTTTCAGTGATGGCAAGCGAGATAGTTGTGTTGACTGTTACTAGTATGAAGCGAGTTAGATTCTTACATAGGATCTCATACTTATGCCCTTGTGCCAAACTAAGTTTTACTTATTAAATAAAATCACAAGTGGGTTCGACGGTTTCATTATTGTGAAATGGGCCAGAGCCCCAAGCAGAAAGAAAGGAGCTTGACATGTGTCTTATTGTGTGAAAATAGAGTTTTCTATCATTCGTCTGTTTGGAATAATAGAAACGTCACTTCCAGGACTGATGTCTGAGCATTTATCATAATTCGTATTCTATAGTAACTTCGGCACCTTAGTAATCGTGTTAGCGATTTGCGGAGTTAGAGTAATCATAAAAGGAATTTCTTAAATGACTTGGCGTTGCTTAATAAATGGAAGGTCTTAAGGTCGTGTCAAACAGCAAGTACAGGTTCCAGCTTATCACCGCAGTCCAGCAGCAATAAGCTTTCTTATTACTTAGATGAGTAACCAATTAAGAACAACAGGTGTTGGAATGTACCTGAGGCTTGTGTGCCAGGATATG
>CAHIKZ030002777.1:4345000-4370000 GCA_903632075.3 Acanthosepion pharaonis
TTATTGGCGAAAAAGAGGAAGAAGAGGTAGGACAGGAGCAGGAGGAGGAGGAGGAGGAGCAAGAAATGTAATTGAAACAAACTTCGTTGAAATTTGTGCTCAAAGTTTTACAACTCTTTTTAAACTGATGGAGTTCTTTGCAAAATGAAACGAAACGAACAATTCGGCTGGCAAACGGTTGCCTCAAAAGACGCGGGACGCCCGACTCTAATTACCAAAACGTTAAAACACGTAAATTTTTAATTTTAATTTCTGATCGAACTCAAAAGCCGATCATAACAATGAATTTGATTGCGATATGTTTTTGATTATTTTTTCATTTTTTTTTTTTAAATTTTCAAACCATTTGGTTCAGACTCAATTAAAATTTCAAATAATCTCGGTATCTGATTTTTACACTAAATCAAAATGAAAATTCAAGGAAAATTAAGCCGAAAATAATTCGTAGAAAAATTTTTAAAATATTGATAATTAAGATAAAAAAAAAGAATATTAAAAGAATTAATCAAATAAGGATTTGGACAAATAAAGGAATTTTAGGAGGGGAAAAATGAGAAAAAGTTAGAACCTGAAAGACGGAAACAACCAAAAATTTCTATAAACTAATTGTCCAACTTTGATGTGGCTACTTGTCCAGGTGCTGAAGATCTCATTAGTGCTTTCCCTACAGGTGCCTAAATGGGCGGGTCTCGGGCACTAGCTGCTATCATTAAACTACAATCAAGCTAATCAGTTAAAGGTTTTATTGGCAATTTCGCTTTCATTAAACGGTACAATTTGTGTTCCTCTCACCAGCACCATTTTGAAATCATTAAATGCCGCCATCGTTTCTTGAACTCCTCAAAGCTCGGCCCTCATTCAACATCCCCTTAATTCTAGCCTCGCTTGACAAGTCCTGTGGAGGTGGCCACCCGACATAGCTTGCTTTTATGAAAGAAAACCAGGAGGAGGAGAGATACTTCGTCTTCATTCGTGGTGAGTCTTTTCTCTCGGAGTCACTTCCTCGTTGCTTTTTCGCTTCATTAATCAATCGTAAGTTGTGTCGCATTAATGACGAAAGGCGCCACGTGTATCATGACTCCTGACATGCAAAGGATAGTTTAATATTCTTTTAAAGATATTAGAGTTTTTGTTGCTGCCATTACAATTTCTGTTGCACTTATTATTATTATTATTATTATTATTATTATTATTATTATTATTATTTCCTTCCATTCCTTTGATACTCATTTCCTTCCGGGTCCCATCCAGAGACCTAAGGTCAGATATGACATCATGACATGTTCACTGACCATTTATGTAAAAAAAATAAGAAAATAAAACTACCTAAGAGCACACACATTTCACATTGATAATGTCCTTCGCAAGGTGTGAACTTATAAGAACAATTCTTCCATTTCTTTCAATAAGTCTATCAGAACCATTTCCAATCAGACCTAGAGCTCCAACCACAACTGGAATGATTGAATTCTTCATGTGTATCATTTGTCATATTTCCACTTCAAGATCCTTAAATTTTTTATAGCTTTTTGAAGATCTTTGTTGTGGTCTTTGATCACTATATCTGTACAATTATATTTGATCATTCTGTTTGTGACTATTATTATTATTATTATTGTTTTATTTCTTTTGGTTTCTGGTGTTTACTCATTTTTCCGGGTACCGACCAGAGACCTAAGGTCAGAAATGGAATTATGACATTTTCCATTGAACAGTTTAAAAAAAAAAATCGCACATATTTTAGATAGATAATGCCCTTCGTAATGCATGGGCTCTACTTATGAGTACAATTTTTGTATTACTTTAAAGCATGGGCTACCAGGGATTCCTTCAACGAGTCTACTGGAATCGTTTTCCAATCAATCCGAGGGTTCCAACTACAGCTAAAATTGTTAATGTCTTATGCGCTACATATTTGAGATTTCGATTTCAAGCTCCTTGTATTTTGATTGTTGTTTTGAAGATCTTCAAAGATACATTGCAGTCTACAGGGACTGTCACGTCAATAATGAGACACATTTTCTCTTGCAGTCTCTAATCACGATGTTAAGGCGATTACCTTTGATTGTTCTGTTTGTGTGTATTGCAATGTCCCATAAAATTATTACACGTCCTATCTCCGTAACCGGATCTGGGTGGTGTTCATACCAATTTGTTGCAGTTTCTCTTTTCCGTAGGCGTTGCAGATTTCCAGTGCAGATATTGGCCCACTCTGTCGTGCCGTGTTTTATATTCAGTGTGTGTGTGGGGGGGGGACAATACCGCGCAACCTGATGCTAGATGGCCAGTTGTTTCTGGATATTTATCACATAATCCGCATTTTGGACTGTCACAATTATTCAGTATGTGTGCTTTGTAATTTTTAGTTATCAATCCTTAGCCCTGTGCAGCAAGAATAAAACATTATTATTATTATTATTATTATTATTGCTGTTGTTGTTTTTTTCTTCTTAATTACAATCCTTTAGCCGGTCATTATCCAGGACTTTAGGTAAAACAAAAGAGTAAACATATGCCTTCTGTTTGCACAAATTATGATATGTACTCAACATGCACAATATATTTATTTTCTTTATTGTTTAATTCTCTCGTGGGTAGATGAGTAGTTTAACACAATCTCCTGTAAACAGGAACTTCCTGGAATGCTGTTAATGTTCTTATCTCTATATTTTTATTGTACGCAAGCCTGCTATTATTAGAAGTATAACTGTAGATTTAAGGTGTCATTGTTTTTCAATTTCAAGATGTTTCTATGTACTTTCTTTGCGATATGTTTTAACAGGTATATCTATCGGAAGGCATTTTTATTGTTATTTTTAATTTTTTTTCAATGTCTGGTCTATTTTATGGCTGTCATAATAATAATTATATCACAAAGAATGGCTTTCGATGAGTTGTTCAGGGCGATATTCCTACAATTCATGTGAATAGCGCATGTTATAATACTTACATATCTTGCACTGAATATACTACTCATGTCGATCTTTGCATTCTTTCGGTCTAGGTATTCGACATCCGGGTACTATGTGGTTATTAGGTCTGCACTATTTTTTATTATGTTTGCGAGGTAAATAGTATTTGGTCCTGTGCAGCTAATATTAATAACCACGTCTCTGCTTTTAGTCTTGTATTCTTCAGTCACTGATAAGTTTTGTCTATGTACATCCTCAGCGTTACTTTGGAGTGCATATTTTCCATGTAAGCGTTTTTTGTTCTCACTTGTTCGTTGTAAATTGTTTAATCCATGTATTTTAGCATCGTCTTTAATAATTTTAGCTATATTTATTGGTTGCGTATTTTTATTTATTTCCTTCATATTGATGTTCTTTTTTCGAATTTTTGTTATTATTATCATTATTATTATGTTGATAATTTTATTATCAACGATTTAACATTATCGAGTTTTTACGATTAGCATTATTCTCTAAGGTTTTCTTGTATTTTTAAGCATGTTCACATGTAAGTTAATATAGCTAAAATAGGTTTAAAGCTCTCAGTTTGTTAAATAATAGTTTCAGATTATTATTTTTATGAACAGTGTATTTTGGCTCAAACCTTCTGAAGCTGACTTTTAAGATCAGATGATAGACAAAACAAAGGAAGTCGTTTTTGATTGATTAAAACTAGCTTGGGAATGTTAGAGAGATAGAAATTGATTTCAGGGAGTTAAGTTTTACACGTCATACAATGTAGACCTGGTTATGATGTGTCTCGGCAAATTGCTCCCTAGATAGAGCGACACCACTGGTTAGTTAAAAATATACCCGTCGACGTGTTCAATAACATTTATGTTTAATATGCTTTTTGTTGAAGTTCTCTTTCATCTCCGGATTCCAAAAATATTTCGACACCCGGCCGGGAGAAGACGAACGAGAAAAGATACAATGTTATGGAATCGACCCCGTCAACCAATCAAGACCTCCCCAGAACGAGGGGTCTATACAAAGATTTCAGGTTTATGATAGCGTAGCTAAATTACTATCAGTTTTACATCTGTTTTCATGCGTTATCTTATTTTTGTCTAGATTCTTCTTTTTTCAAGATGTAACGTTAAAAATCAGCAAGTCTTTCATGGTGAAAAGGCAGGCTTGGCATCAAGCGTATGATCTATGAATTTTGCACGTGGAATTTCTGGCCAGGTCCAGGAGTATATCCTCAAATCTTATTTTTAGAACATATTTCATATTAAAATTAGAACGCCCCTTTACATTGCTATGACACTTATATACTGCATTATGAGGTTGCTGAATGTTTCGAACGATAAAGTTCCGACTATGAGAACAAAGTTTGAATCTCACCAAGGTCGATTTGTCAAGGAAGTGAGACGATCCCAGCTTCCACCACTGTTGGAAAATTGTCTGAAAACTATACGATAGTTTGACCCAAGCTTTGTAAGTGAATCTGCGTTGACGGAACAGTTCGGAAAAAAGTCGATGTTTGTGAGAGTAGTAAGACCGAGATTTTAAGTGTACTGGCCTTGTACAAAACTGTTGATCACGCAATATGGTGCGCTATATCTCAGAAACAGTAACTAAAGTTTGCAGTATAAACCACTATTTGGTTGTGTAGGTGTTGAAGTAATATAAAACTGTGCCTGTGCAAGAGTCTACATCATGGATTATCTCGCCTCCCTGGTAGACGTGTCTATCCGGAAACAAACAGCCAGCCATTTACTTACGTACAATGTTTATGATATGGATGATAAACCTTTAACAAGGTGTTTTTCTAGATATTTACATATCTGCTTTAGGATCGAATATGGATTAAATATGGATTGGAATCCGAAAGAATGGTAGGATAAGGAATGAATACGATATGTTTATAAATTTAACGTGTTTTGCTTTTAATAATGCTGTTGAGGAGTCCACCCCTTTTTATACATATGGACTCACCCAGTGTAAACTTATACTACTGCCAGTGAATACCCGAGGAACAGAGCAAGACAGAGGAGTCGAGTCGAGTCCAGAGTGACAGAGTAAAAGGTTGTAGGTAACCGGAAGAGTGAGGGGTGAGGTAACAGCGTTGTAGGAGGCACAGTGAGCGAGAACGTAGACTCAGTAAGAAGTCATACAGTGATACTTCAATACCAAAGACTGTATATATATATATTGCTACTAACTCGTATTCCTGGAACGACTAACCTGCTTTACCAGTTTGTATTATTACGTTAATACATTATCTTCATATATTCATTCCTGGCGTTTGTTATTTATTGGTACCGGATTTCAATCCGGAATCCACAACAAACGCATCACCAGAAAATAAAATATAAAAGAGAAATTAAAATTCTGGTATTTTTATTTTTGTGTTGTTTATTTTTCATTGGTTAAATAAACCTCACATGTATCTATCCTGTCAAGCAGCGTTCGTATGTATAATTTATGTGTGCATGGGTATCATAATTCTAGTTCCACATAGTGTGGGACTCGAATGGTAATGTGTGCGTTAGTGCATCAGTGGAAGTTTTTGTCTATGATTGGTGGTTCTCCGTATGTTGATTTGTAGGTGTTTTGTGTGGGGGTAAAATAATTTAAGTTAAACCGGTTGTGGTTGTAAGAAGACAGATCTGCGTTACTTAATCTTCAGTTTTCTTTCACGTTATTAAATATAGAAACTTGACCCATTTTAGTCTAGTACAGGGTCATTTTTATACGGACAGAAGCTAAATGGTGGCAAGGGTGATGTAGAATGATTGCGTTGAGACAATCGTTAAGTCAGAATGATTGCGTTGAGACAATCGTTAAGTCAGAATGATTTTATTACTTAAAAAGGATCAGCATTAGAGATCATTTTTCGAAAGGAAACCACTGTCACCTTTGAGTAATATGTAGCTATTTAAAATATCCTATTAGATAGATAGAGAAAAAAGACAAATTGATAGAGAGAGAGAGAGAGGGAGAGGAAGGGTGGATATAGGAATTAACACTGCATGTTTCAGTTCTTTTCAACTTATATCTGATGTTTCCTATATTGTTGTTTCCTATATTCACATTGAATAACTCTGCAAGTACTCTGTTTCTAATACTGAACACATTTCCTTCCTAAATATGCCATGCATTAGACAAAACACACAAACAAACACACACACACACACACACACACACACATATATATATATATATATATATATATATATTTAATCTTGCTTTCCTATCAACTTTGATCTTCAAAAATTTAAATGCAATGTCAATTGTTATCTTTAGTCTTCTTAATTCTTGTTCATTTACTATTATTCCCGATTCTTTTTCTCATAGTTTTTCACACTCAGTGACCCATTGCGTCTTAGTGAATATATTGCCTTGTTTGTCATGAAAATGAAATGATTAAATATGTGTGTGCGTGTGTGTTTGTAAAAGACACATGGCATAACAGTTACCAATATGGAAAATGCACTTGAAAGAAGCATAAAACAATCTATTACTTCCAATCATTTTATGGTCAAATATCTTACCAATGTCTCTCGTCACTTGTATACCACGTTAGATGACCAAACAGAGAGTCGCTGTGCGCGTACACAGGAAAATTACTCTCCAGAAACGAATTTATTGCCTAGCGGCTATCAAAAAACGCTTTTACTTAAATAGGCTAGTTTGACAGGGACCAGTAGTAGTATTAGTGCTACTACTAGTAATAATAATAATAATAATAATAATAATAATAATAATAATACCCAGTGCTTATTTAATATAAGCATAGATATTGATTGTAAACTGTATTCAGAAAGCTCCCATTCGGTGAAATCTATAACGTTATTGGATTGCACAATGCAAGTTGCCCGAGGACGTGAGGAAAACTGTGTTTGACGTTTCCGACGTTCACAATATGTTATCGGCACCAGCTGAATACCAAAGATATCAGGAGTTGCATTCTAATATTTCGCACTGTCCAGATCGAAGAATTATTGGTCTAGCGTATACAGAACTGAATTGAAGGAAGAATGTTCGGAATGGAAAGTAATTTAACACTTCTCAGGCGAGAAGTTAAAATTATTGTAAAGCCTCAATGCATCAGTTCAATTGAAGATGTCGAGCTCAAAGATGGACTCGACCATTTCCACTTAGAAGTCATGTATTCGTTTTGCTGGCTGTGCCTTTTACAGACGTATACGCGTCTTTATAACTTCTTATGCACTGCTGTTTCTTGTTTAATGAAAACGACGCAAATGAAATCGTTTGCAATAACGGTATAAAAATAAAAGTTATCTGTAGATAACAGACAAAAGATCATTTTCCGAAATAACTTTAAGGAGTTAAATCTGTTTCAATTGGTTTAAATAATCTGTTTTTATATTTTCTTGATATAACAGTGAAAAATAATGTCATTTATTAAGCGCTTTTTTCCTTCTTTTAAATTAACTTGTTAATATTCAAAGATATTTTATTGTTTTATCCAATTCTACTAAAATTAACATTAACTGATGTCCGTTTTACAATCTCATTTTCCTTCAGTTCAAAAGCGATCATATCTCTATACAGCTTCCTTTTCCTTTAATATACTTGAATCGCTTTGTTTATTGGAAATAAATTGTACTGGTTTCCCATTTTCCCCTCGGTCATGTTGAATGATTTGTTTTTTTACGGCTCATCTAGTTTTTGAAGGTTATTTAAAGCCATAAGTTATTTTTATATTATAAGGATTTGATGGGTATGATAACGGTTTACTGATATAAGTCTTGCTAATCAACCCATAGCTGGAGAATTAGAAGTGGATTCCTACATTTACCAAGAGTATTTGCGCTTAAATGAATATAACAAACCCGACTGGACTTGGAACTCAGATTTCTGATTTCCTTTTCCGAGCCGTTGTCCGTTACATCAGCCGCACATCCAAGCTTACAGTACCTGCTATTCGCAAGCGGTCACCCATATAGGTACAGACCAGGCTCGACGTTGCTTAAGTTCAGTTATCATAGGGGGCCGCTTTTTCAACTTGATATGTACGTAAGCCTCCACGGTTTGAAATTCAGAGTTTTCCTTATAACAGCAAAAGGTCGGAATAGTTTCAGTTCATTTTGATTTACAGTGGCTTATTTAAAAGAATAAATAACATTACGAAGTCTATTCTTGATCAAGTTTTGAACACCATCCTTCGGTGGGAATATGTCGCAATCTAGCCGCGAAGAAAAATCTTTTGCTTTATTTATCAAATGGAGCGGATTGATAAAGCCAAAAGGCATATTTTTTGTAAATAGTTTAAAGTCGCTCTCTGTAAGAGAAATTAATTCTACATCCTTCTTTCTCCCTTCCTTAAATCTCTGGCCAAAGAAGTAATAGAGTACACTAGTTCTATGAATGGACAGAGTAGCATCGAAAAGAGAGTTTGGCAGTTCGGAGTTCAACATCCCTAGAAAGACAATGAACATAACCGAAAACAGTGAATGAGAGCGGTTTTCCTGAATTGTATTTGAATAAATGTTTTCGGTCAAAAAATCCTGAAGATTTTTTCGAAGAGATGGCAAAATCCTAAACAATATAGATTACATCAGTTGTAACGTTAAAAATAAAAAAAGAGAAGGCTCCTAGTTTAAAAGAATAATTTTTCGGTAAAATTTTACTTTGAAAGTTTGAAATCTTTATTAATTTTTCAACGAATTTTTATTTCGTGTTCGATACGCTCAACCGAAAATATGGATGAAAATGGATGCAATTAAATATGGATGATATTTGAAAATATCATCCTTCCAAAATAAATAGATAAAAAATTCCTATTTTTATTTAATTCCTTGCTACCTGTTTAGGAGTTGGTTTCCGGTCCCTTCTAAAGTCTACTTCAACTCTATACTTCTAACGTCTCCATTTAAATTTTGTAATTTTAATTACTGTTTATTTTTTCCCCAAAAGTAGGTTTGTCTATCGTCCAGTTCACACTCCTCTACGATTTTTGAAGAGTAATTGAGGTTCAACTCTTGTATTCTGTTTACGATTGTGTTTCCGATTCCTTTTAAAGTCTACTTCAAGTCTATAATTCTAACGTCTCCACTTAACTCTGTAATTTTAACTGTGACTGTGATTTTTTCCCCAAAAGTAGAGAAGTTTGTCTATCGTCCAGTTCACACTCCTCTACGGTTTTTGAAGAATAACTGAAGTTCAAATCTTGTTTCCGGTTCCTTCTAAAGTCTTCTTCAACTCTATAACTCTAACGCACCCCCCTCTAAATTCTTAAATTCTATTTAATATTTGCTCTTTTCCTCCAATAGGCGTATATACATACATTTATCGTCCGAGTCACACACATCCTCGGTCTTTTGAAAAGGACTAGAGGTTTATCCCTTGTTTCTTGGTTAGTATTGAGTTTCTGGTTCCTTCCAAGGTCTTCTCATTCTCATTAACTCCCAGTAATCCCTTGTCATCTTAGTGGCATTATCACCTTGTTTGGGGTGAATTGATTAAAAACTAGAAATTAAGATCAGACAAGAAATACAAAGGTGCTTATGTTAATACAGGTTAAATATTGCCCGCATTAGATAAATACGTCCGTTGTACTCCTAATGGGCTTTCATAATCATAAAAAGTCACCTTAATTCTTTCAATGCGTTTCTCGCACAAGTTTTTAGTATTTTAAACTTTTTATAATCAATGCATTAGAAACAATTTGTTTTAAAAAACAAAGTTCCTTGAGTGGTAAGTTAAAAAGATCCCAAAAGAATTACCACAAGTCAAACAAGAGGGACTATTTCGAAAAATGAACAATTCATACTATTAATTTTTTTTTTCAGAGCGGATATATCCTATTAAGAGATAAAGAGATAAGAAAAAGGATAACGTTTGTACTTATCAGATAATATGCAAATTATAGTTTATTATTCGCCTTGACCAACAACTTTGAATATTTGTTAATTACAGGTAACGTACAAAAGTTAATAATTCTAAAATATAATCTGCAAAATTTCCTTTCATCCGCTTTTTTTTAAGTTGAATATACAGGGAAACATTTTTTAGAATAATAGCAAAATGATACTGTACAAAGCTGATAAATTCAATAATCTAGGAAAACTTTCTGTGATTAACAAAATTGGGTGCTATTTCAGCGTGTGATTTAAATGCAGAATGTGATCTGCAGCAACAAAGATCTACTTACGCGTGTCACCTAAATACCGAATATGATTTACAACAACGCAGTGATTTACATCCCGAGTGTCATCTACGACAACACAGATCTACTAAATTTGTGATATAAATGCCGAATGTCATCTACAACACAAATTTGCTCCATGGTGTAAGATAGATGCGGAATGTGATCTACAACATCACAGATCTAATAAAGGTTGTCATTTAAATGCCGAATGTGATCTACAAAACAGATTTATTAAAGCGCGTGATCTACGTGCCGACTGTGATCTACAACACAGATCTACTAAATTTTCTGATCTATATTGTCGAATGTAATCAGCAACAATACTACAATGTATGAGCTATATAATGAATATGATTTACAACAGATATGCTACAGACCGAATGTGGTCTACAACAACCCAGATCTACAAACGTAAGTGAACTATATTCAGAATGTGATCTACAACGCAGATCTGCTAAAACATGTGATCTAAATGCAGAATGTCATCTACACATCTACTAAAGTTTCCGATCTATATGCCGAATAAGATCTGCAACAATACAGATATACTAAAACGTGTGATCTGTGTCGAATGTTATCTATTACAGACGTTTAATGTAAACATCGAATGTGATGTCCAACATCGCAGATCATCTAAATCATTTGATCTAAATGTCGAATGTGATCTACAACTTTGATCTACTATAGTGTCTGATCTAAGAGCCGAATGTTATCTGAAGAAGTCCGCTACATTAATATTTATAAGAAAATAAAATAAAAAGAAAAGAAAATCAATGAATTTGTCTTTATTCATTATATATATATATATATATATATATATATATATATATATATATATATATATATTATTATATTATTATAAGAGATTATAACGAAAACATGTTGGAATCGCTACACAATAGCTTTCGTGTTTCAGCAACTTTGAGCCTCTAAGTGGTTATTTCTCTCATTTGTATATATATATATATATATATATATATATATATATATATATATATATATATATATATATATATATGAAAAATTCTCCGATTTGACCAGTAGAGAAGACAATATTTATGAATAAAAATGACAATAGGAAAACTGGTAATTGCTGACGCGTTTCGTCAATGTGGACTTTATCAAAGCAATTTTTTTTTTTTTTTTTCATTTTCGTATTTTGCTTTGATAAAATCCACATTGGACGAAACGAATCACCAATTACCAGTTTTCCTATTGTCATTTTTATTCATAAATATATATATATATATATATATATATATATATATATATATATATATATATATATATATATATATATATATATTCCTATATGTACACATTTTATCATACTCTCTTCTTGTATCAAAAAGCAGGACCGATATTCACCTCACGTTTTTCTCTTTTTTTCTCACATTTTCCAGGTCCCATTTATTTTGCCTGGAGCAATATCGTTTCGTTGATTTAAGAGTTAATGGCGACGAAGGAATGTTCTGGTCGATTCTTCATTGCGAATAATGTGAGTGTAAAATTATTTGGCTCCTATCTGAACTTGTCTCGATGAGGTGCAGGAAAATCATTTGAACACTTCGATATGGTGTTATGGTTAGCAAGCTTATCTCGCTTTATCTACTACGACTGAGTAGTGAGTTCGATCCTCACTGTCTGCTTCACACATTTGCCCATGTGCCACATCTATGCTATGCTTAGAATATCTTTGGACACTTCGGCGTGTTGTCATGGTTAGCAAGTTTGTCTCGCTAGATTAATTTCCACTTAGTGCTTTGATCCTCACTAGGTGCCGCATATTTCCTGCCTTGTGCCACATCTAAGCAACGCTTAAATAATTTTTAGTGGGCACCAGTGATGCAATGGTTAACAAGCTTGTCTTACGACTGACTAGTGAGTCAGGTCCTTACTGTTCCATATTTCTTAGCCTTGTACCACATCTAAGCTAAGCTTACAAATATCACCATATTTATTTCAATTTGTTTTTATATCGTTTTCGTTATTATTTTTTAAAATTTCGATCACGCACTTCAGTAGAATTAAACGTTTAGCTCGTATTCTTAAATGTATATCACACGCTCACAAGCTGAATAGGTACCCATAATTGATCTATCACAGGGGTCACCAAACTTTTTTCACAGACGGTCAGATAACTGAGGCAATGACGAGCTCGGGCCGGATAACCATTTTGTTTAATACATTACACTGAACAGAAAAAAAATACAGACAAAAATATATTTATTTACCAAAAATTTATCAAAGACGACAGCAATAAAATAGTTATATCACACCCAGTCCGCACATATCCGAATCTCACAAACTCAGCAGCAAAAAAAATGTTTAGTGAGATTTGGGAAAATAGCGTATACCTTTTAAGATAGAATCAGTATTTACTTTGGAATTGCTGCATCCAACCAAGAGAATTGGTTCATCAGTCAACCTCGTTCGATGTGCTAACTTTAAATACTTCATTTTTGAAAATGTTTGCTCACAAACATAAGATGTCTCAAACACTAATGCCATACCAAAGACAAATTTTCAACTTTGAAAACTCATCATTAGATAAACAGCGATAAACTTCAAGTAGTTTTCCTTCTCTGAGCTTCTCTTTCAACAAGTGACTTGCTTGCACATCAATGAGTTCCAACTGTAGTTCAACTGGCATGTCATCAAGGTTACAATCAAATGGATTCTAGAACAAAAGAATGTCACTCTCAATTCTCTCGTGATCTGGAAATCTCGCTAAAAATGTTTCACCTCATGAATAATCTTCTTTGGACACTCAAGGTGACATCTGCGATTCCAGGGTAAACATCTGAAACACTGAAAATTAGAGAAATTTCTTCCTTCCAGTTCACTATGTTGCTAAAACTTATATTAATGTCAGATGCAAAAATCAGATTGGCCAAATTTTGACAATTTTATCTACATGTATTTTAATTTTTCCTACATAGCAAGTTTAACTACAATATTTTGATAATTCCATATAAATAATTATATTTTAGGTCATTTGATACACAGGACGGCGGCGGGCTGGATCTGGCCCCCGGCCGTAGTTTGGTGACCCCTGATCTATCACAAGGAAGATCAGAATAAAGTTACTTTCTAAACAACCTATTAATAAGCTGAACTTATACTGAAGACCGCAATAACAAAGCCCCTGCTGTGTCTAACATTAGTGGTCAGTACCAAACAAGATAACATATTAACTCATTACTTCAAATTACTATATGTGTTTACTGCTTAGATCTCACAGACTACACATGTTGGATGATTCACCTCATTTGAGATAACTCTTTAATGATGTATAGAGAAACCCAGGTACACAAAATCTATTGAAATATATTACCTTACATCATTCAGATATATTGTTCTTCGTATCCCACATGGTTGTAGTAAGAAAAAAAGAAAGAAAAAGATATTTGCTAAGAACTAGAATTTCTGTGTCTGTAGACTAAGGGAGACCAAACAGTAACATCAATAAAAACAAAAATTAGACGCAGGGTATAATTCTCCACGTATCGCATTATAGATTTTTTTTTTAAATATACGAACATAAAAGGAATTTAAATTTAAACAACAAACTCATTGCTCTTGTATGCTACAGGAACCTCTCTGATTACAATTTTGATTTAGTCTATGTTATCTTTTTTTTACATTAAGGTTCACCCTGTACAGGGCCCCGGGGCAAGTCGAAGGGTTACGTTAGGAGGCAGATTGTACGGATAGGTGAGGAAAGTAACGGTTAACACTAGATTTGAACAGGTTAACACTGTAGTGATCAGGGAAAGATACTCCTGAGAGTCGAGGGCAGCATTTCGCGAGAAGAAACTGTTCGAGAGGAACTTACTACCCATCGATGGAATACGGAGGAAATATGGATGGTTTACTACAACGTAAGTGTCATGGCGGCATTTCGTGAGAAGAAACTGTTCAAGTGGAACTTAATACTCATCGATGGAATACGGGGGAAATGTGGATGGGTGCTACAACGTAAGTGATGGTTTGGCGGCATTTCATGGCGGCATTCGCGAGAAGAAACTGTTCGAGTGGAACTTAATACTCATCGATAGAATACGGAGAATGTGGATGATGGTTTGCTACAACGTAAGTGTCATGGTGGCATTTCGCGAGAAGAAAACATGTGGAATCGAAATGTGGATGGTTTGGAACTTAATCATGGAGGCATTTCGCGAGAAGATCGATGGAATACTCATCGGGAGGAAATGTTGATGGTTTGCTACAACGTAAGTGTCATGGTGGCATTTCGCAAGAAGAATGCTGTTCGGTGGAACTTAATACTCATCGAGAAGATGCTGTTCATGGCGGCATTTCGCGAGAAGTTCTGGGGTGGAACTTAATACTCATCGATGGAATACGGAGGAAATGTTGATGGTTTGCTACAACGTAAGTGTCATGGCGGCATTTCGCGAGAAGAAACTGTTCTAGTGGAACTTAATACTCATCGATGGAATACGGAGGAAATGTGGATGGTTTGCTACAACGTAAGTGTCATGGCGGCATTTCGCGAGAAGAAACTGTTCGAGTGGAACTTAATACTCATCGATGGAATACGGAGGAAATGTTGATGGTTTGCTACAACGTAAGTGTCATGGCGGCATTTCGCAAGAAGAAGCTGTTCGAGTGGAACTTAATACTCATCGATGGAATACGGAGGAAAATGAATGGTTTGCTGACAACGTAAGTGTCATGGCGGCATTTCGCGAGAAGAAACTGTTCTGTTCGAATGGAACTTAATACTCATCGATGGAATACGGAGGAAATGTGGATGGTTTGCTACAACGTAAGTGCCATGGCGGCATTTCGTGAGTAGAAACTGTTCGAATGGAACTTAATACTCATCGATGGAATACGGATGGTTTGAAACGTAAGTATCATGGCGGCATTTGATGCTGTTAGTGGTTTGCGATGGAATAGGGAGGAAATGTTGACAACGTAAGTGTCATGGCGGCATTTCGCGAGAAGAAACTGTTCGAGTGGAACTTAATACTCATCGATGGAATACGGAGGAAATGTGGATGGTTTGCTACAACGTAAGTGTCATGGCGGCATTTCGCGAGAAGAAACTGTTCGAGTGGAATTTAATACTCATCGATGGAATAGGGAGGAAATGTTGATGGTTTGCTACAACGTAAGTGTCATGGTGGCATTTCGCGAGAAGATGCAGTTCGAGTGGAACTTAATACTCATCGATGGAATGGGAGGAA
This sequence comes from Acanthosepion pharaonis, assembly GCA_903632075.3. NCBI lineage: Eukaryota > Metazoa > Mollusca > Cephalopoda > Sepiida > Sepiidae > Acanthosepion > Acanthosepion pharaonis. Next base: position 4,360,291 of record CAHIKZ030002777.1, read on the forward strand.
ATGTGGATGGTTTGCTACAACGGAATGGCGGCATTTCGGAATGGTGCTGTTCAGTGGAACTTAATACTCATCGATGGAATAGGGAGGAAATGAATGGGCATTTCATGGCGAGAAGAAACTGTTCGATGGGAACTTCGATGGAATACGGAGGAATGGATGGTTTGCTACAACGTAAGTGTCATGGCGGAACGAGAAGAAACTGTTTAATGGAATATGGAATACGGAAATGTTGATGGTTTGCTACAACGTAAGTGTCATGGTGGCATTTCGCGAGAAGATGCTGTTCGAGTGGAACTTAATACTCATCGATGGAATACGGAGGAAATGTGGATGGTTTGCTACAACGTAAGTGTCATGGCGGCATTTCGCGAGAAGATGCTGTTCGAGTGGAATCGATGGAAACGGAGGAAATGTTGACTACAACGTCGATGGCATTTCGCGAGAATAAACTGTTGTGGAACTTAATACTCATCGATGGAATACGGAGGAAATGTTGATGGTTTGCTACAACGTAAGTGTCACGGTGGCATTTCGCGAGAAGATGCAGTTCGAGTGGAACTTAATACTCATCGATGGAATAGGGAGGAAATGTTGATGGTTTGCTACAACGTAAGTGTCATGGCATTTCGCGAGAAGATGCTGTTCGAGTGGAACTTAATACTCATCGATGGAATACGGAGGAAATGTTGATGGTTTGCTACAACGTAAGTGTCATGTTGGCATTTCGCGAGAAGAAACTGTTCGAGTGGAACTTAATACTCATCGATGGAATACGGAGGGGAATGTGGATGGTTTGCTACAACGTAAGTGTCATGGCGGCATTTCGCGAGAAGAAACTGTTCGATGGTGGAACTTAATACTCATCGATGGAATACGGAGGAAATGTTGATGGTTTGCTACAACGTAAGTGTCATGGCGGCATTCGCGAGAAGATGCTGTTCGAGTGGAACTTAATACTCATCGATGGAATAGGGAGGAAAATGTGGATGGTTTGCTACAACGAGATGGCGGCATTTCGCGAGAAGATGCTGTTCGAGTGGAACTTAATACTCATCGATGGAATAGGGAGGAAATGTTGATGGTTTGCTACAACGTAAGTGTCATGGCGGCATTTCGCGAGAAGAAACTGTTCGAGTGGAACTTAATACTCATCGATGGAATACGGAGGAAATGTGGATGGTTTGCTACAACGTAAGTGTCATGGCGGCATTTCGCGAGAAGAAACTGTTCTAGTGGAACTTAATACTCATCGATGGAATGGGAGAATGTGGAAACTGTTCATGGTGGCATTTCGCGAGAAGAAACTTAATACTCATCGATGGAATCGACGGAAGTGTCATGGTGGCAGAAGAATGGAACTTAATACTCATCGATGGAATACGGAGGAAATGTTGATGGTTTCAACGTAAATGTCATGGCGGCATTTCGCGAGAAGAAACTGTTCGAGTGGAACTTAATACTCATCGATGGAATACGGGGGAAATGTGGATGGTTTGCTCCAACGTAAGTGTCATGCCGGCATTTCGCGAGAAGAAACTGTTCGAGTGGAACTTAATACTCATCGATGGAATACGGAGGAAATGTTGATTGTTTGCTACAACGTAAGTGTCATGGCGGCATTTCGCGAGAAGAAACTGTTCGAGTGGAACTTAATACTCATCGATGGAATACGGAGGAAATGTTGATGGTTTGCTTCAACGTAAGTGTCATGGCGGCATTTCGCGAGAAGAAACTGTTCGAGTGGAACTTAATACTCATCGATGGAATACGGAGGAAATGTTGATGGTTTGCTACAACGTAAGTGTCAAGGTGGCATTTCGCGAGAAGATGCATCGTTCTATGGTTTGTGGAATTTTAATAGAAGATGCTGTTCATCGATGGAATAGGGAGGAAATGTGGATGGTTTTGCTACAACGTAAGTGTCATTTGGCATTTCGCGAGAAGATGCTGTTCGAGTGGAACTTAATACTCATCGATGGAATAGGGAGGAAATGTTGATGGTTTGCTACAACGTAAGTGTCATGGATGGGTGGAAGATGAACTGTTTCTTAATACTCATCGATGGAAATACGGAGGAAATGCTGGTTTGCTACAACGTAAGTGTCATGGCGGCATTTCGCGAACTTAATACTGTTCATCGATGGAATCGATGGAATGCGGGGAAATGTTGATGGTTTTGCTACAACGTAAGTGTCATGGCGGCATTTCGCGAGAAGAAACCGTTCGAGTGGAACTTAATACTCATCGATGGAATCGATTGTTTGGAGTGTCGCCGGTGGCATTTCGGAGGATGCTGTTGATGGAACTTAATACTCATCGCTGTTGAACGTAAGTGTCATGGTGGCATTTCGCGAGAAGATGCTGTTCGAGTGGAACTTAATACTCATCGATGGAATAGGGAGGAAATGTGGATGGTTTGCTACAACGTAAGTGTCATGGCGGCATTTCGCGAGAAGAAACTGTTCGAGTGGAACTTAATACTCATCGATGGAATACGGAGGAAATGTTGATGGTTTGCTACAACGTAAGTGTCATGGTGGCATTTCGCGAGAAGATGCTGTTCGAGTGGAACTTAATACTCATCGATGGAATAGGGAGGAAATGTTGATGGTTTGCTACAACGTAAGTGTCATGGTGGCATTTCGCGAGAAGATGCTGTTCGAGTGGAACTTAATACTCATCGATGGAATACGGAGGAAATGTTGATGGTTTGCTACAACGTAAGTGTCATGGCGGCATTTCGCGGTAAGAAACTGTTCGAGTGGAACTTAATACTCATCGATGGAATAGGGAGGAAATGTTGATGGTTTGCTACAACGTGAAAAGTGTCATGGCGGCATTTCCCGAGAAGAAACTGTTCGAGTGGAACCTAATACTCATCGATGGAATACGGAGGAAATGTTGATGGTTTGCTACAACGTAAGTGTCATGGCGGCATTTCGCGAGAAGAAACTGTTCGAGTGGAACTTAATACTCATCGATGGAATACGGAGGAAATGTAGATGGTTTGCTACAACGTAAGTGTCATGGTTGCATTTTCGCGAGATGTTGTTCGAGTGTGGAACTTAATACTCATCGATGGAATACGGAGGAAATGTTGATGGTTTGCTACAACGTAATGGTTTGTGTCATTTCGCGAAGATGTTGTTGGTGGCTTTTCATCGAATAGGGAGAAGATGCTGTTCGAGAAGATGCTGTTCAAAGTGGAACTTAATACTCATCGATGGAATATGGGGAGGAAATGTTGATGGTTTGCTACAACGTATGGTGTCATGGCGGCATTTCGTGAGTAGAAATGTGAATGGTTCGTGTGGAACTTAATACTCATCGATGGAATACGGAGGAAATGTGGATGGTTTGCTACAACGAAAGTGTCATGGCGGGTCCTTGCCGTGGAGGTTTTGCTTGGCGGAACCAAGGAATATTGTCCTTTCAAGCACTTTCCGTGAAAGTAGCGATTAGTCAGCGGGAGGCTTGTCCTATCCCGACTATGAGAGAAATTTTGGAGGGTGGAAAATAATTCATCACCCACAAGGATTCGGAGACGCTTTTGAACTATGTCGAGAGTGGAAAGTGCACATTTTAATAATAAAAAAAAACAATTTATTCAGACGTAGATCCATTGAATTGTCATTGTCTACGTTATTTCACTTTATCACCTGTTCTTACTGAAATAATGTAGAATCCGAAAAATCTTAAAAATAAATAAATTTATAAATAGAAGTATTAAAAGTAAAAGTGAGTTGAAAAAATAAAATACTAATTTGTAAATCGATAATCTTAATGAAAGTTCATATTGTGAATCACGTTTAGTTTCTTGACTGATCTTGCCGATTCATCACTGGAACTTGTCATAATAGAAGTGTTCTAAATTGTGTATCGGATTCGTATCCAAATCTCGCTAACTGCTTAATTTATATCCGTTTTTTTTTTTTACATAAACTGCTGCAGTAAATATCCAATAAATATGAGACAATATGGACAACTTTTATTTTGACATGCTGTTTAAATGAACCAGGAATCATCAGAAACAGAAATTTATTTCAACAAAATATACATTAGAGAAACAACACACTAATTTATATTTTGTTGAAATAATTTTTTTTTTCATCTTCGGCGAAACATGTGAGAAGAGATGTTTCTGAAATTGTCTTCTATATTTACCATATATTTATATAGCAAACTGACTTTAATATCGCTCAAAGAAAATAAAATCCATTTTTAAAGTCTATAAGTAAGACTCTCTAAGTTTTTATAATTTTTTAATCACAAACAAGGCAAAAAGGCCGCTAACACATATTATTAACACTTTCACTGCTACTCATTTGCCCAGTGCTGCCCCCATCCGGCCAGCCATTTTTAAAGAAAATGCCAAATTTCAACCTCCATATTTTATTACACAGAAAACTGGCACCAGTGTGTTTTACAGCATTCCATTTTCATGGATATACCTGGGAATGACTTACCAGATTAGTAATGGGTATACACATGATATCTTTTGAAGCATTGTCCTTTGGGATTTTACGATAGATGGCGCAATGGGACACTCATAACAGCGGTATGCAAAAAGCGTAGGTTTCCGTACTTAGCCAGCTGGAGTAAGATAAGAAAAACGAACATCTCCGTAGTTAAGTGTTAAGGAGCATGAACAATGAAAGAAGACAGAAGGTAACGATTGATATTTCATTTAAATTTTTGAGGATCAAAGTTGAATAAAAAGCAAAAATTTAGATGAGTGTTCCACAGGCTAGAAGAGCCAAAGGAACTGTTAGCATAGAACTTACGTTTATTTCTATTCATTTCAACTGTAAAAATGGCGGAACCTTATCTCCAATCTACTGCTGCGCTTAAACTTATAGGCTACGTACCATAGAGGGGGGGGAGTGGGTTGTGCATCCCTTCATGTTATCTTATGTTCAAACTATTACGGTTCAATTCTTTCTTTCACTACTAACAGACTGTTTCTTATTTATGTAATTTCCTTCTTCAACTATCGGTGATTTAGCACCACAACTGGACAAACGGACTGTAACAATAAATCCTAATCGCACTGAGTAATTAAATGGAATCGCCATTAGAATAAATGTTGGGTTCGCTATTGATTCTTCACGTTAGTCTATATTAGTTGATAATATTTTAATTTTTTCACTAATGAATTTTTCATATAGAATTATATTATTTATTCAACTAAGGTAATATAAATAAGGAATTTGCGTTTTTTGGTAATCAGTTCAATCCAAACAAGGTGATATTGCCACTAAGGATCTACTGGCAGTGAAAGAGAATGAAAAAGACTTTCGAAGTATCCTGGAAAACAATCCTAAACAAGAAACAAGCGATAAACCTCTACTCCTACTCAAAATACTGGGTAGGAGTGTGAACCGGAAGATAGGCCAACCTATATACTCCTATTGTAAAATGTTACTCCAGTTGTAAAGATATAGATTTAAAGACTAATAAAAACATAAGAATGCATTTCTCATATAGAACATTGTAACGTTGGCAATTACAGTCAGTTAGTGGGTGTGTGGCTTCGTGGTTTTCTCCGAACCAGATATACTCCATCTCCCCAGGACATAAGAGATTATCTTCTTTTCCCTCTCGCTTTATATATACTGGATACTTCATCTCTCCAGGAGATGGATTATCCAGTATATCTTTTCCCTCTCGCTTTATATATCTAACAGTGATGCGTTTCCTTTCACACGTTCACATCAAATGTTCAGCTGGTTCAATCACGTGTTTACATTTCGGAGGTGGCTACTGACATCGGATGAAGCGCTGATCTGCACCTGGTGGTTAGAAAGTGACCTTTCAATTCATACGGTGTAACCCGGATCTAAGAGAGTTGTCGGGACCGGAGAAGAAGTCTCTTATATCCGGGTTTCTCTTATATCCAGGTTTGGTCTATTTTATATACATTAACACAGGCTCTAATTTGGGACCAGATAAAATCTCTCTCATATCCGGGTTTCTCTTATATCCGGGTCTCTTACATCCGTATATCATATATATATATATATATATGTATTATAGTTATATATAGATGCATATTATAGGAATTTATTCTGTTATTGTTTTTAGAAAAACAGTGTAAAATTACATGACAATGAACAAAGAAAAACGGAAGAATCACTGTAGTTTTTGCCATCGAAAAGTTAACCAGTGAGCCATCTTTTCAAGTGTTTTTAATGTTTTAGTCATTCACAGTCTGAAATACGATTTGGATTCAAATAGCAACAGGACATTTTCGCTGTGGCAGTTTTATTATATTCTGATATATGCATTATATTTTCTATTTTGTATTTAATAAACTAGTTTAATACGGTAAAAGAAACTAGATAAAATATTTAGAAATAACAGTGTTGTGTTTTCTTCAGCCCAGCATGGAATCGAACCTGAGAAAGATTTCTCTATGTTAAACAAAATGACCAATCAGCATGGGGCGGATATAGCATTCGCAACTCTCTTGAGAGATTGTATTTTCAAAATATCACCCGGATACAGCATGTTAGAAGTTTCTCTTATCAAGCCTATTAATATACTAAATAAGACAAACCCTAGGGGGCCATAGAAGGAAGGATTACAGAATGCAAATGTTCATGGATTTTCTCTGGTCCCAAATTAGAGCCTGTGATAAATAGACCAAATTTAAGAGAAATGAGATAGATAGATAGATAGATGAATGAATGATAGATATTATAGTTAGATAGATTTAAGGAATTGAGATAGATAGATAGATAGATAGATAGATAGATAGATAGATAGATAGATGAATAGATAGATAGATTTAAAGGAATTGAGATAGATGATAGATAGCATTATAGATGTATTTAATAGATAGATGAATGAAAAGAAATAGATAAAGATAGAAAATAACAGTGTTGTGTTTTTCTTCAGATGCATGAATCGAGATAGATAGATAGATAGATAGATAGCATGGGGCAGAGATAGATAGATAGATAGGAAGCATGACAGACACATAATATAAAAAGAGGGCCTGAATATATATATATATATATATATATATATATATATGAATGAACAAGATGAATTTGGGATAGATAGAGATAGATAGATAGATAGATAGATAGATAGATAGATAGATAGATATGATATAACAGACATAATATGAACAGACGGAATATATATATATATGATGAGTGCGTGAACAGATTGAGATACATAGATAGTTATGAAGTGACAGAGACATAATATAAACAGACTGAATATATATATATATATATATATATATATATATATATATATATATATATATATATAATGAATGAACAAATAATGAACAGATAGATAGATAGATTTGATATGATAGATTATATAACAGACATAATATGAACAGACGGAAATATATATATATATATATATATATGTATATATATATATATATATATATATATATATATATATATATATATTGTGTGTGTGTGTGTGTGAACAGATAGATAGATAGATAGATAGATAGATAGATAGATAGATAGATAGATAGATAGATATGAAGTGACAGGCATATAATAGAAACAGACTGAAAGATAGATATATATCTGAACAGATTGAGATAGAAAGATAGATATATAGATGAACAGATTGAGATAGATAGATAGATAGATAGATAGGCTTTCATAAATGTTTGTTCTATAATGAACTATAATACACAGAGTAAAAAGAAAGAAATACTGAGATATTAGAGAATTATTTCGGGTCTTGGAAAAAAAAATACAGAATAGCCAATAGAAAGAATGCAGAGAAACATGAAAACGCAATTCAAAAGAAGGAAAAAGAAGGGGGAAATCATGTCGTCAAGAAGAGAAAAAAAGGAATAAATGATTGAAAAATAATGCATGTAAAATTATATAAAGAAATTCAGTTAATAAATAACCGAAATCTTGGATTAAACAGGAGAGCAAATCAAATGAGAAAAAAGAAAAAAAAAATTGGGAAAATAAGAAGTGAAACATAAAGTGACATTGAAGAATGAAAAGACAACAGGAAATGCGAGACGCAGAAAAAATGAAATCAGTGAACGTGAGAATCGAGAACCAAAGAAGAAATATGTATATAAAAGTAAGCAAGAATACAAGATGTACAATTTTAGTTGAAAAAGGCAGTATTAGACATGTAAATGTTTGTTAAGAATAAAAATAATATATATATTTGGAGTGGTGAAAAGGTCTTCGCCAGAATAAGAAGTCATTACAACAATATATACATTATGTAATATTGGTCATTTCTTCAGAATTTGGGAACATTTCAGAAATCTCTCTCTCTCCCTCTCCGTCTTTTCTCTCTCTCTCTTCCTTCCTCTCTCCCTCTCTCTCGCTCCCTCACTCTCTTCCTCTCTCTCCCTCTCGCTCGCTTCCTCTCTCTCTTATATATATATATATATATATATAATTCTATTTCTCTCTTTCTACATATATATATATATATATATATATATATATATATTGCGATCGTCAGACAAACTAGATTTTGTTTGATGATCGCAAAAACCGTGAAACCAAGTTTCACAAACTCATATCCATACAACTGAATGTTAGCTCTATCGCTGATATTGATCTCTTCCCAATAAATACTGCGCATATAAAATAATAATAATAATAATAATAATAATAATAATATATATATATATATATATATATATATATATATATATATATATATATATATATACTGATAGCAGGGAATGGTTGCCTTCCCCACTATAATCAAATCATATATACGGGTTTTTGACAGATTTTATCGTCTCAGATTCACACATTTACTTCCGTCAAGTCCTCTGGCGTCAGGTCACTAGCGGGACTGAAGTGTCATATGACACAAACATAGAAACAAAATGAGGCTGCCGTATCGGCGGGAGAGATCATCATCATATATATATATATATATATATATATATATATATATATATATATATATATATATATTAAAAATAATGAAAATATATAAATAATGAAAAAATAAAATAAGCATTAATAATAATAATAAATCAACTATGAACAAGGCTACAACGTGCTGACCGTGTTTGGAAAATTTAAAAAATCCCCATTACTACAGATACATATATATATATATATAAAGAGCTACATTATTCAGTTAAAAATAATAAAAAATATCCTTGATAATGGTTAATTGAATAGCCGAAAATATTCGGATAGACAGAACCTTTGAACAGTTTTTACTCACTTTACACCCAGAAAAGAAATTTCTCTTACGACTATAAGAGAAATTGAATAAAAAGCTTGATCGCAAAACCCTGTTGGCCGATATTAATATCAAGGCCTTCTTGGAATTTGCTTTCTTGGTGACAACATAAGTAAATGTTATAACTATCAACGTCCCGAGGCAATAAATCCTTTTCTTTTTTTTTTTTTTTTTTTTTGTTGTTGTTTGCAAGTTCCACTAACATTAAATATCCAGGTCCGTACAACGGTTAAATCCAGGAACTTACAACGTCTCACCATTCTTCTATTATAACAATGTGGGATATTTAATAACAAAAGTAATGGAAACATAAAAGAATCTAAATTAAATTGGTTAGATTAAATATCAAAAATGCATCAACGTAAACATCAACTTAGACTGATGAAGTCTTAAAAGACGAAACACATCACAGGAAAATTTTTTTCATTTTACCATAATTCTTTGGCCTAAAATTTTCTTGATATATAAAGATGTAAATATAGATATCC